>UESW01004069.1:499046-740743 GCA_900491605.1 Calamus simplicifolius | reverse complement strand
ACTGATGGGCCAGTTGACCCCATAGAGAATAAAAAAAATTTTGAACGGCCCCCTTGGTTCTAAGGACCGATGGCCCCAAAGGCCGACGCCTCCAAGACCGACACCTCCAAGACCGACGGTCCCAAAGGCCGACGGCTCCAAGACTGACGGCTCCAAGACCGACGGCCCCAAAGGCCGATGCCTCCAAGACCGACGGTCCCAAAGGCCAACGGCTCCAAAGGCCGACGCCTCCAAGTCCGACGGCCCCAAAGGCCGACGCCTCCAAGACCGACGGCCCCAATGGCCGACAGCTCCAAGACTGACACCTCCAAGACCGACGGCCCCAAAGGCCGACGACTCCAAGACCGACGGCTCCAAGACCGACGGCCCCAAAGGCCGACACCTCCAAGACCGACGGCTCCAAGACCGACGGCCCCAAAGGCCGATGCCTCAAAGGCCGACACCTCCAAGACCGATGGCTCCAAGACCGACGGCTCAAAGGCCAACACCTTCAAGACGACGGCCCCAAAGGCCGATAGCCCCAAAGGCCGACACCTCCAAGACCGACGGCCCCAAAGGCCGACGGCTCCAAGACCGACGGCTCCAAGACCGACGGCCCAAAGGCCGACACCTCCAAGACCGACGGCCCCAAAGGCCGACGACCCCAAAGGCCGGCACCTCCAAGCTAGGCGGCCCTGGCACTTCCCAACCGGCCCCGGCACTTCCCAGCCGACCTCGGCACTTCCTAGCCGACCCCCTACGTCTCCAAGCTAGGCGGCCCAAGCACTTCCCAGTCGGCTCCGGCGTCTCCAGTTCCGCCGAGTCGGCCAAGGCCATCCCCGGCCAGCCCGACTCGGCCCCGGCGTCTCCAGTTCTACCGAGTCGGCCAAGGCCATCCCCGGCCGGCCCGACTCGGCCCCGGCATCTCCAGTTCTGCCGAGTCGGCCAAGGCCATCCCCGGCCGGCCCGACTCGGCCCCGACGCTTCCAAGTCTGTCGATTTGGCCCCGCCCCGGCACTGTCTTGCCAGCGGGATTGGCCCCAGCCATCTCGGGTCGACCCAACTCGGCCCTGATACGACGGGATTTCCAGTTCCCGCCAGATCAGCCCCAGCGGATCAAGAAACCGCCTCTCTGACGCGCGCCGCCCGACAGCGCCAGATCCGACAACCTAACAGCCCCGCCGGCTGATGGGACTTAGCCCACCAACCGTCGCTTTCTCCCTTTCCGATGGGACAGGACCCACCAACCAGCGCAGATTCACGCAACTGAACTCCGCAGGCATCCCCTCCTTATGCAATCCCACGTGATCATGCCAGGGTCAACCCCTATAAAAAGGTGAATCCACTCACCAAACAGGTATGCGCGATAACCCCCAAAAATCGTCATCTCAACTCTTAGAAAGGGATTCCTCCTCTCTGAGATCCCTCTTTCCACACTAAAAAGGGCTCACTCGAGCCCCTCTTCAGCTGTGACCTCAGTTGCTAACTTGGGCGTCGGAGGGTCCCACCGAAGACCCCCCTCCGATCCTGGGACTTTTCTGCAGGTAACCTGGTGAAGAAGAGCCTCCGTTCCCGACGTCCAGGAGAGGTGATTGAGCATCATCAGATTGGTGCGCCAGGTAGGGGGGACGCGCTGAAGGAAAGAAAGCGCTATCTCCTTGAGCTATAAGTTTCCGTCCCCTCTAAGATAGCTATGGTGGTGATGCGCATGCCAGAGGTTCTTACCAATCGTGCTGGGGGGCATCCACATTGCACTGAGTGACAAAAGACCAGTCTCTCTCTCTCTCTGCCCCTCCTTCACCGCCAACCTCAGCTGCTTTGATTTACCAGCTGGCCATCCTCAATTGGCAAGATCAAGCTTTGAAAGTAGCAGTTCATGAACTGCGGAAGCAACGCTCGGGGGCCACTCAGCAGCACCCCAAGCCTCTCACGTCGCCCATGATAGCTGCACCAGTGGGCTAGTGATCCGCTCGCTACAAGAGCTAAGTACATTGCACTTAAGACAATTTTCTTTCATTAATACTTAAAAATGTCATGCAGGGAAGACCTACCTTGCATCAACATCCAAGGCCAATCTCGCTTTGGCGTCAAAAAGCCCTGGGCCAGCCAGGCATAAAGACCGACTCCGCATCGGCAACAAAGACCGACTCCGCGTCGGCACCAAAGACCGACTCCGCGTTGACAACAAAGATCGACTCCGCGTCGGCATCAAAGACCGACTCCGCGTCGGCAACAAAGACCGACTCCGCATCGGCAACAAAGACCGACTCTGCGTCAGCACCAAAGACCGACTCCGCGTCGGCAACAAAGACTGACTCCGCGTCGGCAGTAAAGACCGGCTCCGCATCGGCAACACACTTTCAAGCCTGTAATCGACGTCGACACCGAACACGACGCAAAGGCAAACAGCTACGAAAAAGCTAAGTATACTACACTTTGAGAAAAAGTTTCTTTTCATTAGTGTCTGAATGCATTACAGGAAAACCACCAAAGACCGACTCCGCGTCGACAACAAAGACCGACTCCGCGTCGGCAACAAAAAGCCCTGGGCCAGCCAGGCATAAAGCCCGACTCCGATCGGCACCAAAGCCCTGCACCAGCCAGGCATGAAGCCCTGCACCAGCTAGGCATAAAGACCGACTCCGCATTGGCTCCAAAGCTCGGCCCCCATGTCGGCACCTCGAGACCGGCTCCGTGTCGGGACCCTCAAGCTCAAGACATGCGGATTCCAATCAACAGAGTTTTCTGAGGGGCAGGCCATCAACCCTGCAGAAGGAGACCAATTTCTTTAAAGAAAAAGGTACCTGAGCCTGACCCAAGCACCCTCTGGTCACCCTCCGGGGTTAAAGGCTCCCGAGCATGGTCGAATCCCAGTGACTCTCGGGTCATCCTCCGGGGTTCAAAAGGTTCTCGACGGCCTCAACTTTGCCTCATCGGCTTTATCTTTGCCTCAACGGCTAACTGACGAGCATTCCCCCAAAAAGTTAGTGTACGCTGCTTTGAATGGCGGGCGTGAGGTAATCAATTTGCCTCCAAAAAAATTCTTGAAGTTCTACACTCCTTTCGCTTAGCTGATGCAGGACACGCAAGCTCAAGGAGTGTGTGGGGCATTTGATGGGGCCAGTTGACTCTATGAAGAATAAAAATTTTTTGAACGGCCCACCTCGGTTCCAAGGACCGACGGCCCCAAAGGCCGACGCCTCCAAGACCGACGGCCCCAATGGCCGACGGCCTCAAAGGCCGACACCTCCAAGACCGATGGCTCCAAAGGCTGACGGCTCCAAGACCGACGGCCCCAAAAGCCGACACCTCCAAGGCCGGCGGCCCCAAAGGCCGACGGCCCTAAAGGCCAACACCTCTAAGACCAATGGCCCCAAAGGCCGACGCCTCCAAGACCGACGGCCCCAATGGTCGACAGCTCCAAGGCCGACACCTCCAAGACCGACGGCTCCAAGACCGACGGCTCCAAGACCGACGGCCCCAAAGGCCGACACCTCCAAGACCGACGGCTCCAAGACCGACGGCCCCAAAGGCCGACGCCTCAAATGCCAACACCTCCAAGATCGATGGCTCCAAGACCGACAGCCCCAAAGGCCGACACCTCCAAGACCGACGACCCCAAAGGCCGACAGCCCCAAAGGCCGACACCTCCAAGACCGACTGCCCCAAAGACCGACGGCCCCAAAGGCCGACACCTCCAAGGCCGACGGCCCCAAAGGCCGGCACCTCCAAGCTAGGCGGCCCCGGTACTTCCCAACTGGCCCTAGTATTTTCCAACCGGCCCCGGTACTTCTCAGCCGGCCCGGTACTTCCCAGCCGGCCTCGGCATCTTCCTAGCCGGCCCCCTATGTCTCCAAGCTAGGCGGCCCCGGTACTTTCCAGTCGGCCCCGGCGTCTCCAGTTCCGTCGAGTCGGCCAAGGCCATCCCCGGCCGGGCCGACTCGGCCCCAACGCTTCCAAGTCCGTTGATTCGGCCCCACTCCGGCACTGTCTTACCAGCGGGATTGGCCCCAGTCATCTCGGGTCGATCCGGCTCGGCCCTGATACGACGAAATTTCCCAGTTCCCGCCAGATCAGCCCTAGCGGTTCAAGAAACCGCCTCTCTAACGCGCGCCGCCCGACAGCGCCAGATCCGACAACCCAACAGCCCCGCCGGCTGATGGGACTTAGCCCACCAACCGCTGCTTTCTCCCTTTCCGATGGGACAGGACCCACCAACCAGCGCAGATTCACGCAACTGAACTCCGCATGCATCTCCTCCTCATGCAATCCCACGTGATCATGCCACGGTCAACCCCTATAAAAAGGTGAATCCACTCACCAAACAGGTATGCGCGATAACCCCCAAAAATTGCCATCTCAACTCTCAGAAAGGGATTCCTCCTCTCTGAGATCCCTCTTTCCATACTAAAAAGGGCTCACTCGAGCCCTCTTCAGCTGTGACTTTAGTTGCTAACTTGGGCGTCGGAGGGTCCCGTCGGAGACCCCCCTCCGGTCCTGGGACTTTTCTGCAGGTAACCTGGTGAAGAAGAGTCTCCGTTCCCGACATCCAGAAGAGGTGATTAAGAATAAAAGAAAATATGATCTTCATTCTTATAATCGAAACCACATCTCTGACATGTCGACGAGAACTCTAGCATTTTAGATGCCAATAATGCACACGTTGGGAGCCCCCTATGCCATACTTCCACAGTAGTATAAGAACCTGAGGTTGGCATTTGAGCTTCCAAATGCAAAAAAAAAAAACTTTGAACATACCTGCTCTCGATCCACTCCTCACAAAACTTCAAAAGTTTCTTTTATTGATAATTTAGATTTGTAACCGCTTATGATTTTTTGGGCCGATGCTAAAGGGAATATATGAGAAAGGATAGCCTCATTCCAAACACCTGAGGAGACTAAAAAGATTTTGACCACAGGAAAGGCTGAGATAACATCCATATCAAATAAACATGTTATTTATTCAGAAGGGTGAAAGAGAACCAAGGATGACTCCATCCCTCTTCCCAATAGACCAAAGAATCCACTTTGAGAGAGGAATAGATGGCTTGCAAAAAGACTTCAACAATACTGAAGTACTTCTAGATGGAGATTAATTGTACCAATCACTCAAGAAGTTATATTTCATATAAAGAACTTGTACACTAACATATAAAGGATTTAGCAATAACCTCCCAACAGTATGCCCTAACATAGTATCTTTTCTCTACCATACATCTGGAATATCAAGAGCACCTTCACATTTTGGTCGCAAATAACCTCACAAGCTATGGTATAGATTACTCTTTTAATCATATCATGGCCCCATAAGAAACTTCATACAAGTCTATCGAACCACCTCAAGAAACCGTAGGAATCACAACACTAGAGAGGAGATGGATTATAATTGAAAATAAAACTAACTTTATTAGTGTTATCCTTCCAACAAGAGACAGAACCTCTACTTTCATGCATCCACATGCTTAGTATTTTGGTTTGGAGAGGCTACAAGTCAGTGGATCTGAGCCTTGAGCCATAAAGAGGAACTCCTAAGTTAACCCCCAAAGACTCTACACATCTGACTCCTAAGATCTCAAAAAAATCTAACCTTATATTCTAAGGGATTTATTGGCTAAATTGAACCATAGATTTACTCAGAATGACCTTTTAAGATGACTGGCTATGGTACTTTTCAATCACTGCTCTAAAAACCAAATAGTCCCTTTATAGGCCCAAAAGAATAAGAGACGTACGGTATCAATAAACATCAAGTGACTTATATGTGGGCTTCACGGTTCTAGTAGATACTCATTATCTTGTTCAATGAGACTGTATCTTTGATCCCTCTTGATAGCATTTGAACATAGAGAATATAAAGGTAAGGTGATAGGGAACATTCCTTCTTCAACCTCATTTCAAACTTAAAAATCCGAGGAAGATCCATTGATTAAAATAGCAAATTCCAGTTCCCAATGTGGCCCTGAATATCCATTCAAGCATTCTTGGAGGGAAATTAAAATGGGAGAGGACTGCAAAACTATAAAGACCAATTTACCCTCTCATAAGCTCTTTCCATGTCTAATTTCACAACTTATCTATCTTGATTTTGGAGCTTTCATTAGAGAAAGAATCATCTCATGAGCTATAAGGATGTTATCATACTTTGATATTTGACAAAAATTGTCTGCTCCTCTGAGACCGAACTTGGTTAACAAAGGTCCGATCCTATTTGCAATAATTTTTGCCACTATCTTATAAAATAGTGTTACATGAGCTGATAGGTCTAAACTAGAATGGAGACTTTGGGTCAGATCACTTTGAAACCAAGGTCACAAAAGTTATTTTCCATGCTCTAGACATCTGAAACGTATTTAAAAAAAGTATGTACTACCTCACAAACATCCTGCTTTATAATACCCTATTACCTCTTAAAAAATCAACGAAAGACCCATTAGGACCTGAGGCTTTTTCAGATAGCATTGACTTTAGGACTCTCCAAATCTCATCATCCGTCACACCAACTAATAAATTAAGTAGATTTCTCAGCCTCCATCAACCTGTAATTAATTGTTGGAAGAGAAAACCTCATACTAGGTATAAGCCTCATCCATCTTTCCTCAAAATATTGCAGAAAAATATTTCATATCCTTTCCTCAATCCCTACCAACTATCTCATTTTATTTTTGTTGCCGCCAAGATCTGTCCTTCGACTCGGACGCGATCGGTCTCCTGATCTGGGCTCCCTCCTGGGCAGATCTGCACAGAAGTCCTCACGCGAGAGACGTTGGGGATGGCCCTCCGCGGAAGACCCTCCGACGCTCAAGTCAGTGGGATCGACGATCAATAGAAATAAGGAGAACGATCTCTCTGGGGAGTCCCTTCAGGGGTGGCCAATCGGAAGCTCTGAGGGAGCGCCGACGAGCAGTGAAGGAGAAAGAGAATGAGTGAGAGTGAGAGTAAGCCGGGAGCTGTGAGCGCATACCTGAGAGAATCTGGGAGTGTCATATTTATAGGCAATCACCTGGATCTTGAGCGCCTTCTGGAAGGTTCGAAGGTTGTTAGGAGACGGAGATGATTCGAATCAAGCTGTTGTAAGGCCGGTGGATCCATATCTTGTTCGTTGGAGGTCGACGACTAGGAGGGCTCTCTAATGGCCTAGGATCTGATGAGTGCGTAGGTCCTAGGCTGTTATTGTAGACCCTAGACCATTCCTCGATATGATTCTTTGTTTGGGATTCTGTTACGCTAGGCCTGGGCTCTCCCGCGTCGGGTTCCACGGAGGTGTGTGTCGAGCCATGGATTGCTCAGGGGTTGCTCGGGAGAACCGAGCTATGGGTAGCTCGGGGGGACCGAACTATGGGTAGCTCGGGGAGAACCGAGCTACGGGTAGCTCGGGGGAGCCGAGCTATGGAAGCTCGGGGAGAATCGAGCTATGGGTAGCTCGGGGGAGCTGAGCTATGGAAGCCCGGGGAAGCCGAGCTATGGAAGCCCGAGGAGATCGAGCTATGGGTAGCTCGGAGAAGCCGAGCTATGGGTAGCTCGGGGAGAACCGAGTTATGGGTAGCTCGAGGGAACCAAGCTATGGGTCGCTCGGGAAAGCCGAGCTATGGAAGCTCGGGAAAGCCGAGCTATAGGTTGCTCGGCCCGTTAGACCACATTAGTTAGCTTGCTCTTCATGGGCATAATGTAGCGGGCGAGGGGATGAGGCTGATCTTAGCCCCTTCGCACGATTATCAACATAATAGCGATTTTATCCCTCAACAATTTTTAATTTTTCTTATTCAGTTTTCCTTCTTCTAATTATAATCGAGTTATGAAAAAACCTTGTACCACTATCCCCTTCCTTCAGCCATTGCTCCTTAGATTTTTATCCCTAAAAAAATATCATGAAAGAAAAGAGTTTATGATAATCTTGATCTTCTGCCTTAACATACACACAGTTCAGATGATGTGAGGCCTCCCATGACATCCTCCTGATGCTATAAGTCAATAATATTAGTTCCATAGCTTTAAGATATATTTATTTTCTTCATCTTTCTAACTAGACTCAGCCCAAGAGAAGCAGCATTTATAGAGTTCCTTATACTATGAATAACTGAAGAAGATTCATCCAAATACATCTACAAATTCTCAAATCTGAAAAGGGTTGGACTAGTACCTTTTTCTCCTTTAAAGAAATCAAGAGAGAATAATAATTTGAACCAACTCCGAAAAGGTGATCAACTATAGCCTTTGGAAAAGTCAAATTCAACTATTAATGACAACCATTCTGTCCAACCGCTCCCATATTTGAGCTAATCTATCCCTATTATTGCACTAAGTAAAAGAGAACCCACATAACCAAGATCAATCAATCCTCTTTGTTGAAGAAACCCTCTAAATTGTTTGGATTCCCCATATTCCATGAATGGTTTTCCTCCTCTCTTTTCAACCTATGAGAGGAGAGGGATACAGTTAAGGTCCCCTACTATAGCCATTGGCAGATTAAAAGAGATGGCATTTCTAAGTTTAGTCCAAAGAGATCTCCTGACAAAACCATTCATACTTACAACACTGCTTCCAGTATCCAAAGAAACCAGTCTCCATCAATGAAAATACCATAACAATATTATCTAATAACACTAATATAATCAACATTAAGACTCTTTTTCCACAAAACAATAAAATCTCCTGACAAACCTTCCGAATCAATAGCTTTTAAATTCTACAAAGCACCAAATTTTTTAACAACCTTTAAGATGGATTCCTTGGCTAACCGGGTCCCTATCAAAATACAAATATCAACAAGATATAATGACAATAATCTTCTAATATTAGGGAATAAGGAGGGCTGGGCAACCCCTTTCAATTGCAACAAAAAAAAAATATAAATTACGAATAATGGTCTACTAGCACCCCAACTTGCCTATCTGTTGGTACTTCAGCTTCAGGGCCTTCAAGGGCTTCATTTAAGATTAATTGGGCTAAAGAAAATGGTGGTTTAGCTTGACAGGCTTTAACTTGCTTAAACTCAAACTCCTGTTTTTCAATCGAACCAACCCTTGATCCAACTTGATCCTTGGCTTGTGAGATTTCTCCCCATTCTCCCAGCCTTAAAATCTCCCAATCTATTGTCACCTCACTAGCTCCAGCACCACCCTGCAACACACCCATCCATCAGCTCTAGACTCTAAGGTAGTGTTTGATAGCCCAAAAGCTATCCTTAGATAAATGTACGGGATATCATTTATCCAAGGGATAGCCGAGGGAATAAGCATTTTTTTAAAATTACAAGTCTGCCATCAAGGGATAACTTTAGTTGTTCATGGATTCCCTAGGGAATAAGTTCAAGGGATTAACCCTTATCCCCTCTGGTTAAATTTTTTTAAACCTATCCCTTCTAGCTATAGCATTTGGAAATAAGGAGGGATATCCAGGGGATATCCTTCCTTATCCCCCATATCAAATACTGCCTAACCTTCTTCCGACCTACACTACTATCTTCTGGAATAACCACTAGGATCGAGCCTTTTTCCAACCCACCATCACCCTGCGGCCTAGCCATCGAGATTCAGCCTTCTTCTGAAGTACCATTAACTCCCACCAAATTACCAATGTCCAAATCCAACACCCCAGCCACTCAATCACCACCTACAACTTTGTCTCCCTACTCTACCAAAGTAGACCGAGGTAAGTGAAAACCCTCCATTCTATTGCCTTTAACTCTAGCAGCTTCAACACTCATCATCTGGCCACCATACTCTATACCTCCTATTTCCTAAAGATTTGAAACTAAACCCATGATGTTAGTAGCCTCTGGCTAGCTACTACAAACAACAAATTTACATAGGAAGACATGTTATTCTTTGCTAAAACTTCCAGCAATTTGCTCGATTTTGGGGGTGCTAGGGTTTTACCCTTATCACTGGTAGCAGATTGTCCACCATTAGGCACCCAAACCTTTCGATGGTGGTGCTTTGGCTTACCACCCCAATCTTGTATCGATTTAGCACCCACATGGAACCTCAGCTCTAAGTTGGAGGAGGATCCACAGCCCAACCCTAAATTAGTTGGCTGAGCCTTAATCCACTTTCTACCTTCTTTACCAGTGCCATTGCCCCTTCCTATCAATATGGCAGCCTAAAACTCCATCCTAGATGATTGATCTACTTCCATAATTTTCTGATCTTGAGTCCCATCGGAATTGGTCGTATCTGCAGCCAAAATTGAAAACTTTGATGGGCCACCAATGACCTCCTTTCCTTTTTGAGCTTTTACTACCCACTTATTCCTCCTTCCAATTGGAAACATTTGAAATTTGAAATGTTGCCTTATCCATTTCCCTCAATCAGCCCCACCTTTCCATCCTTGATGCCTTTGATTATGGGTGGAGGATGTGACTTGGCCTGACTCATATGGTTCTTAACTAACCGTAGTAGTAGGAGGTAGGGAATGTGTTGACTTGGTGTGGCTCAGTCTTTTCCAATCTTCCACTCGATTTCTAAAATCAATCTAAAATCAAACTCACAATATCTGATAACTAACTTAGAATCAACCTAAGTCGGTTGATTGGTTTCAGATCGATTTTAGGATACAATCGGTTTTTATTTTATTTTTTTATTGAATGCCTACGTGTGATGTATGTCTAATGGCTAACTAACTTAGAATTCCCTTGACTCTATTCGCACGCATGCAATTCCCACTCTTAATTAACTATTTAAATATCACCAAACTCGTTCCTGAGCTGAACCTTTTTTTTAAAAAAAATCGCATTACAATAACAAAGAAAAAAAAAAAAAAAAGGCATGTACAACATTTATCATCATCCAGTCAGTCGGTCCTCCCTTTGCTTCGTTTGACGGCCACCACGAAGGTGACAGAGAGCAGGACTGCCTGCCAAATAGTACACTAGATTCGAAATGTTTCTTAAATATTCATAAATATCATTAACTTATTATATCATCAACCACGTGACGTGAATGAAAGACAGCGCTGCTCCGTCCAACGCCCACACGCGTAGAAATTTTTTATGTTCGCCATGAAACATGTTTTCATTTATTTAATTAATTCGACAAAGAATACTTAATTCTTCTTGCAACAGGCAAGACAAAACATCGTTACAATCGAAGCATCAGAATTCAAAACCAGCTGCCTCCTGCTGTCAGCCGATGCTCCTGCAAACTTTGAAGGATCCGTTGTCTGTTTCCCGTGCCTGCATCGCAAGAAGGATAAAGTATTCCAGGAGGCCAGCACTGCACAACCAGCAGACCATTAATATAATAATAATAATAATAAACTCTACCTCAAACCGGATAAAAATTAGCTGCATAAAACTTTCTTATGCATTCTTTTTGGTTTCCAATCATATTTTTAATAAAATAAAAATTTCAAAACCTTCACTCCTAATATATATATATCAAATTATTCTTTTGCATTCGTGCTATCTTTGTTACAAATGTTTAAATTATATAAACTAATTTTTTTTAAATTTATCATCGATTAATACTATCTTCATCTTTAATGAATAACTTCATTTATTACTTTATTTTTTATTAATATTATACAATCTTTTTAATATTTTTAATTTAATTATATTTATTTTTTTTTACATTATCATAAATTCATTTCAACATTATTATTTTAGTTACGTTCATATTGTATGCTTATAATTTTTTAATTATCCAATATTTCATATTATAAAATATAATTGATCTTATGCTTATCTTATAAAAAAATTTCTGCAACTTGATAGGTATTTATAATTATATAATAATTCAATTGTACTTCTCAATGACATTCATCTTGCTTTAATTTATAGATATTTCATCTTGAATCTTTATAAACAATAGATCATAAATATTAAAAATAATTACTTTACAAAATTATGACTTTTAATTTTTACTCTATATTCATCTCTCTTTTTAATTGTACTAAAATTATATTTTATGTATTTTATCATTATCTTACTTAACCTATAGCATTTCAAATATTTGATGTACCAAATTAGAAGGATAGGATTTTTTTAATCCTCTCCTATATTTGCTTTCCGTAAGGATAAAATAAAATTTTATCCTATAAGATAGCTAATTCCATTAGAAGAAATAACTTATCTTATTAAAATAAATATTTTTATTGTTATTTTATCTTACTACTATTTTATTTTCTTTTTTTTTATCCTTATCATCAGTGGTGGATGCTATTTTTTAAGATATAATTGTTAAACTAAAAATATATTTATAATCTTATCAAATCCTGTGCAACATCAAACATAAGATAGGATATTTTTTTTTGCCTCTTCTACATTATTATCCTATCTTTCACTAGCATGAGGTAAGATGATTTTTATCATATCATATCCTTCCTCTTATCCTGTCCTTTTTATATTATCTTGTTCTATATACTAAATAAGGTTAGTGCTTCTTTGATACATTAAATTAAACGGAGATCCGATTTTTTTAATCCTTTTTCACGCTTATTCTTTATAAGGACAGGATAAAATTTTATTCCATAAAATTTCTAATATGTTTAGAAGAAGATAATTTGTCTTAACAAAATACTCACTGTTATTTGAATCCTCTCTGGCTAAACCAACAAATATCCAGTTACACAACAAACTAATTAATGAACAATTATAATTTTGTTTTCTTTATTTTGCCTTTTGATCCTATCTTGTTTGTTTCTTATCCTACATCAAACGTGAGATAACATAATTTTTATCCTATCCTGCCGTCCCTTTATCCATTATATTCCATGTATCAAATGCATTCTTAGATTTTAATGTATTTCTATATAATTCTAATTTACCATTAATACCAATCATAGTTTCATTCATTAATATTATATCATTTATAAATAATATACATTATAAAATATCATCCTAAATATGTTTAATAAAATCATCCATAACTAATATAAAAAGATAGGAATTAAAGTAGATCATGATATAAACCTTCTAATTAAAAATTCACCAACATTATTAGTTATTGAAATGATTTCTGTGTGCTTCCAACTAGGAATATATATATATATATATTAAATATATTTTTAAAAAATAATATTTATGATGTGTGGCATATTATATTCAGTGAAAAGAAAAATTATTTTAAATAAAAATAAATTCATGCCTGGAAGGCGGATTAAACCACTGCCCTAAGGAAATTTGGTCACTCTCTTCTAAGGTACAATCCGGAAGCTAAAACTCCAACGTTCGTTGGTGGTACAATCCAGAAGCTAAAACTCCAACGTCCGTTGGTGGTACGATCTCAATAGAACGTCGATCAGCAATCTTTTAAAAAATTAGCAAAAAAATACAGAGTTGTTGTTACAAAATTTTGCTGCTTTGTAAGCCTATTATAAATTTTTTATTTTTTTAAATCAGTGTGCATTTTTTTTAATTTTAAAACATGGCGAGCGTTTTTTATTTTAAAGTTGGGCAAGCGCTTTTGAAAAAAAAAAAAAAACGGGAGAGCGTTTTGATTTTAAAATGGGCAAGCGCTTTTGAAGAAAAAAAAACACGGCGAGCGTTTCGATTCTAAAATGGCCCGCAAAGAAAAAAAAATGCTCGGTGTTAATAATCCCCACACAAAAAATTAAAACAAAAGAATAATAACCAAATAAATAAAAATTATTAAATTTAATAAGTAATTTTAAAACTTTGAAATTTTACTGTGCTTAGTGCAAGTACCTTCTAGGTTTGAACTTGTATTTAGTATAAAATATATGAAAATGAGCTGATCATAATGTGGGTTAGCTTTATCTAGGCCATGCAGTTGCCTTGATTTGTATGAGAGTTACTTCGCCCCGATCCCATGCGGCCTCACAACTATTCTCACTAAGGTAAATCCTTCAAGGGTACATGCAATGGAATCGTACCTAGCTGAATTTATAGCCTTGGATATATTAAGAGCCATGCTTAACCTAACTGTCACAATAGAGCACCACACCATAGGGATGGGGTGAAGACAGACTCCTAAAGTGGTGCTTCCACATATCACCTCAGAGATCGTTTCCCATTGAACCTTAACCATGGGGTTGCCATGATGGTAGGGGTCCACTCTGGTGACTAATATATGGGCTTAAGCCCCATTCCCCTCGATGTTTCAAAAACCGCAGCCTTCGAAAGCCCTTTGGTTAAAAGATCTGCCAAATTATATTTAGATCTTATAAACTGTAGTGATATTGATTCTTTTATTTTATTTCTTATAGATTTATACCTGATCAGGATATGATTATTCATATTTTTATTAGTTATCTGTTGATTTAACAGATCAATCAGAGCTCTACAATCACAATTTAAATAAATTCAAAAAATGTTTGGTGAAAGAATATCTATATCATTTATTAAATCTTTCAGCCATTGTGCTTCAGTGCAAGTAGTGTCAAGAGCTGTTAGCTCAAACTCTAGAGTGCTCCTAGTGATTATAGTTTATTTACATGAGCTCCAAGATACTGCAACTCCTTCTAATAGGAAGAGATACCCAGTGGTGGACTTAACATCGAATTTATTTGTTACCCAATTAGCATCACTATATCCCTCAATCACTTTAGGATAACTAGAATACACTAAAGAATAATTTATGGTTCCCTTAAGATATCTAAAAATTCTTTCTAGGGCTTTCCAATGTTCTTCACTAGGATTGCTAGTATACCTATTCAGTCTGCCTATTGCATAAGCTATGTCTGGACGAGTTCTATTTGAAATATATAATAGGGATCCTATTCTTTGAGAATATCCTAATTGATTAATAGGTTCTCCTAAATTTTTAATTAAATGAGAGTTATGATCATAGGGGGTAGAAATAGGATTTAAATCATAATATTCAAACTTTTGAAGCATTTTCTTTATTGAGTGTGCCAGACTTATTGCTATTCCATTATCTACTCTGTTAAGTTTCATTCCTAGAATTACATCGGCTTCTCCTAGGTCTTTCATATCAAACTTATTTGATAAGTAGCTTTTAGTTTCTTGAATTAATTTTAATGATGTTCCTAGGAGTAATATATCATCTACATATAAGCATAGTATTATAAAATCAGTATCTTGTCTTTTATAGTATACACATTTGTCATATTCATTTATTTTAAAGCTATTTTTAAGATGATTTCATCAAACTTAATGTGCCACTGTCTAGGAGCTTGTTTTAAACCATAAAGAGATTTGATTAATTTATATTCTTTATATTCTTATCCTTTTACTTCAAATCCTTTAGGTTGATTTATGTAAATTTTTTCTTCCAATTCTCCATTTAAAAATGTAATTTTTACATCCATTTGATAAATTATTAATTTATGAATTAAGGCTAAGGCAATTAGAGTTCTCAAGGTTGTTATTCTTGCTACAAGAGCATAAGTATCAAAATAATCTATGTCCTTCTTTTGATTAAATCCTTTTACTACCAACCTAGCTTTATATCTTTCTATTGATCCATCTGGTCTTAATTTTTTTAAAAAATCCATTTTGTTCCTATAGGTTTGTTTCGAGGAGGTAAATCAGTTAAAATTCAAGTTTTATTTTCTATGATTAATTTAATTTCACTATCTATAGCTTCCTTCCAATATGATGATTATGATGATGTCATTGCCTCATTATATGTGGAAGGATCACCTTCTATTAAGAATGTGAAGAAATCTTCATCAAAATCTTTTTTAATTATTTTTCTTTTGCTTCTTTTTAATTCTGGTGCAGTTTCTAGTTTTGGTTCTATGGCTTTAAAGGATGATGGTTCAAATTCTAGGGGTCTAAAGATTTTAGTCTTGAATGGAATTATATCTTCAAAGAAGAAGGCATCTCTAGCTTCTAAGATTGTGTTATCAGATATATCATTAATCTCTAATTTTATTACTAAAAATATGTAGGCATTGCTATTTTGGGCATAGCCTATAAATACAACATCTAAGGTTTTGGATCCTAGTTTTCTCTTTTTGGATTTAGGAATATTAACCTTAGCTAGATACCCCCATACTTTGAGAAAGTCTAGGTTAGGTGTTCTTCCTTTCCAAAGTTCATAGGGAGTCTTACCACTATCCTTAGTAGGTATTCTATTTAGGATGAAACAAGAAGATAGAAGAGCTTCCCCCACAAGTTCTCAGGTAAGCCAGAACTAATGAGCATAGAATTTACTATATCCATAAGGGTACGGTTCTTACACTTAGCTACATCGTTGGACTGTGGAGAGTAAGGAGCAGTCAATTGATGAATTATCCCATGTTCTTGACAGAACTGAGAAAATTCATTCGAGGTATACTTCCCTCCTCTATCAGATCTAAGAATTTTAATTTTTTTTTCTTGTTGATTTTCTACCTTACTCTTATAAATTTTAAATTTATTGAAGGTTTCATTTTGAGATTTCATTAGATAACAGTAACAATATCTAAAAAAATTATCTATAAAGGTCACTAAGTACCTATTGCCACCATGAGTTGCAGTCTTAGTTGAGTCACAAATATCACTATGTATTAACTCTAAGATTGACAAATTTCTTTTAACTAATTTGAATGGCTTTCTTGGTTGTTTAGATTCAGCGCATATTCGCATTTAGATATATCTAGATTTGATTTAGGAATTAGTTTTAAATTCATCATGTGTTCGACCTTTCTTAGGTGCACATAACCCAACCTGGCATGCCACAGATTTTGATTAGACTTATTCACAAAATAGGTTTGATTCTCAACTTTATTAATAAAAGGATTTATTATATTCAGTTTAAATAAGCCTTCACTTACATATCCTTTTCCTATGAAGGCATTATTCTTAGTTATTACAACTTTATTACAATCAAGAACAATTTTGTATCCTTTCTGAACTAGCTGAGACCCGCTGATAAGGTTCTTCCTAAGATTAGGAACATAAAGCACATTCGTCAAGATGAAAACTTTTCCCGATGACATTTTCAGGTTCACTCGACCTTGTCCCTCGACCCTGGCGGCTGTGTTGTTTTCTAGAGTCACACTTCCTCCACTTAAGTCCTGAAAAGTAGTGAACCAGGAGCGATCAACACAAATATTAACATTAGCTCCTAAATCCAACCACCAATCAAGGTTGGACGGAGTAAGATTTATTTCAGGGTTCAAGTTCACTAACCTAAGGATGGAATCATCTTGACCTTCAACTACGTGATCTTGGGGTCCAGAGGAAGCAGAAGGTTTGTGAAAGGGCTCCCTTTTTCAATAAAAGCAGTCTCTCGCAAGATGATTTGTCCTCCCACACACGAAACAGAATCTTTTACTTGGACCTTGGGTTGGCTGGCTAGGTCTAGTATTGTGGGTTTTAAAGGTTTCACCCGTGGGTTTGAACTTGTTTGGTTTAGGATGGTAGGATTGGTTTGATTATTTTTGGAGGTTCGATCAGAATTTAGGCTTTGACCTTCGTTTAGAATTGTTGTTGGTCTGGTGTTGTTCGGTTAGATTGGCTTGGACACTTGGAGTTTTATTTTGAAGGGTTTTAGACCTATGTTGGTCTTCTATCTGATTGAGTTTAGAAGTTGAGCCAAGGTTAGCTCTCCTTGTTTTTGAAGCTGACTTTTGACAAAGCCATTCCAAGAACAAGGCATTTTATCTAGGAGGCTGGAAACTTTAAAACCTTCAGAGAATTTGCCTTCATTGGCCTGAAGTTTCCTAAGGTATTCTTGGAATTTATGAATTTGATCATTGAAGTTTCCTAAGGTATTCTTGGAATTTATGAATTTGATCATTGATAGGTGTGTCATCTACCATATTGAATCTAAGGAATAATGCGGTGTTGAATCGTTCTACTCCAGCATCATCGAGTCCATATTCAGACTCAAGGTTATCCCATAATTCCTTCGAATTCTTAGCCAATAGGTAAAATGTCATAAAGTGAGTCGGATAGGGCACTAAGGATTCTACCTTTACATAGATAATCCTCTTTAGGGGTAGTGGTTGTCATTGTACTAGAGGAACTGGTAAACTTGTCAATCACTGACCAAAGACCTAAAGGTAGTTAGCCAAAACTTCATTTGGCTTTGCTACCTCCTAAAATGGGATCCATCAAATTTTTTCGGTCTAAGACTAACGATGTCATCCCTAAGGGTTGCCATATGATCCAAGCTAGGTTCAGAGAGGAAGATCTGAAAAATGAAAATGACTTTGTTACAAAATTGTTTGAATAATTCAAATATATATATTTTTTGCATACAACAAGAGAACAATAAGAGAACCAATATTCTGCTATAAATGAAAGAAAATTATATATATTAAATATGCAATGCAAATAAATTATAATTAATTTGCACCAAATCTCCTTTAGATTGTTATTGAAAATGATTTCTATATGCTTTCAACTATGAATATAAGTATTCATATATATATATATATATATATATATATATATATATATATATATATATATATATATATATATATATATATTTTAGAAAATAATATTTGTGGTGTGTGGCATATTATATTCAGTGAAAAAAAAAATATTTCAAAATAAAAATAAGTTAAAGAGTCAGGCCTGGGAGGCGGATTAAACCACTGGCCTAAAAGAGATTTGGTCCACACGCTCTCCTTCAAGGTATAACCCGGAAGCCAAAACTCTAACTCCAACGTTCGTTGGTGGCACGATCTCAATAGGATGCCGATCAGTAATTTTAAAAAAAATAGAAAGAAAAATATAGAGTTGTTACAAAATTTTTATGCTTTGTAACCTATTTATAGATTTTTTTTATTTTTTAAAACGACATGTATTTTTTTTTAATTTTAAAAAACGGCGAGAATTTTTGATTTTAAAGATGGGCGAGCGCTTTTGAAAAAAAAAAAGGGACGAGCGTTTTGATTTTAAAATGGGCAAGCGCTTTCGTTTTGATTTTAAAATGGGCAAGCGCTTTCAAAAAAAAATAGGCGAGCGTTTTGATTCTAAAATAGCCCGCAAAGAAAAAAAAAGCTCGTGATGACGCCGAGTCACTTTCTTCAAATGACGAAAATGGACGTCTTCCTCGCCGGACTCCTGCAAGAAAAGTCCCCGGGGACCGCATGCTCCGGTGGGGACCCTCCGACGCTCAAGTTAGTCACTCGAGAACAGATGAGAACTGACTAGCAGAAGAAAGTTAGAAAGTTAGGGTTTAACTAGTAGGGAGAAGCTAAAAAACTAGAGTTCTTGGATCCTTACTTACAGTGAGAGTGTGCGCTTTTATACCTGTTCGAAGATACATCCTTTCGTTCCGGAAGGTTGCTTATTTCAAGGCGCCTCGTTTAATAACGGACAAAAAGATGAGGCTGACAGTGCCAGATCGTACTGTCACCGTGCACGTCGGAGGTGTCCTGCGTCACCTGTCAGTACGGCCTCATAGGTGTATGGCATCCGTGGCTATACCTGGTGCGCGCCGCTGCCGGATGTGACCGCGCACAGTTATAGGCGGGTGGTGAATCGTACGCTGTAATGGGGCATCGTCATGCACAGTGACAGGCATGCAATGGACCATACGCCGTTATGAGGTATGGCCACACACTGCTACGGATGCGCGGCGAACCACGCGGGCATGCCAGGTGGTCCTAGGCTATAGGCCGCTGGGCTCAAGGGCCAGATCATGCATCGGGCACTGTTCATGCAGCCCGAGATCGAGGGGGTCTCGAGGGTTGAGATACTGTTCATAGGGTCCGGGAGCTGTGGCTCGAGGCTGAGACTAGAACTCGAGGCCGGGCACTGTTCATGCAGCCCGAGACCGAGGGGGTCTCGGAGGTTGAGATACTGTTCATAGGGCCCGGGAGCTGTGGCTCGAGGCTGAGACTGGAAGTCGAGGCCGGGCACTGTTCATGCAGCCCGAGACCGAGGGGGTCTTGGGGGTTGAGATACTGTTCATAGGGCTCGGGAGCTATGGCTCGAGGCTGAGACTGGAACTCGAGGCCGGGTACTGTTCATGCAGCCCGAGACCGAGGGGGTCTCGGGGGTTGAGATACTATTCATAGGGCCGGGAGCTGTGGCTCGAGGCTGAGACTGGAACTCGAGGTCGGGCCCTATTCATGCAGTCCGAGACCGAGGGGGTCTCGGGGGTTAAGATACTGTTCATAGGGCCTGGGAGCTGTGCTCGAAACTGAGACTGGAACTCGAGGCCGGGCACTGTTCATGCAGCCCGAGACCTAGGGGGTCTCGGGGGTTGAGATACTGTTCATAGGGCCTGGGAGCTATGGCTCGAGGCTAAGACTGGAACTCGAGGCCGGGAACTGTTCATGCAGCCCGAGACCGAGGGGGTCTCGGGGGTTGAGATACTGTTCATAGGGCCCGGGAGCTATGGCTCGAGGCTGAGACTGGAAGTCGAGGCTGGGCACTATTCATGCAGCCCGAGATCGAGGGGGTCTCGGGGGTTGAGATATTGTTTATAGGGCCCGGAGCTGTGGCTTGAGGCTGAGACTGGAACTCGAGGCCGGGCATGTTCATGCAGCCCGAGACCGATGGGGGCTTAGGAGGCCGAGAGGGCCTCCGTCAGTCGCCGTCACCGTCTATTCTGATGGCGTTGGATCAGCCATATCAGATGCCGCCTCACCCTGAGACGGAGTGGGCCCACCCCAACAAGGTGAAAGGGGTATCACCTCCCAAGTGGCTGATCCCCATCCTTTGCAAACCGTCCCCAGACATGTGTCTCTGGGCGCTACAATGACTTTATGCGGGCGTCATGAGGGATGTGAAAGGGCGGCCACTACCGTCCATCCGATCTACGGCGATCGTCCTCGAGGCAAGGTTGATCCTTCGAGGTCCGTGAGGAAAGTCACGCCATCATTGCCCATCATAACGATGACATCAGCGGCATCCCATCGTTGGCCGGAGGCAGATCGTATCATGTGCCGAGCGACCATCGAGGTAGCCCAGCCTACGGCGATAGTCCACGTGGCTGACGAGACAAGGCGGGATAATTCAAAACTGAATAAAACTCGGGTGGAGGTTGAATCTAGCCGCACTACTCCTGCCATCGTTGTCTTCTTCCTCTTGTTCTCTGATTTTTTGTCTCCTGGCCTTCCTTGCAACCTAAGAGCCCGCGCACGCCATTTTCTTCCCCAGGTCAGCTCTTCGTCTCTTCTAGACCTCTTTGTTCCTTCTTCCAACAATGAGTTCCCAGTCCTGGACCTCGGAGGACGATTCAGAGGATCGTCCTTCTCCCGAGAGGCTTCATGCTTCTCCTTCTTCTCCCCTTCTCCTTCACCTCCTCTTGAGTGGTCCTCTGATTTGGAGGACCGCGTCCCTTTGGCCTGGCGGCGGGTTTCCGGGGAGGCTCCCACAGGGAGGCGCCCGGCGGCGGCTGGCAGGGCCCCATCGAGGAGATGCCAGGCGAAAGCCGGCACCTCCTCGAGGGTGGGGACGGAATCCCCGGAAGGGGTCGCCTCCACGGTGATAGGCCAGGATTTGGCTAACATCCGGGCCCGTTACCAAATCCCCCGGGATGTTGGGCTCTATCTCCCGACCCCCGACGATAGAGTGATCTCATCTCGACCAGGCCGAGTGGCCATTTATGAAATTTTCCTGAGGGTGGGCCTCCGCTTACCCTTTCCTCTTTTTTCATAAACCTCCTTGACTATTACTCCCTGACCCCTTCTCAGTTTGTCCAAACTCCCTTAGGATCATTAGCGCCTTCGTCGTCCTTTGCCATCATCTCCACATTACCCCTCGAGTCTCTCTCTTTCGCTCTTTCTACATCCTCCGGGCTCAGAAGGGTTGGTGGTTGTTTCAGCCCCGACCCAGCCGAGTCCTTAAGCTTCTTCTTCCTACCTCCGTCAAGGGATGGAAATCCGATTTTTCTTTGCCAATCTGGACCAAGTTAAGTCCGTGGGGGGACCCCGACCTTCGAGGTAACATGAATTCCACTGTCCATCCTGGAGACAAAGAAGCATTAGGGCAGCTGTTGACTACCGACATCCCTGGTACAACCTGCTTCTAACAGAGGAAAACCTCAGTTGGCGGGTCTCATCTCTCACCGTGGTAAGTCTCCCTCACACTTAGTCAAAATCTTCCTGTTTCGTTTTCATTTTTTCATTTTTTTTTGACTGACCCCGGCCAATGTTGCACGTCCATGAAGGTCCCGACCCGCAGACTCATGAAGGCCGCTGCCAAGAGGAGGGCCCAGGAGGGGCCGAGTGAGGGGCAGCAAGCACCGGCCCCGAAATTTCCGACAGTGCGGGTGCCCGAGCCACCCGCACCGCAAGAGCCTCTGGCCCCCAGAGATCGATCTGACGGCCGATACCCGCCAGAAAGGGCGGTGGCCGAGGAGGCAACAACAGAGGAGCCGGCGATAGCGGAGGAACCGGCCACGGAGGAGCCGGCGATAGCGGAGGAGCCCCCCGCTCCCTGTGGACCAGTCCCCGCCGAGGTAACAAGGAGCTGGGGTAAGGGACCGTCGGGGGCAGCAAGTCTGCCCCTAGAGCAGACACCGGCAAGCAGCCCTCCATGTGCCGAGTCCGAAACCGCCGAGGCTGCTGGAGGAAATGGAGCCAGGCGAGGCTGCATCGGGACTCCATTTTGAATGATGGGCGCTGGGCGGAGCGGCTTATCTCACCAATCCTCGTGCCCGAGGTCCAGGAAGAACTTAGCCATTTGAAGGCGACCACGTTCTTCCGAGAGTCCTACGCGGCCCTGGTCAAAGCAAGCAGTCTCACAGCTCCTTGCCTTTAGATTTCCCTTTTCTTCTTCCTTTCTCTTTTTGACATGAGGCCTACATGCAGATTGCGAACTCCTTGGCTGCTACAAGGGAGGTCATCCATGGGGAAAGACCCTCATGCGGGAGGCCCAAAAAGAGGCCGAGGAGGCTCGTGCTCGAGCGGAGGCGGCCGAGAGGGCCTTGGAATTGGCAAGGACCACCCGGGCCGATGAGATAAAGGCGGCCGAGAGCCGGGCAGAAGTTGAGATCAACCGTTTGCGGGCGGCCCTCAGCTAGCTGATGGAGGACGAAAGCGCTGTCGTGGCCAGGGACCTGCATATTTCAGAGTTGTTCGTGACCATCCAGACGGTCGAGAATGGGTGGGCGAGGCCGAGGAGAGGGTGAAGAGGGCCGATGAGAGGGTGAAGAAGGCCGGGGAGGAAATGGGTCGTGCCCTGAGGCTGAGAGGGCAGTGGCAGCATCTCTAGTTGCAGAGAGGGAAGCTTGAGCTGCTGAGGTGGAGGCAGCTGTTGAGGCCAGGGCTGCCAAGACCATAGAGGAGTTTAGGGCGTCCGAGCATTTCATGGACGAGCTGGCTGAAGCTTCGGCGGAAGCGTATCTTCAGGGATTTCAGCGTGGAAAGGAAAAGGTTGCCCGAGACCTGGACTTTCCACATGCCCTTGAGGTCGAGCCGGAGCGTTTTTCGAGGTTGGCTCATCTAACGACGAGCCCGCGCCGGCCAAACCATGAGCTTCAAGTTGTATTTCATTTTTACCTCTCTTTTTTTTTTTTTTTGCAAGCCCGACTTGGTCGGCATTTTGTAAACACTTCGAATTAATGAAGCACAATTTTTCCTTCAATGAAAATTATCTTTTCTCAATTGCAGTTTCTACCCCAAGTCCTTTGGCTGCCGACGTGGGACCCTTAGGGGCTTCGTCAGTACCGATGGGCAACCTTTTATTCATTCTCGAATAACCTCGACATAGCCATGTAGGACCGAATCCTAAAGCCGCCGAGTATGGACTCCCGGTGACCAATGGAGCATCGGACTCGGAAGGCCAAGATATACTCGGGCTTCTAGGGGTCAATTGTGCGCTGCATTGTCAATGGTATACTGGGCTTTGTGCCTGGCTGGCCTAGGGCTTTTTGTGCCGACCGGGGTCGGGCTTTAGATGTTGAGAGCCGATGGTACATTGCTCTGTTAGTGGTACACTGGGCTTTGTGCCTGGCTGGCCCAGGGCTTTTTGTGCAAACCGGGGTCAGGCTTTAGTTGTTGAGAGCCGATGGTACATCACTCTGCCAGTGGTACACTGGGCTTTGTACCTGGCTGGCCCAGGGCTTTTTGTGCCGACCGGGATCGGGCTTTAGTTGTTGAGAGCCGATGGTACATCACTCTGCCAGTGTATACTGGGCTGTGCCTAGCTAGCCCAGGGCTTTTTGTGCCAACCGGGGTCGGGCTTTAGCTGTTGAGAGCCAATGGTTCATCGCTCTGCCAGTGGTACAATGGGCTTTATGCCTGGCTGGCCCAGGGCTTTTTGTGCCGACCGGGGTCGGGCTTTAGCTGTTGAGAGCCGATGGTACATCGCTCTGCCAGTGGTACACTGGGCTTTGTGCCTGACTGGCCTAGGGCTTTTTGTGCCGACCAAGGTCGGGCTTTAGTTGTTGAGAGCCGATGGTACATCGCTCTGCCAGTGGTACACTGGGCTTTGTGCCTGGCTGGTCCAGGGCTTTTTGTGCCGATCGGGTCGGGCTTTAGCTGTTGAGAGCCGATGGTACATCGCTCTGCCAGTGGTACACTGGGCTTTGTGCTGGTTGGCCAGGGCTTTTTGTGCCGACCGGGGTCGGGCTTTAGTTGTTGAGAGCCGATGGTACATCGCTCTGCCAGTGGTACATGAGCTTTGTGCCTGGCTGGCTCAGGGCTTTTTATGCTGACCGGGGTTGGGCTTTAGTTATTGAGAGCCGATGGTACATCGCTCTGCCAGTGGTATACTGGGCTTTGTGCCTGGCTGGCCCAGGGCTTTTTGTGCCGATCGGGGTCGGACTTTAGTTGTTGAGAGCTGATGGTACATCACTCTGCCAGTGGTACACTGGGCTTTGTGCCTTGCTGGCCCAGGGCTTTTTGTGTCGATCGGGGTGGGCTTTAGCTGTTGAGAGCCGATGGTACATCGCTCTGCCAGTGGTACACTGGGCTTTGTGCCTGGCTGGCCCAGGGCTTTTTGTGCCGACCGGGGTTGGGCTTTAGTTATTGAGAGCCGATGGTATATCGCTCTGCCATTGGTACACTAGGCTTTGTTTCTGGCTAGCCTAGGGCTTTTTGTGCCGACCGGGGTCGGGCTTTAGTTGTTGAGAGCCGATGGTACATCGCTCTGCCAATGGTACACTGGGCTTTGTGCCTGGCTGGCCCAGGGCTTTTTGTTGAAAAACTGAGATGCTAGAACTCAAGTTTATTGATGCAAAATGAGGGTGAAAACCCAAAAGAATACAAGCATGATATTTAATGTAAGAAGGAAATGCACTACTGATAGTACCGATGGAGGTTGTCAGCGTTCCACATCCGGGGGAGCGGCCTCCCATCCAGCTCTTCAATCTTGTATGCTCCGTAACGGAGTGCTTCGGTGATCCGATAGGGTCTCTCCAGTTCGGAGCTAGCTTGCCTCCTTCGTCGGCTTTGAGACCTCGGACGTCGAAGGATCAGGTCTCCCGGCAAAAAGGTCTTGGGGCGCAAGCAGGCATTGTAATATTTGGCAGCTCATTGTCGGTAGACAGCCATCCGAGCCGCGCTCGGTCTCGCACCTCCTCCACCAGGTCGAGGTTGGCTCGTAGCCGGTCTGGGTTGTCTTCCTCACTATATACTCCACCCGAGGGCTCGGGGAGCCTATCTCTACTGGAATGACAGCTTCGGACCCGAAGACTAGGCTGAATGGGGTCTCTCCAGTGGGGGCTCGTGGCGTTGTGTGGTAGGCCCATAGCACATTGTGGAGCTCCTCCACCCACCGTCCCTTGCAATCATCCAGTCGGGTTCTCAGTCCTTGAGAATGATGCGATTAGTTACCTCAGCCGCTCCGTTGGTATGAGGGTGTCCGACGGAAGTGAATCTCTGATGGATGCCCAGTTCGGTGCAGAATCCTCGGAAGGGTGCATTGTCAAACTGCCGGCCATTGTCGATAACCAGAGTGTGTGGTAATCCGAACCAGCATATGATAGACTTCCAAAAGAAGGATCTCACCTTGCTCTCAGTGATCTTAGCAAGGGCTTCGGCCTCAATCCACTTGGTGAAGTGATCGACGGCCACCAGGAGGAACTTGCGCTGTCCGGAGGCTGGGGGGAATGGTCCCAAGATGTCCATACCCCACTGGGCGAAGGGCCAAGCGCACCAGGGGGGTCAACTGAGATGTCGGCTGTCATTGAATATTGGTGTGGCACTGGTAGTTATCACACTTCTTAACAAGCTCGGCCACGTCTTTCCTCATGGTCAGCCAGTAGTACCCTTGCCGTAAGGTCTTGTAAGCTAGGGCTTTGCCCCCCAGATGACTCCCGCAGATGCCCTCATGGATTTCCCGCAAGATGTAGTCTGCTTCAGCTGGTCCGACGCACTTAAGGATCGAGTAAGAGAATGATCTTCGATAGAGCTTCCCATCCATCATCAGGAACTTCGGGGCCCGCCATCTGAGTAGTCTGGCCTCAGCGGGGTCTTCGGGGAGAGTGTCGTCGGTCAAATATCGGACGTAGGCCTCCATCCAGGAGGGCCCTTGCTCAACCGGTAGTGCTTCATCTGTAGCTTCAATGCTTGGGGTCTGCAGGTGCTCCACATACATTCTTCCCAATGTCCCATCGGCCGAGGTGGCCAAACGGGACAGCGCGTCGGCCCTAGCGTTCTCCGCTCGGGGGATATAGCTGACGCGAAGTAAAAGAATCGAGAGGCTTGGGACTGCACCTTGCTCAGATAACGGGACATGGTCGGGTCTCTGGCTTCGTCCTCCCCAGCAACCTATTCGGAAATAAGCTGGGAGTCCGTGAAGGCCCTCAGACGCCCCGCACCGAGCTCCTCGGCCAGCCTCATTCCCGCCAATAGGGCTTCATATTCCGCCTGGTTATTAGTGGCCGGGAACAGAAACCGAAGGGCATACTCCACCACCTCCCCCTCGGGGCTTGCGAGGAAGAGCCCGGCTCTGCTTCCCTGAGAGTTTGCTGCTCCATCCACATGCAAGATCCAGTCTTCCTTTTCTGTTTCCTCGGCCGAGGAGGACTCCATGCGCACCTCCGGACGCGATTCCTCCAACATTCCTTGGCCCAAGTACACTCGACCAAGAAATCAGCTAACACTTGAGACTTCATGGCAGACCTTGGCCGAATAGATAGGTCAAACTCGCTCAACTTGATGGCCCACTTGGCTAACCGACCAGAGGTGTCAGGACAGGACAAGATGGTCCAAGAGGTTGGTCCGTGAGCACCACGATGGGATGAGCTTGGAAATAGGTCGGAAGCGTTGGACAGAGACCACCATGGCAAAAATGATCTTCTCGGTCTTAGAATATCTGGTCTCGGCATCGTGGAGCACCTTGCTGGTGTAGTAGACCGGCCTATGCACTCTGTCGGCATCCATACGCACGAGCACTGAGCTGAAGGCCTCGGGGGAGGCTGCAAGATACAGGAAGAGCTCTTTCCCCCCTTGGCTTGGACAACAGCGGGGGAGTGGACAAAAATTACTTAACCCTTTAAAGGCATCCTGACACTCCTTCGTCACTCGAAGCTGTTGACCTTGCGCAGCCTTGAAGAAGGGCAGGCACCTTTCTACCAATCTTGACATAAAGCGACTCAAGGCCACCACCCTCCCAGTTAGGCGTTGCACCTCCTTCTTATTAGCTGGGGGCCTCATATCCAAGATAGCCCAGATCTTGTCGGGATTGGCTTCGATCCCCCACTGGGTTACCATAAACCCATAAACTTGCCTGCCGCCACCCCGAAGGCACACTTACGGGGGTTCATCCTCATCCGGTATTGGCGCAGGTTGTTGAAGGTCTCTACGAGATCAGCGACGTGGTCTACAGCATTGGTGCTCTTGGTCAGCATATCATCCACATACACCTCCATGTTACGCCCGATCTGGTCCTCAAAGACCTTATTCATCAACCTCTGATAGGTGGCTCCGGCATTCTTCAGCCCAAATGGCATCACCTTGTAGTAGTAAATCCCTTTCTCAATGATGAAGGAGGTTGCTTCTTCATCAGCCGAGTTCATCCTGATTTAGTTGTACCCCAAAAATGCGTCCATGAAGCTAAGAGTTTCATATCCGGACGTAGCATCCACTAGCTGGTCGATCCGGGGCAGTGGGAAACTATCTTTGGGGCACGCCTTATTGAGATCGGTGAAGTCCACACACATCCTCCAACTCTTGCTCGCTTTGCGAACCATTACGACATTTGCTAGCCAGTCGGGGTAGTGCACCTCACGGATGTGATAGGCTGCCAGCAGCTTTCGCACCTCCTCATCCACGGCCTTCTGTCTGTTAGGGGCGAAGCACCTCTTCTTATGCCGAATGGGTTGGCACTCCGACCTGATATTGAGCTGGTGGGTAATCACTTCTTCTAGAATGCCTGGCATGTCGGACGCCAACCAGGCGAAGACATCGGCGTTGGCTCGTAAGAAAGTGAAGAGCTGGTCGCGGGCTTCCTCCAGAGTAGGGCTCCGATCTGGATTGTCTTTGTTGGGTCCTCTCCAAGAGGGAAAGCAAGCAGCGCTCGGCTGGCTCTCCTCTTCTCTCCAGGTCCCGGGGGTCTAGTGCTTCTGGTGTAGGTGTAGGCAACACTCCCTGTGGACTAGGGGCCATGTGATAGCAAAGTGTGGCGGGTTCTGCTCCCCCCGCATCTCCCCAACTCCTTCACTGGTGGGAAACCTCACGAGTAGCCTCTTGATGGAGATGACAGTGTCCAAAAGATTAAGCCCAGGTCTTCCGAGGATAGCATTATAGGCGAGGGGTACCCAGACCACCAGGAAGCTTATGAAGACTGTACTTTGGCGCGGGGCCGTGCCGCCGTGACTGGAAGAGTGATCTCCCCCTCGACCTTCATGGAATCCCCAGTGAACCCCATCAGGGGCGTGGCAACGGGCTGAAGTAGGTCGGGCGATAGGTTCATGCGAATGAAAGCATCATAACTCAAATCATCCACTGAGCTCCCACTATCAACTAGAATTCTCTTTACAGGATGTTTAGCAATCGTCATGGACACGACGACGCTATCATCATTTTTATTTACCACCCCCTCTAAGTCCCTTTTAGAAAAATGGATTACAGAATCTAACTCCCCCTCCCCCCCGGCCTCTTGGGTGGGCCACCTGCCCTCCAGGAAATCATCGCCACCGTCTTCTCAGTTGGAGCATTATCGATCACCAGTAGCGAGGCGCCGACGGACTAGGAGGATCCGGATTGCTCCTTCGAACGAACTTTCCCAGATGGCCATGCTGGATAAGATCCTCTATTGCCTTCTTCAAATGGCAACAGTCATCAGTGTCGTGGCCATGATCCCGGTGGTAGCGGCAATAGAGATTCTTGTTGTTTCATCGGAGGTGGGCACTGAAGATAGGACTCACCCTCGATCTCGAGCAAGATGTGTGATATAGGGGCGAGCAGAGGAGTGTAGGGCCCGTCTCTCTGTGCAGGAGCTCGAGGACGGTTGTCTAGTCAGTGGGGAGGTTCGGGCTTCCTGGGTCAAACTTCAATAGGCTCAGGGCGAGCTGGCTTCTTAAGGACACTCCCGCTAGCCTCGCGCCGAGAGGAGTCAGCCTCGTTGGCGCGGATATACTTCTGGGCCGGGGTCAAAAGTTCGGCGTAAGAACTGGGCGGCTTCTTGTCAAGGGAGTACGTGAAGCGGGACGGACGGAGCCCTCGCTTCAAGGCCAGAGTGGCCACCGAGTCTTCAAAATTGTAGACTTCCAGGGCTGCCTCCTTGAACCGAGCAACGTAATCCCGCAAGGTCTTGCTGCTCTTCTACTGGACAGCGAAGAGGCTGTCAGCTACCCTTGGAATCTTTCGGCAGGCATCAAAATGAGCTAAGAAAGCTCTCTCCAGCTGACGGAAAGAATCTATACTTCGTGGTGGTAGGCAAGAGTACCAAGCTTGGGCAGCCTTCTTCAGGGTGGCAGGGAAGGCGATGCACATGAGCGAATCGGCTGCCCCTGGACCTGCATGAGAACTTGTAACTTTTTAGGTGGTCCAGGGGATCCGTGGTCCCGTCATATGGATCCAGCTGAGGGAGGCGGAACCGGGTGGAGATGGGCTCTTCCATTATACGGTGGGACAGCGAAGGTCGGCTGTCATAATCCACCTCTAGCAGGTGGGTGATCCGGCGGCTGAGTTCCTCCAATCGTTGGTTATACTCGTCGAGTCGATGGTCGGCTCGATGGGCTATCCTGCTATCGAAGGACCCCTCCCCGAGGATCCTGCGGATGGGGAAGAGTGACGGCGATGTCGGTGAGGGTGCTGCCTCCTTCCGTGCCGCTGCTTGGGAGAAACACTGGCGTGATGAGAAGGCGATCAGGGTCTCTTGGAAGCTCCCCGATGGTGAGGCTTGGGCGAAGCACGGCAATGACGAGCTTCCAGGACCGGCGATCTCCTCCGGGAGGAATGCTGGCTGGGTTGTACCACCCCCGGAACTGATGGGAATGGCTCCGGCGGCCGCGGGGCCACATGCTGGTGTTGCAGACCTTGAACCACCGTCGCCAAGGACTGAACCTACGTGGCTAGGGCGGCAAGCCGGTCTTCCTGAAGATGCTGTGGAGGAGGCGCAGAGACTTCGATCGGGGGAGCGGAAGGTCCAGCCACCTGGAGACGCGGCAGTGCAGGGACACCAGCTGGGGGAGCTGAGGGGCCAACTGCCAGCGGATCTACTCCTTGATGCTGCCCCCCAGCGCAACTGATAGAGACCCCTTTCACACGGATTGTTACCATGGCTCAAGAGCTCGAGGAGAGAGAGAGGTTGCAGATTGCTGGTTTGATATCTTTCTCTTTCCCCCTTCCTGGCGTGCCAATCTGATGACGCCGAGTCACTTTCTTCAAACGCCGGGGAAACAGACGTCCTCCTCGCTGGACTCTTGCAAGAAAAGTCCCCGGGGACCGGATGCTCCGGTGGGGACCATCCGACGCTCAAGTTAGTCACTCGGGAACAGATGAGAACTGACTAATAGAAGGAAGCTAAAAAGTTAGGGTTTAACTAGTAGGGAGAAGCTAGAAAAACCAGAGTTCTTGGATCCTTACTTACAGTGAGAGTGTGCGCTTTTATACCTGTTCGAAGATACATCCTTCCATTCTGGAAGGTTGCTGATTTCAAGGTGCCTCGTTCAATAACGGACAAAAAGATGAGGCTGACAGTGACAAATCGTACTGTCACCGTGCACGTCGGAGGTGTCCTACGTCACCTGTTAGTACGGCCTCACAGGTGTTTGGCATCAGTGGCTATACCTGGTTCACGCCGCTACCGGATGTGACCACACACAGTTGTAGGTGGGTGGTGAACCGTACACTGTAATGGGGTATGGTCATGCACAGTGACAGGCACGCGATGGACCATACGCCCTTATGAGGTATGGCCACACACTGCTACGGATGTGCGGCGAACCATGCGGGCATGCCAGGTGGTCCTAGGCTATAGGCCGCTGGGCTCAAGGGCCAGATCATGCATCGGGCACTGTTCATGCAGCCCGAGACCGAGGGGGTCTCGGGGGTTGAGATACTGTTCATAGGGCCCGGGAGCTGTGGCTCGAGGCTGAGACTGGAAGTCGAGGCCGGGCACTGTTCATGCAGCCCGAGACCGAGGGGGTCTCGGGGGTTGAGATACTGTTCATAGGGCCGGGAGCTGTGGCTCGAGGCTGAGACTGGAAGTCGAGGCCGGGCACTGTTCATGCAGCCCAAGACCGAGGGGGTCTCGGGGGTTGAGATACTGTTCATAGGGCCTGGGAGCTGTGGCTCGAGGCTGATACTGGAACTCGAGGCTGGGCACTGTTCATGCAGTCCGAGATTGAGGGGGTCTCGGGGGTTGAGATATTGTTCATAGGGCCCGGAGCTGTTGCTCGAGGCTGAGACTGGAACTCGAGGCTGGGCACTGTTCATGCAGCCCGAGACTGAGGGGGTCTCGGAGGTTGAGATACTGCTCATAGGCCCGGAAGCTGTGGCTCGGGCCTGAGACTGGAACTCGAGGCCGGGCACTATTCATGCAGCCCGAGACCGAGGGGGTCCGAGGGTTGAGATACTGTTCATACGGCCCGAGAGCTGTGGCTCGAGGCTGAGACTGGAAGTCGAGGCCGGGCACTATTCATGTAGCCCGAGACCGAGGGGGTCTCGGGGGTAAGATATTGTTATAGGGCACCTAGGGGCTTAGGAGGCCGAGAGGGCCTCCGTCAGCCCGTCACTGTCTATTCTGACGGCGTTGGATCATCATATCACTCGGTGTTAACATTACCTTTAATAGTTATTATATTAATAGTCACTCTATTATATATATGTCTTTTATTATATAAATATATCTAATGGGTACTTTATACTCTTTTTTTTTTTTCTAACATCCATTACAAAACCTTTTTAGGACGGATTTCTTAGATAATATCACATCACATCATATTGTATAGAATGAATTCTTTAGATAATAATAGCTCTTCAGCTGCTACCCTCCTAATCATTGTTATTTATATAACTAGAATGGTAGTTCTTATTTCCCATGTTATTGTTCATATATGCAAATTAATATTAAAAAAATTCCTTCAATCATTGAGAAATATTATTTTAATAATTAGCAAACATTAGTATGATCCAACAATATTTTTGATTTCTTTATTACTTTCCTGACAATAATTAATAAAACCTGCTGTACCAGCCATTATTATATTATTAAACAAACTTAATCTAAAACAGAAGTGGATGGAAAATTGTCATTGCTTTCTAGTGCCATGAAAAAGAAAGGAAAGGCATTAGGTTATTGAAATTTTGATGAATGCCCACTAAGCCTTTATATTTAGGCTTGCAAAAATATATATATATATATAATGTGGTGGTTTATAGTGAAAGTGACTGTTAGAAAGGAGTCCTTGTCCAAAGCGTGATGGCAAGTTGGACTAATGGAAACTATAGAGACCCAATTTGCTGCAACTTGGTAGGAAGTTTTTAAGTTCAGATGAGCAAATTAAGAAAACCGCATCCCTGTTACATTAATTGGACATTTGCCACAATGGCTGACCAATTGATCATTTGTTCACTGAACTCTAATAAAATGTCCCAATACCATGAGAGAAAAAATTAATAGATTGGTCATCACTGGTTGTCAAAATCTAATTATAGATTTTTGTTCTTGCGAGCCTTGGAGACCACCAAGGTTTCAGCTGAACCCCCACGGCAAGTTGGTCAACAACCAGAACTCTTGAGATCTAAATAGTACCACTGGTTTGGTGGAGGGCCATGAAAGCTCCTTATAAATGGATATAATAATTAGATGCTCAACAACATCAAAATTTAATTGCTGACAGCTAATCTCCTCAGTAAATGAATTGCACAAGGACATTGATGTAATACAGAATATAAGCCAAGTTTTGATGGTCCCTGGTTGTTTTTTCTATGAGATGTTTCCTTCTGATCTCCTCCACCTTTTCTTAAAACTTCTTTGTTCTCATGTTTCAGTGGCATGTCACATGCAGCACATGCTTCTCATTTGAGATGAGTAAATAATTGGGCAGACTGGAAGATTGGTAGGATTTGTAATGTTCAGCAGATAATATAAAAAGGATATTTGACTCTCAACCTCTCACTCTTGTAGTATTACTGTTGTTCGTTGGATCCAGCAAAAGTTCAGTATTCACTTGCCTTCTATCCCCTTAATGTGCGGCATCCATTTTATCTTTTGGAAGCTCGTCACATCCATATTCAACATGTCTACCGTGAAGCCAATGCTGCTGCTGATTGGATTGCTAGCCGGGTAGCCTCTCATTCTAGTTTTTGAAGCTGGAAGCATGGCAACCCTTGCCCTATTATCCTTTCTCAGTTATTGTACTTTAATATATCGGGTGTGACCCATCCTATGATGATGTAATCATCCGTATGTACCAAAAAAAAAAAAAGATGTCATGCATGATAGCAATAACCGAATGCCATATATATATATTCTTCATTAAAAATGAGAAGTTAAAAAATTAAAAAGAAGAATCAGATTAGTTATTTCAAGTATCATCAAGAGCAGTAATCTTTAAATCGATGCAAGAATGATACGTATATTAAGAACATATTGCACATGAACACGATTTAGGCCTATTTTACCTTTTTGCATGTAAGTATTCAAAAAAAGATGAAGGCTTTTTCCAAGTGCAAATTATCTACAATATCGATTGCAAGAAATTTATTATTAAATTTTTATGTTACTATCCTAATTAAATCAACTAAATATTAATACCCATCGAACTGCATATATGATCTTGACAAGAACTGAAGTTATCTTAGCAAAATTATCTACATATATGATTGAAAAAATCATAGAATAAAATATAAATACTAGAGGACTAGTATATCATTACTCTGTTTTTTTGGTAAAGAGTTGTTATTGTTTTCCAAATTATTCATCATGCCCACGCGGCCCTTAACAAAACTTTTTAAAAATTGCAAACTTTCTAACAAAGAAGAGAGAAAAAAGTAGATATCTATTCATAGCTTTTGAAATTGAAAAGAAGATGAACCTTCATTACTTTGTCCATCTTTTATATTTAATACAGCATGGGACAAAATATGCACTTAGGATCATGTTAGAAGATCAAATGGCCTGGATCTTCTTGAATCTATCTCTTTCTCCAGGCAATGCGAATGACAAATTTGGTAACTATTGAAGAATCTTGATGCATGTATAAAAAATTATTTTGTTGACAAATAATAATCATTCGGTTATTAAAGTGAGAAAGATTGGTCTTGAAATAAATTAAATTCAAACTGCATAAGCCTTGAAGAACATCCAACAACGCTCATGAAACTTTCATGCATACCAATTGATGAATTGAATTATCAATTCATTTGTGGATATTAAATGTCTATATGATGTATATGGGTATTGGAAAATAACCTCACTTACATTTCCTAACACAATTAATCTGTCCATAATGTGAGCAATAAAGGATTTCAATAAATTAATTTGTTACCTATAAAATAACATACTTACTGATGCGGAATTCATCCTAATATTATTTACCTGATGCGGATGCGGAGTTCATCATGATAATATGTAGACTTGAGACTTAGAATGTCTTCAGATAGCCTCTTCTGAAGAATAATTAGTTTCTCTCTCTTAGCCTTATTCCTTTATGTAGATGGATTCTTGCTTACTTCCTCAGGCAGAAAGAGGACCAATTATTTATATATAATGATCAATTGGTATGTCCATCAAACACCAATTAATGTCTTTAATTTCTCTTAATACCTCATGCTAATGGCTTAATCTTTCGGACCATTAACCGGTAACCCTTCATCTTCTGGACACGTAGAAAATTGGGTGGCCCTTCACCTTTCGAGGCTAGATTAAGAAAAGAGCGACTCTTCGCCTTTGTAACAATCTTGCATTAAAGAAAGGTTTTGCATTGAAGGGTTAATCTAACATTCTTCCACTTGGGCCGAAAGTTTATGACATTAATATTTAATAATGTAAACATTAGGCGCGCAAAATTAAATTTCATAATGTCATTTTTTCATCATGATTGACTTTAACAAAATAAATCACATAATAAGAGTTATGGCGGTCATACACATCCAATTTGCATACTCCCTTCCATATACTACTGTATTAGCAACTTATCATGTTAGGTCACATAATTTTATATAAATAACTTAATGTCCACTTAATTGTCTGAAAGACACAGTAAATTTCTTGTTCAAAATAGTAAGTGTATAAGCATAAGGAACAAGAAATAAGAAATAAAACTAGAAACATTTCATATTAATGAGCTCAAGAGTGGCACAACATAATATCATCATAATCAATCTTTAATACATAACATCATCATAATCAATCTTCAATACAACCAAGACCCATTCTATGTACATGTTCTTTAAATGTTTTTGGTTGTAAACCTTTAGTTAAAGGATCTGCTATCATAAGATCCGTTCTAATATGTTCAATGCACACTCTTTGTTTCTGGACCTCCTCCTTGACAGTAAAGTACTTTAATTCCATATGTTTAGCACCTCTGGAATATCTGTCATTCTTGGAGAAGAAAACTGCTTGAATTATCACAATAAATTTGCAGTGGCTTGGTAATGGTGTCGACAACCCCAAGTCCTGAAATAAAGTTTCGTAGCCATAATGCTTGAATCGTAGCTTCATAACATGCTACAAATTCTGCTTCCATAGTGGATGAGGCAATAATTGATTGTTTGGCACTTTTTCATGAAATTGCTCCTTCTCCCAATAGGAACACATAGCCAAAAGTTGACTTTCTACTGTCAACACAACCAGCAAAATCTGAATCTGAATATCCAATCACTTCCAACTGATCAGATCTTCTAAATGTGAGCATATAATCCTTAGTTCCTTGAAGATATCTCATCACTTTCTTTGCAGCTTTCCAATGATCAATACCAGGATTACTCTGATAGCGGCCCAACATCCCAACCGCGAAGCTGATATCTGGTCTTGTGCAAGTTTGCAAATACATCAAGCTACCCACAACTGAAGCATATGGAATAGATTCCATTTGCTTACGTTCCACATCATTCTTTGGACATTGCATTATACTAAATTTATCCCCTTTTTGTATTGGGACAATTCCTGCTGAACAGTTGTTCATATTAAATTTCTCAAGAATTTTCTCGATATAAGTTTTCTGAGACAACCCTAACAATCCATGTGATCTCTTTCTGAATATGAAAATTCCTATCACATAAGATGCCTCTCCCATATCTTTCATCTCAAAATTCTTAGAGAGAAAATTTTTAGTCTCATACAAGATACCTAAATCATTAGCAGCAAGCAAAATGTCATCAACATATAGAACCAAAAACATAAACTTACTTCCACAAATCTTTCGGTAAATGCATCGATCAACGATAATTTTATGAAAACCAAAAGATGTAATAGTATCATTGAACTTAATATACCATTGTCTGGAAGCTTGTTTAAGTCCATATATTGATTTCTTAAGTTTACACACCATATGATCCTTTCCTTCCATGAAAAAACCTTCAGGTTGATCCATATAAATTTCTTCCTCTATTTCTCCATTAAGAAAGGCTGTTTTCACATCCATTTGATGTAACTCTAAATCATATTGAGCTACCAAAGCCATAATGATTCTTAATGAATCTTTCTTTGAAAATGTCTCTTTATAATCAATGCCATCCTTCTGAGTATAACCCTTGGCAACAAGTCTAGCTTTAAAACGTTCGATATTGCCATTCAAGTCACGTTTGGTTTTAAAAACCCATTTACATCCAACTTGTTTAGAACCTTCTGGCAATTCGACAAGATCCAGACATTGTTTTCAGCCATGGATTTTAATTCATCTTTCATAGCATCAATCCATTTATCAGACTTATCACTGTTAATGGCTTGTGAAAATGAAACAGGATCTTCATAAATGCCACAATCAAAATCTGACTCTTGCAAATAAACCAAATAATCATCTGAAATAGCTGATTTTTGTATCCTTACAAGTTTACTTAAAGCTATTCCACATGGTTCATTTTTGTCAGCTATTGGTAGGTTAGGCTCTTCATGGGGTACTTCTTTATTCAAACATTGTTCATTATTGTTTTGGTTTTGTAATTCTGGAACAATGTAAGGCATGATTGTAGATTCAGAAACATTTATGGGTAATGAAACATTAACCCTTACTTCATTGATATCTACAATCTGTTTGTCAGCACTCCCACTAACTTCACCATTCTCAATAAATTTGGCATTGCCTGTCTCAATAATTCTAGAACTATGGTTTGGACAATAAAACCTATACCCTTTGGATTTCTCTGGGTAACCAATAAAGTAACCACTGACAGTTCGAGAATCCAATTTCTGTTCATGTGGATTATACACTCGTGCTTCTACTGGACAACCCCAAACATGTAGGTGTCTTAGACTAGGTTTCCTTCCAGTCCATAACTCAAAAGGAGTTTTAGAAACTGCCTTACTAGGAATCCTATTCAGTAAATATACTGCAGTTCTTAAAGCATATGTCTACAAAGATTTGGGTAATGAGGAATTACTTATCATACTCCTAACCATATCCATTAATGTTCTATTTCGCCTTTCTGCCACACCATTTTGTTGAGGTGTGCCTGGCATAGTATACTGTGCACATATGCCATGTTTTTGAGGAATTTTGCAAATGGACCTGGATTTTGCCCTGATTCATTGTACCTTCCATAATACTCACCACCTCTATCAGATCTTACTATTTTTACTTTTCTGTCTAATTGTCTTTCAACCTCTTTAGTAAATATCTCAAGAGCATTTACAGCTTGAGATTTCTCTTTAAGCAAATAGACATATCCATAACAGAAAAATCATCTATAAAGGTGATAAAGAACTTTTCTCCACCAAAGGATGGAGTATCAAAAGGTCCACATACATCAGTGTGTATAATTTCAAGAAGCTGAGTACTTCTTGCAGCTCCTTTCTTGTTATGTTTGGTTTGCTTTCCCTTAATGCAATCCACACATAAACCAAGATCAGTAAAATCTAGATTTGGTAAAATCTCATTCTTTACTAATCTTTGTAGTCATTCTTTGGATATATGACCCAAACGTTTATGCCACAAGAAAGCAGAGTTGTCATTACATACTACGCTTAATTCCAATATTTTGATGGACACACATCAGGGATGCAGAAAATTCATCATCAAGTTTCAATTTATATAATTCATCCATAAGAATTCAGAACCAATAAAGGAACCATCTTTATTAAATAAACTGAAACATCCTTTTCCAATCTTAAAACTAAACCCATTAACATCAAGTTTCGAAACAGAAACTAAATTTCTAGAAAGTGAAGGAACATAGAGAGTTTGCAGTAGATTCAGGTGATGCCCAGTATCTAAAGTAAGACGATAAGTCCCTATGCCTTCAATTGGGGCCTTCTGTCGGTTCCCCATGAACAAGAAGTTCTCATTTGGGTTTATGCTCTGGATTGTAAGGAATCCCTGCATTACATTGGAAGCATGAGTAGTGGCACCAGAATCCAACCACCAAGTGTTAGAAGGAACTTCAGATAAGTTTGATTCATAAATTGGAGAAGCATAATGAAAGATACCTTTCTTTTCGAACCAAGCTTTCCGTTTCAGACAATCTTTCTGATAATGTCCTTCTTTCTTACAAAAGTGACATTTATCTTTCTTTCTTTCCTTCTTATCATTATCAGCAACCTGTGATACTTTAGTGGATGCTTTCTTCTTAAATTTCTTGGATTTTGGCTTGATAACTTTACCAGCTCCTTGACCCATTAGGTTTATGGAGTGATTTCCTTGTGCTTTCAATCTCCTTTCCTCTTGAGTAAGCTTACTGGCCAATTCATTAACATCCCATTTATCTTTAATAGTGTTATAGTTAATTTGAAAAGGCCCATACTCTTGAGGTAACGAGTTCATAATAAATTGTACCAGAAAGGAGTCATCCACAACCATTCCTAGGGTCTTAAGTCTTGCTGCAATATTAGTCATATCTAGGACATGTTGCTGCATACTTCGCGACCCATCATATTTCATGTCGTGAGTTCAGCCATCAGTGTCCCTGCAAGTGACTTATCAGCGGAACGAAACGCTCTTTCACAAGCTTAAGATATTCTTTAGCTGTTACACTTTCTGGAAGAGTTGATTTAATATTGTTGGCTATTGTCATTCGCATGAAACTTAGACATAATCTATTAGATCTGTCCCATGCTTTATGTTTTAACTTTTCTGCCTCACTGCTTATATCCATAATGTCAGTAGGCTTTTCTTCTAATAGTGCCAAGTCAAGATCCAAGACACCTAAATGGAAATTGACTTGCTCACGCCATTCAGAGAAGTTTAAGCCATTAAAGATAGTAACAACAGAAGCATGTGAATGAAGAGAAACAGCTGCAAAAACATAAATGCTCAAATTCAGATAATTAAACACAAATATATTGTAGATTTCTTTGGGTAAATACAACAATATACATCATAATTAGAATGCTATTTAAACTTTTAAAGAAATTAATAAATCTTATCAATATATATACAGTATCTTTGGATATCCATATTATATTAGATAAGAGAATATTAAATTTTCTCCTTTAGGTTTGTTAGTTATAGAATATTAATCCACCTTTGGGCAAATTCTTAATTTCTAACAACCAACAAATCATTAACACATTTTATAAAATTTCATAAATTGTATGACTGAATATAAATTAGTTTGGCCACTTTGGTGACTAACTAACTAATTTAATCTTTATGTCATATAACTATACAATAATTCTAATATCAAATTCTTATAAATTATATGACCGAATATAAATTAGTTTGGCCACTTTGGTGACTAACTAACTAATTTATCTTAATGTCATATACCAAAAATTTCATAAATTATATGACTAATATAAATTAGTTTGGCCACTTTGGTGACTAACTAACTAATTTATCTTAATGTCATATAACTAAGCAATAATACTAATATTATTAAAAATCTCATAAATTATATGACTGAATATAAATTAGTTTGGCCACTTTGGTGACTAACTAACTAATTTATCTTAATGTCATATAACTAAACAATAATACTAGTATTATAAAAATCTAACATTCAATTTTGATAATGACAAATATAGTAACATTGCTGCATGCATTAACCGACATCAACCTTCATAGATTATCAATCTGCTTCAATCTATAAATATCAGTTTTGCCATACATACTAGTATAACACAATGATCTTATCTATGCATGCCATTAATTCGTAACAGGATGGGTTCTCCTGGCGATGAACCTTTTATGAAATAGATTAATAGCCATTAATACTGTCAATCATAACTTTAACAAGATTAAACATTCATCGTTAATTCATTCCGATGAAAAATTAATCAATCATAATATACGAACAAATTATTTATTTTAGAACCTTGGCTCTGATACCACTTGTGAGCAATAAAGGATCTTCAATAAATTAATTTGTTACATATAAAATAACATACTTACTTGATGCGGAATTCATCCTAATATTATTTACCTGATGCGGATGCGGAGTTCATCATGATAATATGTAAACTTGAGACTTAGAATGTCTTCAGATAGCCTCTTCTGAAGAATAATTAGTTTCTCTCCCTTAGCCTCATTCCTTTCTGTAGCAAGAATGATGGATTCTTGCTTACTTCTTCAGTCAAAGAGAGGACCAATTATTTATATATATAACGATCAATTGGTATGTCCATCAAACACAAATTAATGTCTTTAATTTCTCTTAATACCTCAGCTTAATGCTAATGACTTAATCTTTCGGACCATTAACCGATAACACTTCATCTTCTGGACATGCAGAAAATTGGTGGCCCTTCACCTTTTGAGGCTTGGGTTACCCTTCACCTTTCGAGGCTAGATTGAGAACCGGTAACCCTTCATCATCTTTGGACACGCAGAAAATTGGGTGGCCCTCACCTTTCGAGGCTTGGGTGGCCCTTCACCTTTCGAAGCTAGATTGAGAAAAGAGCGACTCTTCGCCTTTGTAACAATCTTCATTAAAGAAAGGTTTTGCATTGAAGGGTTAATCTAACACATAAATAATGCAATATTTACTTGTCATTTTGTTTTCCTCATATAATGCCATCTAAGAGTTAAAAAATGATTTGTAGCACCAAGAAAGGTGATAAATCGAGTTTATATAGAAAAATTTCATGCTAAATTTATTCTTTTTCTTTTTATTAACAGAAGATGAATAATAATAATAGTTCATGCTACGAGTTTTATCTTTTTATAAAACAAAGAAAACTATAGTTGTATATTGCCTTACTTCAGTTATTGTCCTATAAATTGTATTATTTTTTAACTAAATATCACGTAACTTTGGGCTTGCAACATTTGATCCATATCCCTTATCTCGTTTATCTTGAGATAAAATATATGCAATGCAGCCAATATTACAGATAATCAAGCTATTTGATTTTTTTTATTCATTTTAAGAGAAAGGCAGGGAAATCCCATCCAACTTTACTCAATTTCAGAAAATATGGAGTTCGCCTAAAGAGTTGATATAAGAAGCAACAAGCTTAAAAAATGTTAGCTAATCAAGGAGTTGAAATATTTTATACAAAAAAAAAAAAAACTAGATGGTGGTGAATCACTGTCCAAGTTGATCTAGCTCAGGATAAAAAAATTCAGCTACTTCTTTCCTTGCCAATTATCCAACATATAACAATTTTGTAACCTATACATTTTTTATGATAATACAAATGGCTGGCCTAGCAATTATATTTTTGTCTTGTAGCTTACTTATCGATTATAGAAAATATATTTTCATTGTATCTATTTGAAAGTTAAACATACCTGAATGATGAATAAAATGATGAATAATTAACCTTCTGAATATACATTTGAGAAGAATTTGTGGTTTTAAATATTGTTGCCTCTCATTCAGTTAAGTTATCTTGCAACATATGGCTATGATAATACAACTTGTTTATGCATGATAGAAAGACCTATCAATTCATATAAAGGGATGATTGGTATGGAATGATTTATTAAGAATCATTAATATCCCGATAAACATATTAGGATCATCATGTTTAATTACACTTTTATGAACATGATGATAATCTTATATTATCTCTACCTCTAAAATCATTATCCTATATAGTCAGATATCGAGAACAACCTTAAATTATAATCTTAACTTAAAATTTAAAGACTAAAATGCCTTTAATTTATATTAAAGAATCTTAATATTATTTTTTTCCTATTATTATAATAATTTGATATTATAATAATTATATAACTTTTTATAATATAATCATGAATATAGTAGAGTGAAGGAAGCAATTCCTGTAGTTGACCCATGTAGTTGACCCATGTAGTTGGAAAAAGGCTTAGATGAGTTGAGTTGATTTGAGTTGAGTTGAGCTTTTTAAAATATAATATTTATCATAATTATAATTGTTATCCTAATATATATAATATAATAATATTATTATATAAAATAGTTATATTATAATTTAACTTCGCCAAAGCCGATTTCTAATCCGAATAAAGGGAAAGGATTGCGTTAGATATGTGACAGCCATAAAGAATTCGTGAGTTGTTGGGTTGGTTTCATCTAACGGCATTTAATTGGATCAATTTAAGTTCTAAGTTGAGTTTAGGATTTAATTTTTTTCAATCTATAAATTTTTATAATATTTTTTTTTCATTCTAATTATCATTATAAATTTATTATATGGGTTCTAATTTAAATTAATTCTTTATTTTTTATCTTAACAACCAAGTCTTCTTTTTTCTTTTTTCTCTAATTATATATTTTTTTTATTTATCTTGATTGATTCTTATTTATAATGTATTCAATTAAATTGATAAATATTTTAAATATCATAATTATAAACTTAAGGATAATCATTTATAAAATTAAGAGTTTTTGAATAGAAACTTATATTTAAGTTGATTCCGTTTATTTATTAATTATTTAAGAATAACATTATCGTTTCATCTCTTCTCTTCTTATTAATTGTAATTTTATTGATCAAAAGGAATCGCCACTTGCCTCGTGGCGATTTCAGTGGTCATAAAATAGCCACTTAAAGTGGCAAGTGATGTCTAGTTCTTCTTTTTTCATGCTAAAGCAAGATTTTTACTAATGTAGAAATAAAAATATTATTTGAAATGATATTTTTATTTTAACACTAATTTTACAATAAGCATCGTTACCATTTTTTTTTTTATAAAATCGATGCAGAAAGGCATTAATTTAAAAAACGACTCTAGATATTTGGGTCGTTATTGTAATATAATACATTAAATACGATGATTTCATGTCAAGCCCGTCGGATCAGAATGCAATCGGATTCCAAAACCGCTGCGTTTCCAAAATATCATCATTGATTGATGTCATACTTTCTTTTGACAGGACATCACTTGAAAGAACTGACCGACGATTTTTGAATAAGCGATGTCAGGTTGACGAACCGTCCGTCTTTAACAATAATTTATAAGGTCAGGCTACTAATAAAATAAAATCAAGATAGAGGTCAATAAAAATAATGACCTTTATGTGGCACCAGGAGACCAATGCTATTTTCATCAGCGGTAGAACGAGATCGATTTAGCAGCTTATATTATCATTTATGGGATGAAAGTAATGCCCAATGCTGTACTTTTTTTCTGACATTGATTCGATAGAATATGAGAAGAGATTTTGATCGGTCCAATTTTTTGATTGCTTATATTATTTATCAGCTTTAATTACCTTGAAATCAATAGATTTTCTTCAATGCTATTGATCCTCCTCATAGGATAGTACAAACTTCATCCATCAGCTCTTGATTTGGATAGCCCTAGCATCTGAAATTCTCTTGCTGCCTCGGCAGCGTACCGATGTACTGTCTTCATTTCTTAAGAACCCTCTCTACTTAGGCTTGTTAAAGTTAATTTTGATGGCAATGTTTGTGGTCGTTTGACGAATTCAGCTTTTGTAATCTATGGATCTAATGAATCTTTGATGGCGATGGATTTGGCCTCTTGACCTTTCTGTGCCGGCTGCTGAATTGTATACTATATGGACTGGCATCTTCTATGACATACGTAGCTTAGGCAATCGCGAGCTTATTATTGAGGGCGACTCTATCATATGGTTCGCTAGTTCCGATAGGAACTGAGTGATCCTATATTTATCAACTTATCGATTGGGTTGCTGCTTCGGATTGCTCATCACTTTCGATCATGGTGCTAGTGCCAGATAATACATAAGTGTTTTCTTAAGTTTTGTACTATGATATATCGGGTTTGACTTAATTAAGATTGATATGATCTTTCGTTTGTAACAAAAAAAAAAAAAAAAAAATAATAATAATAATAATAAAATCTATAAATTACTGTACGATTTGAACTATTGAGGAATTACCGGGCATCATCGCTTCCTGCCAGTAAAAGCTGTCCTAGCAACCGGAAACTGCCCGTGACCGCCACGTCTTTATTTCACAAAGCTTTTAAGCTAAAATATTTATTTTATATATAGATATAAAGACTTTCTTTTACAAAACCACCGCTTCGACTGCCCTCACCGATCCCTTTGCTTTCTCCGCATAATTTACGGCAAATCTCTCCTTGCACTTGGATCGGTCCAGGCTTCCCCATTTCTGTTCGGATTTCCAGCTCTGTAAACCGAAGATTTGAATCCCGACGACTTCTTTTATTTCTCGAAAAATTCGATCCTTGGAAAGGGGGAAACCCTTGATTCAAAAGCGAATCTGGGGTTAAAACCCTAGCAGTGGAGTCGGATCCATCGATCGGTTGCTGTTGAATTCTAGGTCAGTAGTGGATGAGTTTGACGAACAGCTTAGGAACTCGGTGTTTGGACTGATTTTTTTTTTTTTTTGGGATTTTATAGCTTTGATTCGGAGACAAAACGAACCCTATTTTTTTGCTCGATTTGTTGGGTTCTCGCAAAGGGTTTCGTTTCAGATCGCGGCTTCTCTGGTGATTCTTTGTGAAAATGAGTAGCAAAAGGGAGGAGGAGAGAAATGAGAAGATCATTAGAGGTCTCTTGAAGCTTCCCCCTAATAGAAAGTGCATCAATTGCAGCAGCCTGGTAATTTTCTTATCTTTGTCCTTCTTTGTTCTCCAGCTTATAGTGGTTGGACTGATCGAGATGGTTGTCAGTCATCCCTCTTGATAAGTAAATGAAAGTTTTGTCTCTTATGTCTATTTTTATCAATAAATGGATAATTTTCTTAGAATATATGGTTGGGCTAATCAGTAATTAGAGGTTTTTTCTAACCAAATATGGCTAAGTGTTTGTGTGCTTTTTCTTGTGCTACAGGGTCCGCAATATGTGTGCACAAATTTCTGGACTTTTGTTTGTATGACTTGCAGCGGGATTCAGTGAGTATTTTATTTGATTTTGTTGAATTCACGATATTTTTGCCTCCTCCACTTGCTGATTTGTTGTTTGTGAGAGATTCACATGTTTGTTTTTTGTTGCTGAACCGCAAAGAAATAATTTGGTGCTTTTTTTTAGAGGGAACATTTTATGTTCTCAGGATATGCCTTCTCTGACTCTGGAGGAAAGATTAAAATATAGACTATTTGTATACTAAAAAAATCATCATTTATTATTTGATCGTGAGGGGATGCAAATAAGTGTGTAAAGTTTGATAGTTCTTTTCCTCAATGTTTAGAGGATTGAACTTGATATGAAGGTCGATCTAGGTTTTGTTGGGACTTGTGACGTATTTGTTTAGGTCACTGTGTAATCCAGTATGTTTAGCTTTGATGACTTACCAGCTAGAGATTCTTCTCTTTTGTCTGCTACATCTAGAAAAGAAAAGGAGAGATGTAAGAAAAGGAAAAACATGGTCTGGACAATAAGCTTTTGCTTTGGATTGAGTTCTTGCCATGTTTGGAGGAAGAAAAGAAAGAGCGGAGCATCGACATTTTTTCTGTGGAACAAATATTCAAGGAGCATGCATATATGTTTTTGTCTTTCATACTCAAGCTGTTATTAAAACAAAATCTTGAGCCTGGCAACTTAAACTGCATGCTATTAAAAACTTTTTATTTTTAATTTTGATTGCATAAGAGGAATAGGATGATATCCATTTTTACTATGTTTGTGCATGGAATTTGTGCGAATGATACTGAATTAATTTAAACATTGGAGAAACTGGTCATTGTTAATGGACTGATTGATTAAAAATGGGCAAAATAAGTCTGCACCTTTTTTATTCAATTTCTGACTTGCTTTCTAGAATGTTGCGATTAATGCATACTAGACATTGACATGTGCAATGCACATGTTTTCATTTCCTGAAAAGGAAAATCCAATGGAGGGTCATGATCCCATCTACATCGACCCTCCATGGTTGAGATTGGGAAAGGCTCTGATCTCTGTCAGCAACCGCCATACAAATAATAAAACAAGATAAATATGGAACTTTTCCATGAGAAATATTTCCATAAACATGGATATTTTAGGGGGACAAAGGCTTTAGGCTATGAAGGCTAGCTGCATGAAGCTGGTCTCCAAGCCTTTAGCTTTGTGTATGCTAAGAGGTAAGATTAATAGATAAAATATTTATCAGTAAACTCAATTATTTTAATAGATGCAAGAACATTTCTTGTAAGTTTAAAATAGGAAAATATAAAAGCCAGAGCAAGTTCAGCAAAAGTGAGTTACTTGTTCATTCATCTTTGTATATCTTTTAAATGGCCATGGCAGGGCACATAACTAGTCAATCAATAAATCAATGAAGGAATAATCAATCATACATTACCTTACGAATAAAGTTCAAGTATTTCAAGATAGCATGAGTTTTCTAATGATAGAGGATGAAAAAAATGTACAAGGTTGAAAATGAAAGGAGAGAGTTTTGATATTAAATAAAATGGTTTTAAATTGGTTTCTGTTGCAGCTGATCAAAACCAGTTGAAATCACTGAAACTTCAGGAAACCCAAAAATAAAGGAGCAATCTGGTATTAGCTGGAACTTTTGGCTGCAATGTATTGGTTTTGGCTGAAACCTCAAACGTGAATAAACCTATAAAAGCTTTAAATAATGCATGATAACTTTTCTTGATTTCTTTTGTTTTCTGCTGCTACTACAATTTTTCTTGAAAAGTTTTTGATTTTCTTGAATAAAGAGTAATCTGTGGTAACTTTCACACAGCAAGATGTGGCAGGCAAACCTGTTAAAGTGGATGCTTTCAGATGGGAAATATCTTCTCCTTTACACTCTGCATATAATTGCTAGGAACTTGGGGTTACTTTTGGGAAGGGAGCACCAAATTATGAAATATGGCTCTTGCAAAATTGTGCACTTGTGAATACTCTGCATTTACAGAAGCTGGGTTGTAAGAATTTAATCTTATCCCAGTTTTATGGAGATGCATTAGAGAGTGTAATCAAAGGACCAAACCATTGAATTAACTCTACGTTTGCCATTTTGTTTAAATCCCATACCCTTTTTATGATCTAAAAAGGTAGAAGAATTTCTTTGGAAAGTTCTTTATCATGATCATTAAGCCAGGCTTGCCATATTATTTGCTTGGTGTAGATATTACATAGCGTACCACAGCTGCATTTTTGCTTGTCCCCACTTTCATGCCATTCATTTGGTTGCTTGAAAAGCGTACATTTAAATGCTAAGAATGTTTGTTCAGGGAAGCCATGCTTAATCCCATGTATTAAATGGATTAGGACACATCAACAGGTGTGGAGAATTGTTGTTCATTGTTACTTGCGCTTATCTACCCTTCTTGTTGGAATCTTCATTGGATTATAACCGGAGCATCTTGAAAGGAGTGATATTTTTTTATTGCATATTAGCATTAAAAAAATGTTTATTTTAGTTTGATCACACTTCTCTTTGGTTATGATGTGCAAATGCCTCCTTTATCATGCAGTCGGGAGTTTACTCACCGTGTGAAATCAGTGTCCATGGCTAAATTTACTGCTCAAGAAGTTGAGGCTCTTCAAAGGGGTGGTAATCAGGTAAAGAAATATGCTTAATAGACTTTGTTTGTTTGACTGAAAATGAAAATTTGTTGTCCTTACCATCATTTGATCATTGCTTGTTGCAGCGTGCCAGGGAAATGTTTCTAAAGGAGTGGGACTCACAAATAATGAGGTTACCCGGCAGCAGGTATGACTACTAATATACATGGTAGTGAATTTTGTACGACAATGTTTTGTAAAGAAAAGGGTAAATTTTTGACCTTGTTTACTGTTGCAGCAATGCCGACAAGATTAGGGAATTTATAAAAAATGTTTATGTGGATAAGAAATATGCAGGATTGAAGTCCTCTGACAAGCCACCTAGAGATATGCAGGTTAGTTATTTCTAATGTAGTACAAACTTATTTGGGTTTCTCATTTGAAGTTTATTTGTGTTTCATAAGTTTTCATGCCCTTTTATTCCCAAAACAGCTTATTCCTTATACGGTCATTAATTACAACTAACAACAAGGTCTTCATTCTCTGGATAGAGCCATAAATATCATGAAGAAGAACACCGGAGGGCCAGTTCCTATCATTCATTTTCTCAGAGTCCACCTTATGAAAATCAATACGAAGAAAGGCGCTATGGGAAGCAACCTGGGATGTTAAGTAGAAAACCTGGTTCAGATCGTGGACATTATGAAGGGAAGATTTCTAGTTTTATATACAGTCCAGGTCATCAAGGAGAGCAAGCATATGAGGACAGATTTGCCAATGAAAGTTATGCTTCTAGGAACTCAGATTACTCAGTTTCTAGCACAGGAGATCCATTTAGATTTGATGGTCAGTCACCAAACTTTCAAGACATAGGGTATAGCAGCCCTCCTTCACAGCAAGGAAGGGATATCTTAATCGAAGATGGACGACCCCGGACAATGAATACATACTCTGAAGCAAATGTTAAGAGGGGCTTTGATGGGATCCCACGCCCACAGGTGAGTGATACATATCTTGCTATTGCTTATGATTTGTCATTATTTACGTAAAAGCAGCTGAGTTAGAATTACATATACATGTGAAGTTTATTCCCTTTTTTTATGGAAAAAAAACCAGAGAACTGCATCGTCAAGCAGCTTTGGGTCCATTGAGAGCAACTCAATATCTCTTAAGTCAGCTAATTCGTGCAGCTTAGTTGACATTGTCCTTGACTCTGAATGTCGTTCTGGAGCCCAGCAATCTGAACCATCCACATCTCTCTCTTCACAGTTATCTGCATCTACTGTGAACCAGGACCCCTTCAGTCTGTCAATTGTGCAACAACCAATCACTTCTTCAACTCCATCTGTAGATTTGTTTGCAGATATCAATCATCAGTCTTCAGCTACTACCCCTTCTGAGCAGAAAATATTGGCTGTTCCTTTATCAGAAAATGTTGGATGGGCTACATTTGACTTGCCTCACCAAGTGGTACCTACTTCTGAAACAACCAAGGGGCTTCCTTCTGTGGTGCCTACTGGTGAAGAGGCACCTAAAGGGAACAATGATTTATTTGCATCCACAGATAATGACTTACAATGGTTTTCAATGCAAAATTCTGCCAATCATGGACCTTCATCCTTGATAGCTGATCAGCTGCATGCAAGTTCACTTGAAGTTAAAGGATTTATGGATACCAACAGCTCTCAGGTAATGAATATTTTAATGAGAAAAAACCACTGTCCATATCTTTTCGAAGTGTCATTGTTTCTACTTGGTTTGACAATGATGTTTCTGAGTAATTTTACTGCCACAAATATCTCCAAGAACATGTTCAATTAGAGAGATATTCCAAGTAATAGTGTTTGTATTTGCAGTCTTGGAATGCTTTTGATGATTCTACTTGGAACGTTCCTCAAACTTCATTTGGGGTTTTGCCACAGACCAGTGAGCCACAAATTCCTGTGCATAACCATCCTGCGTTTGCTGATCAATTTATTGGTTCAAAGATTTCAGAGGTATTTCAGCTTTTCTAGTGTTGTATGCAGAATATGACATTGGTACTTTAAACTTATTGTTTTGAATGATTTGCAGGCACCAACCAAGAATGGATTGCAAAATCAGCCATAGATGAACTCACATCTTTTGATGCACCATTTAGTGGTGCGGCTGGATCATCATATTCCTCATCTGTTCCACCTTTAATGGTATGCCAGTTTTTCACGCTTTTGTCAATTGCTGTCTTTACCATGCATGCATATGGCTATTTACATGGTGGGATGTAAGGAGCCAATACAAGAGTTGGTTTGGATAGCTGCAACTTCTAGCTACATGTATTTAGGTTAGGTGGAACTACTAGATTTGGATATACAAATTCAATGTTTGTAGTTGCTGCAAGTAGTTTTCTAATGTTCGATAATTTGTTATTGGAAGCTACAACTGCGGTTCACCTGTTTGGTTGCTCATGTAACTGGGGTATACCATCACTCCTGAAATGAAGTGTTGAGCTTACCTCCCAACCTGCCACTTGAATAAAAACTACCAAAGTCTTATAGCCATTGAATCAAACAAAAGATTTTGCATTCACATGAATACAACATTTTAACCAAACAAAATTACACATAATAAAACCTCACAATTCAATCAACATTTATTACTGACTCAAACAATCTTGCTATTCAAATCAATCAACATTTCACATTCCAACTACTTACAATAATTTAAATACAACAGTTTACATATACAGCCTTTTCAAAAAGAAAAAGAGCTAGAAAGAACTGTTGCATAGTCCATGTCCAACTCATGCAATGTGCATAGTATGGTAATGAGTTTGGAGATATTCACTGAACATGCAGATAGGATTGATATGTGACAAATGAATCTATGACCAAAAGTGGGAAGATTCATCCTCTCCAGGTTTTTCATCCTGCCATTGCTTTTGCTCTGCATGTGATATTATTAAAACTTGATGATGATATCACAGCATTCTATTGCACCAATAGTCTGCACTTCCACCCAAGACAACACCAGATTTTTGGGGAAAATTATTTATTATATTATTAAAATATTTAAAATGTTATGGTTGAAAATAGCACATATTAATAACAATTAACCACAATATTATCTTATCAAATGCAGAATAAAAAATAAGCTGTTGTAAAATTTTATTGGTAAAATATTATTTTATAAAAAGTCAACTCAACTCATCTAAGCCTTTTTCCAACTAGATGGGGTCGGCTATATGAATCTGCTTCCTCCACTCAGCTCTATTCAGGACCAAGTCGATATTTAACTCTTAATGGGGACGTCCTAGCCTTCGCATAGTTTGATTTATCAGATTCATGTTTTAAAGGTTTGACGGAGTTTTACGCTGGTTGTCAGTAAAAAAAAATATTCATAATCAATATTGAAATTATCAATCAGTGGCTATATATTTTATTTTCTATAATGGCTTCTACAAGGAAACTCAACTCAACTCATCTAAGCCTTTTCCTAACTACATGGGTCAGCTACTATAAGGAAAGTAGAACTAAATTATTAAAATTTAGTTTCTTTGTTGTAACATATTAGGAGACCTGTTGAACTCTTATAATGCCTATTATTTTAGATCTAGCATAGGTAATGGCACTAAATAACTTGATATGATTCCACTGTGTCACTTTTTGGTGAAATTGATAAACATATGCTTGTTTTATTTTTTCTACTTTAGTCTTTCTTTGTCATTAAAAGAGTGATTACAGACTGGCATATTTCATGACAGACTTTTCATCTTTTTCTTGATGCTAGAAGCTTGCATGGTAGGTGCACATTCAAGCCTTTGCAATTTGCGATAATCCAACCCAATAACATGATATTTTATCATTTTGATTAAAAAAAAGTCCAATTAAGGGATGGTGAAATTTGCATAAAAAATCCAGTAATAGATTTTGCATGAAAAGCTTGGTCTATTTTTCCAAAAAACAACATACATTTAGGTGTCTCTAGACAATGTTGCCTTTAGATCTAAGTAGAAGATAGGAAATACATATTTTTTGAGTTTTTGGTATGTATTTGCTAAGCACCTGATATAACAACAACAACAAAGCTTTGATGCTTACCTTTTATGCTCCAACTAGCAAAAGGTGGAAATCTATATGCATGCATGCATACATATAAATACAACTGCAACAAGAAAGCCCTAGTGCATACCTTTTATACTCCAGTGAGTGGAAAGTGGAAATCTTAATGTGTACCAATTGCCTGGTTTTGTTTTGCAACTGATTTAGCCTTGGGACAAGATGCAGTAATGTGGGCCCTTTTGCATTCCCACTTACATGGGCCTCAAAGTATTGGCAAGTAACCAAATGCCTGATTTATGCCAACATGTACAGCTAGGGTTTGCTATCGCAATTGCATGTATCCAAACAGACCCTAGATACAAAAGTGCATATTCATTCTTGTATTTGCATTTTGTTGTCAGATATGGATATTAATGTGGATGCCAATTGAATGTTAACAATTATTTTTTGTTAAACGCAAGGATTTCCTTGATGGTAATAGACTCCCTACTGATAGCTTACCAACAGAGATCAGGTTGGTACGGTAAACCCTTGTACTGATGTATTGTATACTACTGGAGGCGAGACAACAGCTGTTGCATGTGCGAGTACAGTACCATATCAAGTCTCTATGTAGCACTAGCCTGTACAATACCAGTGTGTTATGAGGTTGGTACGGGATGCTCATCACCAAGTGACATGGGTTGGCATGGAAACCTTGGTAAAATGAGTGTGTGCAGATTAGACATGAGAATTGTTAATAAGGTTTTTATCTTAGCTGATATCTTGGCTGAGATATCTGTTTGTATCAGTATGCAGCATATACTAATGCAATATAATGTATACCTTTTTGTATTTATATTGGCCAATATGCAGTCCAATATATCAGTTGACATGACACCAAAACATCATCTAAATTTCCTTATCTGCCTTTTATGATTTTAAAAGAGTAGCTTAATAATTATTCAAAGCAACTGCTAAATATATTTATTAATGTGTTTATCATAACAATCTGAGATCTGGGAAATTATGATTCCATTATTTTGGCGATTATTTCAGATATCTTGGAGCTTTCCATTTTGGTCCTGGGTTCTTCCTTGCTTGAGATAACCAAGATATTGGGTCATCTCAATATCAGGGAGCTTCCAAGATGGCTGAAATCCTGATAATTAAAAATTGTTAATGAATATAGGTTGCTGAACTGAGGTGCCATGTATATTTGTTGTCAAGGTGTTTGTCAGACTTTACTGGTTTTTGCCTTAAGTTGGTGGCACAAAGAGGTCTGTTTTTGGATAATGATTGTTAAAAATCTGAAAATGTAGTGGTGTTTTAAGTGTTGGTGAACTTAGTCTATTTCGTATTGATTTCTGTATATATATATATATGCTTCCAAAGATATAACCATGTCTAATTCCAAGTACTTTGTGATATAGTTGTGAATTGTATGTATATACAGGTATCAACATGTATGTATGAAATCAAAAAACATAGCCATATTATTCCAAATCCAGTAGTCCTTGTATCAATTTTACCAGGATGCATTAGTATACCTCTATTTCATCAAACCATTAGTGATATATCCATGACTGATTTATCAGTTAATACTGTGCGAATCAAATAGTCTACTTCCTTGAGGGACACACCCTTGAGAGACCCATCGTGCTCTGTAGTCTGTTATACATTCAAGTTTTTGGAAAGACAATGAAGTTTTGATATTTTGATGCACTTGAGACGTGAAATTAAATGATAAGATCACTCACCATGATGAGTAGACAAGAAACAAGACCAAGGGCTTGAAACTCTGCTGCTTTATCATCCAACATGTATGGCTTTTGCTTTTTCTTGCATGGTTGATTTTTGTTCGAACACTACGTATATGACGAGTAAAATTATGAGTGTGCAAAACATTCGAGCTTGTTTGAGGCAATAATAAGGGGTATTTGGTGGTTGGCCCCGTCGGTGTATGCAGAACCACAATGTATGTGCACTGCAGATTCTGCCTTTGCAATTGTAGAGTTGATTTTTGTTCCTACATTATGTATATGGCGAGTAGAATTGAGTGTTTTGGAGCACATCTGAGGCATTAATAAGGGGTGTTTGGTGGTTGGCTTCAGAATCATGCAGAACCACAATGCGCATGCATTGCAGATTCTGCCTACAATATAAATTGGGACTCATTGTATATCTTTTGATCACAAAGGGGGAGGAGTTTTATGTTTCTTTAATTTTCCCCTCATGGGTGACACTTAGATGAAATGAATGGAGTTCCATGATGTTGCCAGAAAGTAATTTTTGCTTTCTTAATATGCACATAAAAAACTATGTTGCCAGAAAGTTTTTTTTTTCTTTCTTAATATGCACATAAAAAACTATGTAAATGCATTTGATATTGATGGCCTTTATATAAAAACACTTGCAGGTAAATGCATTTGTTTAACAATTTGATCAATTTATGTTTTACAGGGTGGGGCTACTAAAGAGGAAAAATCAACAAATCCCTTTGACATCCCATATGACTCAGAGCCAGAAGCTAACAATTTGGTATGTTAATTCTAATGGGATTTTTTCCCTTTTTTTTTAAAGCAGAAGAATGAGATGCTACCATGAGCTGTTGCCCCCCTTTCTGGGAGATGGCCAGGGATGAACAACTAGAGACTGTTACAGATGTTGGTGATCTTCAAGCTGGGCACTGATCACGAGACATATAAAAGCAAACCCTAAATTATGCCCCTAGAAAGTGCATCTGCATTATGTTAGTCTCAATTTCCCTGATCTTGGTTGGTTATTAAGTTTGGCAGACATACCTGCAACCAGTCTGTTAAGGGTTAAATCTGAATATGCTACTAACTCTGCAGAACAGCAGCTCCTTTATGTTCCTCAGCTAGATAGAGGTAAAAGCCTTGAAGTAGAGAAGGAAGAATAGGAAAATAAGACGAGAAATAGGAGATAGAAAGTGATAGAAAAAGATTATAGAGGAAAGCAGCTGGATTGATTTTAACTCCAGCTTGTATATAATCAGTTTTAAGTAGGGGCTACTAATACCCTCTCAAAAAAGGTGGTTTCTAATAAACACAAGATATTTTGAATGAGTCGCTGGAATGCTCTTTCATAAGATGTGGTTTTAGGAGAAGTCTGCAATCTGTCAAGGTGATGCATTTGAATCTGTGGTCACAGCTGCAGTTTTTCATAACGTCATATTGCACCTATATTTTATATAAGACTCCTCTCTAATTTTATATTCGAAACCCAAAAATAACATAATAGTGTTTGTATAAATTCCCCTATCTTAGTGGTGGTTCACTCCCTTAACATGTCAACTCGTAGATTTTATCCATGGGTAATACAGAAATAAAAAGATTTTAAATGATTTTGGAATCAAGTGGCTGCTAGCAAAATTTAGCAGCCACGATAGAGGTTTTTAGATAAATAATTGTAGTTCATGGCTATCTTTTGTAGTGTTTTTAATAAGTCTGTGTCTAAAAGAACCGTTAAGGTGAGGAAATGAAAAGTTTATAGTGCTTAAGAAGGACCTACATGATTGATATCTAGTGTAGACCAAACTTTAAAGAACATAGTAACAGTTGGAAGTTCATTACCAATTCAGTTTTCCAATCTTTCATAGTTTACCATTGCTACCAAGTTGAGGGCAGGTTCTTTAAATAGTGCATTATCGAAACAACTCTCTGATTTGATGATCAACCTTTCCAACATAACAAATCTAGCCTCTTCCATTTTTTTAATTGAAGGCATTTGTTTCTTTTAAGGTCGAAATGTTGGGTTGTCAGAGATGCGGTTTCTCTTCCTTCAACACCCATTAAGAATTCTTTTAGGTAAAACTTTCTAAAAGGGATTAACACTTGTTAGAGGTGGATCACATATTGTGAAGGATGGTTCATTATTGTCATGAAGGGAACATCGGTGTAATTTATTTTCTTTATACCTGCCATGCAAATGATGGCAAAGGACCTTAAAAATGTTATAGGCATTCACCCTCTCTATAATTGATATCTCAAAGAAGAATTTCATTTTAGGTCCCAAACTGAATCCTTACACTTTGTTCAGCACTGTTGTAGGTAGTACAACAACAACAACAACAACAACATAGCATTAATCTCAAACTAGTTAAGGTTGATTACATGTATACTTTTTCTCCATCTTGCTCGTTTTGAGTTGTAGGTAGTAGGTAGTAGAGACACTTGTTTTCAAAGCTTTAGATAGTTGAGCCTTAGTAAAGCTTTAAATAAAATGTTGTTTGCTCTTTGGTAACTAAAATTTTAAAGTATTGTAAAAAACTTTAACATCTATATGGCAATCAAACTAAGAAAGCATTTCTAATATAAACAATAATAGAGGATATACATAGTGATTTTAATTATTTAACTGTATCTCAAGAATAGTTATTATAAAGTATTCTTAATTTTTAAATTATTTATTTGATATTTTAGTATAAATAATATAGTAGATAATATTTTTATATTTCCAATCAAAATATAATAATATTTTTACAATATCATGATTATAATATTATAATATAAGCTTGGCTATACTCTAGTGGATCATCCGATTCGGTTAGGTTTAGCTTAGATGATGGGGTCTCAGATCAATGGACTGAGCCATTGGATGTCTCAAAATGCTTGCACACTAAAAATCATGTTATTCGAAGATTCCTAGTTTAGGCCTTAGGTGATAAAAAAAATTAGATAACTTAACTAACGTGAAATAATTTATGTTATTTTGACTACTTTATGCATGGCTAGGACTCTTTAAATTACATAATTTTTGGCATGTAAGCTTTTTTGAAGTGGTAGATCATATTCAATAGCTTGGATCATCAATGCAGGACCTTGATCATCTAAATCTAAATCTGACTGAATTTAGATAGAGATCTTCTTGGATGTAGCCAAATCATGATGATACAATATTAGAATGATATTATAAATTATTATATTGTGTATAACATATTAGTATAGTATTTTATAATATTATTATACTATATTATATATAAGACAATCATATTATATTTATAATAACATTATACACTCAACTCATCTAAGCTTTTTTCTTAACTACATGGGGTCAGCTATATGAATCTGCTTTCTTCACTTTTGCTCTATTCAGGACTAAGTCGACACTAAAATTACAATAATATTATTAAATTTATAATATATTATTTTTTTATTAAAATATTATTATTATAATAATTTCATATAATATTGCTATAATATAATATAATTATATTATGTAATAATGTATTTTCAATAGTAGTACTATATTATATTACAAGGGCAATTACAATGAAACCCCTCGAGTTTGGCTAATTATGCATTGATCCAAAAAAAAAAAATTGAAGAACCCAAAACTTCCATTTTGGTATGCAAAGGCTTATTTTGTTCATCTACCTCTTTAACACTGTTAAGTTATTGAGTAAAAATTGAGTGAAAAGTTTGCTGTTATGTGACCATCACATACTAACACCTCATGTTGGAGATGGATAGGAAGGATCTTTGTAGACCAAAACAAAAGTTTTGGGGTCTTCATTTTTTTTTTCTTTGAGATCAACGTGCAAATGATAAAATTGAGAGGGTCTTGTAATTTCCCTTATATTATATTATTATGTTGTATTATACTAGATTATATTGTATTTAATATAATCAAGGTTGGCCATATCAAGAATTAGTATTGTTTTGGTATAGATCATACCGTACCGAATTGGTAGCATATCGGTTAGGTGGATTAAGGGGTCCGAACCTATGAATTGCCCTAAATTGGCTGAACTAGGCGGTTTGGTTTGGTCGGTTCACCCTCCATACTGAACCAGAAGGCTAAACCATCTTGTTTCAAACTGGTTTGGTTCGATATTTAATAAATATAATATTAGATTATGATAGGCATTTATATCCCTGCAAAATATTTTTAAAAAGATGCGTAGTGCACAAGGTTCTTGCCATTGCAACGTTTAGGAAGGCTATCAATTGTAGGGTTTAAGGAGTGTTAGATGCATGCAATCTCATTCTCACATAAGAAGTTACTATTTTCATGTTTCAAATCTATGACCTCCGTATCCTTGTTGAATTTTTAGTAAAATAAAAAATAGCTCAAGGCATCTTCTTAAGTAGAGCTTTTGTCCAAAGGCTCCAAATTGGAGCCTTTCCTTAGTTGATTCTCTTCAACTTTTAGAAGATTCAGAAAACTGTTTTATAATTTTTTATCAATTACATCAATATTACCAAAACCTCTTTTAGTCATCCAAGAAGTGCCTTTTGGCCCTTGAAAAGCAGTGCCTAACAAGGCCTTAGAACAATTTCTTGTGACGCTAGCAACTTTCAAAAAAGGGTCTAGAACATGATGCATACCGCTTCATACTAGACATATCGTACCATACTAATACTAAACTAAGGCTTAAGTTTCAGTATATTGAACCATCGGACATATTGACACTGTACTAGTGCATGGCCTCGTATCAAGATGGTGAACCTTGCTTAGAAGATAATTAACTACAAGATATTATTCTCAACACCATTTCTCCCTAGGCATAATTCATGTAGAAAATTTAAGTCCCTGAGTTTTGAAGAAGGGGAATCTACTAAATCAAAGTGTTGACTTAGTTCTGAATAGAGCCGAGTGGAGGAAACAGATTCATGTAGCCGACCCCATGTAGTTGGGAAAAGGCTTAATGAGTTGAGTTGAGTTGAGTTTTGAAGGGATGTGAATTTCCAAATATTATCATATTACTATGGTCAAGACATCTTGTACAGACAACAATCTTCCTAAAGGAGTGATTGCATTGCATTCACTAAAAGAATATGAGCATGCAGGCCTCTGTAGGATGGTTGGACTTCAACCTGACCCAAATGTTTTGCTAAAGACATGCTTTTTTGGCCATCTGCAAACTCATATTTTCTTTGTAAGCAAGGAGTAGAACAACAGTATTAAATATAATTGGAATTTTTTTCGATTCGCTCTTTAATTAAAATAAAATTGAATATATGAAATGTAATTTTAGTGGAAGTAGAGACAAATGAAAAGATAGTGAAGATTGCAAGCCAAGAGATATCAAAGAGTAAAAAAGAGTGAAAAATTTAGGTATTTAGGATCAATTATCCAACAAGAAGATGAAATAGGTGAAGATGTGAATCATAGAGTTAAAGTAGGATGGATTAAGTGAAGGAGTGCTTCGGGAGTATTTTATGATCGACACATTCCATTAAAATTGAAAGAAAAATTTTATAAAACCGTTATTAGACCGGTTATGCTATATGAAATAGAGTGTTGGATAATACTGAAACATGTGAATAAATTAAGTGTAACAGAAATGCGCATGTTTAGATGGATATATAGTAAAACTTTAAAAGATAGAATTATAAATAAACATATATGAGAAATGATAGAAGTAACCCCAATTAAAGATAAAATGAGAGAAAATTGATTACGTGGTTTGGACATATACAACAAAGACCTTTAAATGCTCCAGTTAGAAAGAGTGATCTTTTAACAATCCATGGTAATGATGGAGGTAGAGATAGTTCTAAACTAACATGACATAAATAATTAAAAAAGATATATCTATCGTAATTCAAGTATGGATTTAGTCCTCAATAGAGCAGAATGAAGGAAGCAGATTCATGTAGCCGACCCCATGTAGTTGGGAAAAGGCTTAGATGAGTTGAGTTGAGTTGAGCTCTTTTTCAACAACTTGGTCCGATTATGGCTTGATTACACTGATAATGTTTTGGGCAATTTTGATGGTTCTGGCTCTAGTTTTAACCAAACAACAGAATCTTAATAACTAAACATTAGAAATATGGAAAGTTTAAAAATTAAACATTATTTCCATGTCAAATACCAAGAAAGGTTGTACTCTTTAAGTTCTTTCTTGACTTGGCATATCTAAAATATGTACTGCATTACTAAGACTAGATTGTAGACCTCTTGAAACTAGTGCAAATGATGCCAAAACTTGTTGATAGCATGTTTCCTTATAGGGCAGGCCATAGCTTACAAGTGGTCTAGCTACAATATGATCTGCAAATGACACATGAAAAATTTTGAATAATTTTAAATTCTACATGGAAATTTAGAAAAAAATCTATTTTACACACAAAATAGATATTTAAAATCTTTGCATCTTACAAAAAATATGAACCAAGTTGAATGGAGAAAAAGGATTCATGTAGCTGATCCCAACTAGTTTGGGATTAAGATTTTGTTGTTGTTGTATTTTAGGCACAAAATTCTTAACCATATTTCTCCAATTGGATCATGTTTTTATTAAGAATTCTTTTGTTCTATTGGCTTTATGAAAAATAAAAACTTGATATGATACATATGAGAATATTACCCCTCACCCCCTCCTAAAAGGGGAAAAAGGGAAAATAGAAGAAAAGTAGAAAGAAAAACTCATCTCATAATATCTTATATTGATCCTTGACTATTGTTCCACTGCTCTTGAATCCTTCTGTGCATTCAACAATCCTTGAGGCCAAAGCTGGTCAAATGGAATGATGAGCACGTTGATGCTTTTTAATTGTATCCTAGTTGTGATTAGTGATGAAGGCCAAAAACCACCTATATGAGCCACTACATGGTGCTCATTTACTTAGGTACTTTTGTTTTATGTTATGACATTGATCAAGAGTCAGGACAGAAATGTTCAATTGCTTTATGGAATCTTATCCTTATAGCGAGTTTAAGAAGAAATGGTTTTATCTTTGCAAAGAAGAACTTCAGGAGAAGCGTTCTATTTTTATGGACAATGATTTTCACTGTGCTAGCCTAGGACGTGTGGTTTATTTATGGAATATTATGCATGCTATTCTTCTTTTCTTCTCTATGATAAGGTCTCCGAGGTTGGGGGAGAAATGTCCACACAATGCTTGATCTGCATCTTGCTGTTCTACACCTTCAGAAGTTCATATCTGCCTAACTGTTACTTTTCAACCCATCAAAGGTTGCTTTCTTGTATTTTAGTGCGTCAACTAAAAATCTAGTGCTGTGTATGGAATGTGTGTATTTTAGTACTAAGCTTACATTAGCAAACCTAGTAAGTTTTGAGTTATCTAGACTGCTTGGACAGCAAAGAAAAAATTATAGATTATGTAAAATTTGTCTTAAGAGAGATGGATTCATTCATCTCTAATGAATATTATAGACTAGGGTTCTGAATCCACATTCATCTATTCATAGTGGTTTATGATTTTCCTCAGTATAATCTTTGGCGAATTTGATGTGAACTAAGATGCATGCTTTTTATTTTATTTATTGATGCTATTTGCTTCTTTTTGTGGATCATTTTACATGCTAGATCTTGTAGGTACTTCAAACTTCATCCTTGCATGTGTTATAAAATGGGAAACGTGGTTTAGTGTAGGATTTTAGGCCTGGTATAGAAACCAGTAGTTATTCTTCAACATTTGGTGTTTATAACTAATACTAATGGGGGTTGCCTCTACAGCTTAATGTGGACCTTGAGTGCTTTAAAAAATGATTTTTCTTTAGTTATCACATGCAAACTCTTTGAGCTGGATCTCTTTTATTCTGCATTTCACTCAAAATTGCTGTGTTTTTTTTTTTTTTTTTTGGTTGCAGTTTTTGGACATGAGCTCACTACAAGCAGCCTTGCCAGATCAACAGTTGCCTAATGCTTTCCTCGGAGGTTTGTCTCAAACATGGTTTCCTCAGAATTCAGCGACAACATATGTTCCTTCTGTACCTCAAGGTAAGTTATTCATGACTCATATGTCCTTAAGAGCCGAGTCTTACGTTGCTGTTAACGTTGCTTGATTTTCCTCAACATCTAGGAGGGATAGCATTTATGGGAGGACATGTTCCAGGATCCCAGTTGCCGTAAGTTGCTTTCACCAACTGATTTATTCTGTTTTTCTGGCGTTTATACATACTCTAAATACGTGGGTGTGACAGGAACATACCGGCACAGGGCCCCATATCATCTCTTGGGGGGAATCCCTTTGCCTAGGAAAGTGTACACTTGATCACATTTGCCATGGCCGTTTCTGATGGTCGCATGACTTTCCCAATTATCAGCTTTATCATCGGTTGGCTTGCGGCCTTGTTCGTTCGTGTATTCATTATGCAATACAGTTTGAGGTTGTTTCATGATCGCAGCGAGTGGATTTAGGATGACTGGATTACCTTTTGTAGTTTCTATCTGTTGATGAGTACCAACCACATTCTTTTATCTGCTTGATTGGACCTGGATAATGTATGCCCGCCTTCAGAAGGCGGCGCTTAGATACGTTCAGGCTATGGCATTTATGGATTAAGATTTAAGCTGATGGAGTGGTCTACCTGCGTTACGCTTATTTTATGCTACTAGTTCATGTGACCTCTCATTCTAATTATTCATTAGTTGAGGTGGTCCTGAATTACGTGTTTCCATTGGAGGAGTTTAATGAAGGTGAAGCTATTGTTGTTGTTATGTTAGTGGTTGTCTTCGAGCATTTGAATGTGATGCAAAATGTTTTGCACCCGGTTTGATTTTTCTATCTTCAAATGTTTTAATATCGAGGACCTGCTTTGGTTGGTGGTTGGGCGTTATCATGATTGCCCTTTATTTAAAAGCTATACATGAGCTGGGATAGGTTGCTTGCTAAATTTATTGATTTATTTATTTTATAACTATAATATTATGTAATTATAAAGTATTTGTTAGTTGAAGAGAAAATTTTATTTGATAATTATAAGATTAATTATGCATGTTGCTAGTTTAAAAAAAAAAATGCATTAAGATGAATACGATGGAAATAATAATATTGAGATTGATGCATGATGATGTAAAAAGAATATAATAAAAAATAAAATTATTTAAAAAATAATATAATTTTAATTTAGAATAAATTAAAAAAATAATTTTTTTGATGGTTTAGATGTATATGTGTAATATAAATTTAAATAAATTTATAAATGAATAAATAATTTAATACATATACAATCAAAAAGAAATAAAAAAATAGAAGTAAATCAAAAATTATACGATGAAAATATATGATTTATGATAAAATAGAGTAACTTAATTTATGTAGAATAAAAAAAGTAATACATGTAAAATAAAAAAAGTAAAGATAAATTAAAAATTATATGATAAAAATAATAAAGAATTTAAATTTTTTATTTTTTATTTGTAATAAATATAATTTAAAATCAAGTTGATTGAAGAAAGAAGATTTTAGTGATTTTATCTGGTGATTTTGTTATTGTTTTTGTGGTGTTTATTATATTTTTATAGGTTGGATTATGTTTCTTTCTTTGAAACCGATGATGTGACGTCATAATATGGTGGCGTCCGAAACACTGAATTGGTCTGGAAGTGTAGGCAATAATAATCACTCCTGTGAATGTATTATTAATTTTACTTCTAATGATTTTTCGGGAAACGTGCCGCCGTTAAGAATGCTCGTAGAGCCTATGAACGGTGTGATCTTTCTAACGGTGCTAAGAAGCGGATAAAACTTTTAAGTGTGGTTTGCGAGTTGCTCACCATCTCATTTTCCACCAAGTGGCATGTTATGGCTTGACAAGTGATATATGTTTCCATCTCTTTGGATGGAGGTTAACGAGGGAAGGGATGAGAAATCGGAGAGGCTCAGTTTGAAACGAAGAGGAAGAGAAATAGAGGCTACTTATTTCTTTCACTACTCTTTCCTCAAGAAATTAAAAATTATTATTTTCATTAAATATGAATTTATAATTTTTATCTTATCTTTTTAATTTGGTCTTTACAAATTGATTTGAGCCTTCTATAGTAACACTCTATTTATGATTTTATAAACATAATTTTTTTTCTTTTTTATTTAAATAAGATGAATATAAATTATTATCTTTTCTTTTCTTTATTTTTTAAAATAAAACAAGGGTAATAATCCTTATTCTCCTTTTCCAATCTTTTTCATTCTCCAAACATCAAGCAAGTCGCATCCTAGTTTCATCGTGAGGATATACGCTTTTCTGTTTTGGTGCAGGCAATTCGATGCAGCATGCCATGATTTGACATGGGCCTGGTGCCATTCACCATACTTCTGGCTTTGGTAATGCCCTAAGCCCATCGATCCAACCCAATCTTAACATGATATGGCCCGGCTTTATTCCGTATTTTGAAGATCCATAGATAGGGGCGAATTTAAATATTTAATCCAATCTACTTTCCTAGAGTTGTATTTTTCAATTTGCTCGGACCTGACTCATCCATTATTTGAGTCTAATTTGGATATAAAACATGGATTGGATCTAAACCAGTCCCATCTATGAATCTGAATTATATAAATTTTCTTTTCTTTTACTTTAATTATCTTCACTAGTTTATTAGTTGACGTCTCATTTAAACTATGTTTTCATCTTAAACAACATATATTTTTCATCTATTTTCATTTAATAATATCTAAATATTTATAATTTATAATTTATTTTTATTGATTTTTCTTTATAATGCCTTCAGTTATATTGTGGTATATATATATTTTAAAAATCAAAGATGTACGGTAAATTTAAGAATGATCAATTATTTTGAAAGAATTAAAAGTTTTTAAATAAAAATTAAGTATAAGTTAACTCTTTTTATCTTATTTACCTTTTCAATGATTCTATATTTAATTATTAATTATTAGATTGCAGATATAAAATAACAGCTAGCTACAATTGGCTGCAATGTAAATCCAATCCGATTTGATTTTATTTTAGAGCTGAATATATATCTTAGGTTGGAATTGTGATATATTTGACTTCGAACCGATACGAATGATCCATTCGTTCTATAATTCTTTCTACCAATTCGTTCAACTTAATTTGATTAACAATAGATTGAATTTGAATCCATAATCCATGACCTAAATATAAAAGTCTGATTATCTCACATATTTCAGCAAATAAAGAAGTCACAAAAGAGAGAGTTAAGTGGAGATGGTAATTTTAGACAGGTCTCCCGAACATAACGTGAACTCAATATGAAGTTAAAGGATTGAGTATAAATAGTTTAGAGTTAAAATTAGATTGGCTCATTCATTACGTACGTTTAATAAATAACTTTTCTCTTTGGTTGACCTGCTGACTTACAATTAATCTATAATTGATCTAATTACATAATTTTAGAGAGTTGATCAATATCCAGAGATGTTGATGAAATCAGTTGGTGTTGCTTAATTATGATTGTAATTGTATAAATATTTATAATTAAATTAGAATTCATTTATAATCTAGCTACGTACCGGCCGGCATAGTTTGTCAATCGATCTCTACTACGTACGGTTGAGCCACTACTATTGATATGATGATATTGCATATATAAGAGGAGAATGAATGAATGACTGACAAATTTCTCGTTAATATATATATATGAAACCATGCACGGACAATCAATTAATCATCCCTTTTTTACAACTAGACCCAACCATCAAAATTAAACCAGCTCGGTTTTTGAAGAGAGATCTAATTAACCTAATAACCTTAGCTTGATCTAGGAGAGAAGAGCCACCAGCGATCCGGCCTGGGGAAGGAGTAGAGGAAGTTGGGAACAATTGGATATATCTCGCCCTCCTTCCGGCCACCACCGAGTGTCGCAATCTCCACCGCCTCGTGCAAGCCGTGCAGATGGCACGCAAATATCGAATCGAAGCTGCGCACAAAAACATACCCCTCGACATCCGGGTGGAATCCCTGGATCGTGCACCAGGGTGGGAACGCCATGCTGCACGTAAGCGTCCATACCGGCGGCGGCGCCTCCTCCATCCTCCACACTCGCAGCTCGAGTGCGCTGCCATCGTACTCGGCACGGTACAGCCTGCCCATGGAATCCCCGTATCGCTGCCAGGCCGGCTCCATCCATGGCCTCCAATTCACCGTCTCAAGTCTCTCCGCCTGGAAGTCGAACGTCAGCAGCCTCCCCGGCAGCACCTCGAAGTGCAGCTTGCCGTCCACGAAAACCGGTTTCCTCGGTGGAAGCACCGGGAGGCTGTAACCCACGTCGACCGACGCTCGAGGCTTGAACCAGTTCGCCCGCTCCGACGAGTAGACCTCGAAGATCCTTCGAGACTTCACGGGCACCGAGACCACCACTATCTTGAAGTGCCGTGAGCGGCGGGGGTCGAAGGCGATGCCGGCGACGTCGACGCTGGCGACGAGGGTGGGGTGGGGGAGGACGAGGTGCTGCCGGGTGGAGACGTTGTACAGGTTGTAGATGGTGCTGGGGCTGAAGGCCGAGGATGAGGTGCGGTAGAGGAGGAGGCCGTTGCAGCTGTCGAGGACGTCGAGGTCCGAGTGGCCGGACATGGCGTCGCGGAGGGATGAGGAGAGAATGGTGTGGATGACGCTGTCGTGGTGGCGTGGTAGTGGCAGTGGCTGGCGTTGGTGAGGATGAGGACGCCGTGGACGGCGGAGCGTGGTAGGGCGCGCTGCAGGGCGGGGCCGGTGACGAGGTCTTGGAAGCGCCTGGAAACGAAGCAGAGGCGCATGAGGGCGTGGAAGGGGAGCCGGCTGAAGATGTCGACGAGGACCTCATCGCAGAGTGCAACCTTCGTCTTCTCGTCGTTGTTCGTCTTCTTGTCGTTGTTGTCGACTTCCAAGAGGACGGCCATGGTGCATGGCCTTAGAGACGTACGTACGGAGTCGTTTTCGAGGTTTTGGTTCCACGGAGGCGTCGGGGGGGAAGGTTTTAATAAGGTTGACAAGCGTACGTGCATGGGGTTTCCTTGGGAAAGTTGGTTAGTGGTTGTGAGTCAGCGTAATTACTCCGAAATTAGGATTGAAATAGGATTCATCAATTAGGAAGATATCATAATTTTTTATATTAAATATTGCAGTGTTTTGATAATCATCGGTCATCCGATTTTATTGTTAAAGTTAATTTTTATATAATCAAAAAAAAATTAGATTTTAAAGAACCAGATCAATCCCATATTTTAAACTTTTAGTTTTGATAAATAAAAAAAATTTTAAAAAAATATATGAATGGTTAAGAAAGAAGATTTGTTTGTTATGGATTCAAATCCCATGGATAGCATATTTTGTAGTTTGATCTGAAATGATATTTATATTTTATTATTTTTATATTATTAAATAAAAAAATTAATTATGATCAACCAACCTTAGGGATGCATGAAGGTTTTGCTAAGATTAATGTTTCCGATGTTTCCATGCATGCTATGTATATGCTAAGGATTGCTTTCTTTTGATCCCATCCACACGCTTTAAGAGAGAAACAAATTGGAAAAAGTTAAATTATGATTAAGATCTTATCGACAAATTAAATATAATGATATCTAGTTTGGATTACTATTTACCTACAAAATATCAAACTTGAATTTTATAACTACTTCATGATCAAGATTAAATAACTAAAATCATGATCAGGAATCTTGGTAGATAATTTCGAAGATTTTTATTGAGTGATCTATTTTGAATATATTACGTGAATCCTATATATGGATATAGTTCGGGATTTATATCTTTCATTAATAACTGCATTTATCCATCAAATCGTTTTTTTTCGATATATTCTCAAAAAGCTTGAGATTGATGCAGATCCTTCCATCCTCGCCGTCAGTCGGCGGCGGAACGATGGGAGCCGCCGCTCCTCATCCTACTCCCCCAGGTGTTCTCTGGACCGGGCCGGGCCGCCCTCCTCTGGAGCCCCTCCAATTGGGCCCCCCCAGTCCCCGAACCCTTCTCGCCGCCACCGCGCCCTAACCCGAGCGCAGCCGGAGACGGCGGCGCCGGCGGTTCGTAGAGGGTGGGGTCGGAGAGGATTTCGTAGGCTTCTCGCGCCCGCATGAACTGCTGTGCGAAGAAGGGCTTCTCGCCAGGGGAGCGGCAGGAGTCCGGGTGCCACCGCCGCGCCTGCCGCCTGTACGCCGCCTTTATTTCCGCCGGTAGAGACTGTGGCCGCGCCGCCGTCGACGCGGCCGAGACCCTCAGAGGAGTCCTCGAGGCGTAGAGTGATCTGGAGTTATAGAAAAGTATTCGTTGGTTTATAATTAAGAGACGAAGGAGAAGAGGATTGAAGCGTGGGAGCAGGCGCGATGCAGTTTCAAGGAACACGGAATTATTTCATTTCGTGTACGTTGAGTACGCTGTTTTTATTTTTTATTTTTTAAATTAGCATCCATTATTTATGAAAAAAAAAGGAACGAAAGAGCTTGAAAGTACTAGACTTGTTTATTCGTTAGGATCAATTTTATTTTATTCTTAAAAATAAAAACATGAAATTTGATATAAAAAAATATGTATGGTTATATAAATTTTATTTTTTATTTTTTAAAATAACTTTCATTATATGAAAAAAATAATTTTTTGAAAACATTTGAATTTTTAGAAAAATAAGGCTGCTTTGGTTTTGAGAATATCTTCAATTTTCTGATGAGAGATGAAATGGAATGATGCAATGTAGGAGGAGATATAATAATAAATAAAAATAAATAAAGCTAGGCTACATTTTTATGTAAAAGAGCAAAAATTTTATAAAGATTTGCATGTTAAACTAGACTTGGATGAGAATTCTTCAAAATAGTAAAGAGAAAGGACTTTGTGGCTAAGAAACCACAGGCTAGGGCTTAGTTACTCTAGAAAAGAGGGGTACCCAACCATTAATATACAGAGATTGAAAGGACTCAAGGATGAAGTTCTTGGATGACAAGGAGATTTTTCTAGTTGCAGGACTTCTTGTATCTATTTCTTGTCACGAAAGATTTTTCTTTGGAACCTAAAATTCTGGGATCCTACACAAACCAAATTAGAGTTAAGAAAATAAAAATTGAGAAATATTAATGAAATGAAGGAAGATGAAGGAAAGGTTGAAGTTGAGATGAAGCTTGGATTTGAGATAGCTTGGCCGGCCTTCTTTGTGGAGTCTTCTTGCACCTTGGAAGATGGGATGAGATGGTAGAATGGAATGGAGAATGGCTAATGAATCTTGGCATGGAGAAATGACTTTCTTGAAGTAGCTAAGGGCCTCTCACCCACTCCCTCGGAGAACATTTGCTAACACAAATAGAAGAAAATAAACTCAACTTTCATTCCTCATTAATTGTGAGAAAGCTTGGAGTAGTATTTATAAGCCTCAACGGACTTTTGAAAATTCAAATTACATGAAGCTTTTCATGGGAAGTTACAACCTAAGCTAGCTATAAGGATGGAGGGTTGAAACAACTTATAACTAAGCTTAAGAAGAGGAGAGAAAAGTGGGCGGCTCCTTTGAATTTGAATTTCCCTGGTAATATGGAATGTGGTGATGTGGTTTGATGAGGTGTACACGAAGAGGTTGACATGGTACCCAACAATGCTTGCTGAAGTGGCATCCACCTTGGATTGATTTGTTGGAGTGGTTGAATGCATCCAATCTTCAAGCTTACTTGCTTACCTTGAATCCAATTCCATACCTCTCTTGGATCCAACTACTAAACTCACTAAATACAAGACCAATTTGACCCTAATTGGACTCAAGAACTCAAATTGAAATAAATCAACCTTAATTACATGACTCAAATTTAATTAAAGAAGTAAAATTATTACTCTATTTACATAACACATGAAAAAATTAAAACCATACTGAATTAGATCGAAGCATCTTTCGAACTTTGGTATCCGCACTATTTTTATTTTCTATTTTAATTTTTTAAAAATAATTTTTTAATATTTTGATCTTTAAAAGATATGTTTAGTAAATAAAAATAAAAATAATTTATTATTTATTATTTTCATTATAAACCATATATTTGAAAAGGACAGCAAACAAAAGAAAACACTATCAAATCCTATATTTTTAAGTTCTATAGTCTTTTTCTTTTTTTCACTTTCTCCTTTTTTTTTTTTGATAGAAAACAATAAAAGTAACTTTTAATTATTTTTAGTGTTTACTATTTTAAAGTTATGTTTTTACATAACTATTTTTATTTTTACTTAGCAAATGTATTTTTATAAGTATTTTTTGTTTTCTATAAAATACAAATAAAAAGTAGTTGTTCTTAAAAATCAAACCTGCCGTAACTAACTTAGCATTTGTTGCTATAAAAAAAATAATCGTAGCTACTAAACATATTTTGTTGGAGAATCATAAAAAAAGTAATAGAAATTATAAAACATGTTTCTATCATCAAGTTATAAAAGAAATATAAAAGTAAATTTTCTATTCCTATTTTTTTATAAAAATGATAGTGATGGCAAATGTAACCAAAATTACTATATTTTTGTAAAGTAATTTTTTTTTGAAACTTAAAACAACTTTTTGAAAGTGTCATATAAAAATAAAAATAATAATAGTTATCAAATATTTTTCTATTGTTAGAATTGTGAAAAATAAAAAGTAACAATACCTACTAAACATGTTTCTGTTGTCAAAATTATAAAATAAAAATAAAATTTTTATTCTCCTTTTTAAAAAGTTATAGTGATATCAAACATAGCCTTAGTTTTTTTTGCTCCTCTAAATGTTTGAAATTTTCTTTTTATCTAGAAATGTGTAAAAATTTAGTACCTAATACTTGCTTATATACATAATGTTCCATTTAGTTTGGATCCATTTTTTATCATATATCCATTTGTGTGGATGAATCTATCTACAAATTTTTGACTAATGTCCATATTCATGTTAATATGGATATAAATTTAAATATTAAAACAATATTTATTATCTATATTTATATAAATCAAAGAAAAATAAATATAATATGAATAAATAATTATACAGTCTAAATCAAATAAATATAATATAAATAAATAATTATCTAGTCTAAATCTAAATATCCAACTCATCATCTTATTAATTTAGCCTTATATAGCACTTAGGAATTTTTTTAAAAAAGTAAATGACCATATTAGCATGGTATCAGTTTAATTTATATTCAACTTACTAATATATGATCATTTTTTTACTAATATCATGTATCGGCTATGGTGCGACTACAAAAGAAAAATCTTAGAGCCAATACAAGAAAGATGCATCTTTAATTTTAAAGTTTATCTCTATGACTTATATCTATATTTACTTATATATTTTATTCATTTAAAACAAATATAGGATATAAATTTTTGCATTCATATTTATTTTTTTAAAAAAATATGGATCAATTTTTTTATCGAGCTCATTTTATATTCATCAAAGAGAAATACCTACGAATATAGATATACTAATATTTGATCCTTATATATATCCATATTGAATATGAATATGGTCTAATTAATTTTTAATTCATTTCCAAATTGTATCTAATCAAGCCCTATTGGTTAGAGATATGAATATACCGATACCTAATCCATATTTAATATCTTTTTAGGTCTAGCAGAAGCTCAACTGTTAATCATCATGTGTTAATTGAGTCAAACACTACGTCATTTTCTTCCAAAGCCATTTGGGATCTCATAGGAAGAAGGCTTCTTCTTACTGGAGCTATTTCCTTTTCTTTGTTTTCTTTGTAGTATAGGCTGACGATGGTTGTGGATATTTTTCCTAATTCTCCCATTATCCTTGAAGGTGATTCAGTTGTGGATATTTTTCCTAATTCTTCCATTATCCTTGAAGGTGATTTCAGCTATGATAGACTCTTGGATAGATGGAGCATCATGATCTATTCATCCTCTTTTGCAGTGCATCAAATTTTATGTTTGGATTGTGCCAAGGTTTATATGCAGACATGTCCTCTAAAAGGCTAATCAGATTGCTGATTACTAAGCCAATGTTGCTTCTTCCTCCACTCAAAAGATTTTTAGAACAAAAACTTTCTGTTGACCTCGTATTGATTTTGATGACTACAAAACAATTAAGTATAGTACTAATGACTTTATTATGAGATAAATTAATTTTAAATAAATTATCAACAAGAAGGTGTTACTTCAAATCAAATTGTTCTACAAGTCATAAGAAAGGTAATACAAAGGTAAAATGAAAGTAATATGGTTGTGTTTTTCAAGCCCAAATGTTTTCAAGAGTACAAATGAACTTATGATTCAAATGAAGCATTTATTTTACAAAGGACTTATGTTTCAATTTTTCAAATAGACTTACGTTTTAAAAGTACATTCATGTTTCAAATGGCTAGAACTATCTTTGAATGAATTTTTATGTCAAAATTTGTTTTGCAAAGCACCCTTTTTCATTGCAAATCATGCTCTACACCTGAACTTCACATTTTATAATAAGCATTTGCAAACTAGACTATATAGTCACCTACATGCCAATCCTATAATTCCATTGAAAATATTTTTGAAGCCATACCATGAGTCTTTGTGGAACTAGGCGCCCGTATAAGTGACTAATTTGGAATTAGGCGCCTATATAGGTGACTAGTTGGGATTTCCCACATGTAATCCCCGTGGAAACCATTTCAAAGCATGGATTTCTCTATCCTTGGAACTAGGTGCCTAAGGATGGCAATTTTTTCTGTTTGGCCGTTTATCTAGTCGGTATCATTTTTAACGGATCGAAGAATCTTCGGTCTAAACGGCTTAGGTAATGGGATTTTTGTTAACGGTTAAATGGGTAAACGGCTCAGAACGGTATTATTTGCCCCATCCCCATTTACCTATCTCCATTAATTTTATATATATATATATATATATATATATATATATATATATATATATATATATATATATAATAATTAAAAATAAATAAAATATATATGATCCTTACTCTTGCTATTTCTTCTTTCATGCAGTCGTCTCTTACTCTTCCTTCGATCTGAAGTTCTGAACCAAATGAGAACCTAGCTACCCCATCGATGCCCTCCAATACCTTTTTCTTTCTTGGTACGTCTCTTTCTTTCTTGATACGCTCATCTCTTTCCTTATTTTTAAAAAATATATCGCTTTATTTATTGCTTTGAAATTTGAATGTATTCTTATTTTACATTTGTTGCGTTGGAAATCTTCATTTTCTAATTTTTCCCATTGTTTTCTTTCTCACTTTTTGTTCTCTTCTTTCTTATCCCAGAAATCGAAGAATCTCTTATATGTGTCAATATCATCATTTTGTTGTTCTCGATTAGTCTCCATCTTATCCTAAAAAGAATTATTTTATTAATTTTTAATAAATTATAAATTTAATAAAATAATTTTATTTTTTATGTAAACAAGCAAATAGATACTTAGTTGGTACCCATTTACCCAACTGGGTATCCTCGTCCCTGTCCCATTAACTATAACGGGTTAACCCGTTTACCCAGCTAGGTATCCCCATCCCCGTCCCGTTAACTATAACGGGTTAACGGGGACATTTTTTCTAACAAAGATGGGGACCGGTATAAACCGCCCCATGGCCATCCTCAGGCCATTGCCATCCCTAGAGGCGACTAGTCTAGGAACAAGGCGCCTATATAGGCGATTATCTTGGGAAAAATTTTGTTTTGGTTATGGCTTACTCGATTTCTCACTTTGCCTTACAGAAAAATTGTTTGGGGAATAAAGCACCTTGCAAGGCATCTTCTATGGCCAAGATAGAGAGCCAAGCTGAAATAGGTGCCTATATAGGCTTACTATATGCTTGGAAAAAAAACTCTGTAATGGCTACACTTCAACGTTCCAATGCTTTCTATTTTTATTCTATCTTTTCTAACCGTTGTAAACAGCTAGATTTTTGAAATGAGTGTATAAATACTATCTTAAATAGTGATTTGAGGGCAATAAACTAATGAAAAATAGCAAGTGAAATAGTGAAGAAATCAGTGATGAAAAGGAAGAAAAATCATGAAGAAAGTGAAAAAGAAAGAAAAAGAAAAGGAGAGTTGCATTGAATATTTGAGAACCATTTGAAGTGCATTGATTGCTCCATCCATTGCGAAGACTCCAATCACATTGAAGGGCATTCAAAGCTCCTTGCACATCATCAAAGAGGCTTCATTTATTGTTGAAGTTCATTCAAAAGGAGAAGCCCATTTGTGGAGTATTCTTCAAATTTGTAAATTATTTGTTTCTGAATATCTTCTTATTGTAGGAGCTATGTACTTAATATTTTCTATCTAAACTTGTGCTTGAAGTTTCATTTGGTTTAAAACTTATAGAGGGTTGGGTTTTACCCTTTGAAACCCATTGTAAGACCCCCTTGTACCTATGAAACAAGAAGCTAGCCAAGAAGGCTAGGGTTGTGAAAGGCTCCTTTGTGCCTATAAAACAAGAAGCTAGGTCCGAAGGCTAGATTATAAGGCTTCCTTGTGTCTGTGAAACAAGCAGCTAGCCATATTGGTTAGAATTGATAGTGAAAATTCCCAAAGAGTTCTTGGGAAGTGGATATGTGCTAAATTTGGCACCGAACCACTATAAATTATTATGTTTGCGATTGATTATGATTGCTTGCTTATTATTTCTATGATAGTTCTAGTTTCACTTCACCACACTTTTATCAATTGAATTTCATTTTAAAAAATATGCATATCTATATATTAATTTTTAAGAACCCAATTCATCCTTCTTTTGAATTGCTACATTTGAACAAAACTTTCCACTTGAGCTTTAGACTTGCAACAAAACCAAATCAGTCACTAATCAGCAATCAAAGCCTCAACAATCAGTCTCCGATGATGAGTGGCAGAGGGGCCATTGTTGTTGACTCTCCTCATTAGCAGCAACCACAACAAGAAAAAGGATAAAGAGACAACTAACTTGCATTCCCATCCATTAATTGTTGTTGATTCTCCTCATTAGCGACAATCACAAGAAGAAAAAGGATTAAAGAGACAAAACTAACTTGCATTCCCATCTTAAGCCCAAACCGTTGTCAAGGACAACGTAAACACCACCATTTTGTCAAATGTTGAGTCGAATACCGGTGGGTCGAGCAAGCCTACGAGACCAAGATTTTTTGAAAATCTACGTCTACTTTTGGCTTGACTTGGGAGGTCTATTGGTCATGATTCCAGCAGGTTGACTGGCTAGACTTAACCGAGTATTAATCTAAGCCAAATCACTCACTCACTATTAGAATGGGTATTCTAACGTGATACATATGAACCATTTAGTAAATATATTGAATTGGATTGAACCAATTATATATGAAAGTGTCAATAGGTCCTAAATAGTTTAAATGAATGTGAATGATTTAGAAGGATTAAATTAGTCTTAAATATCGTGTAAAGTAAGTAATAAATTTCTAATTTGTTAATAGCTACATTATTTTTCATCCCTCCACAAAAATTTATCCTACACTTTTATATTTAATTTGTTATTTTTTAAACTACTTTTAGGACAAATATTTTATTTTCTCTGCTCAAAGTCGAACATAGACTTAATTTGGACCAAACTTCTTCAAAACCTTTTCTGAAATTCTCTTGAACGTATCCTAAACCCACCCTTATCTCTCCCTTGTTAGATTATTTTCTAATTAGACTATTTGACTTTGTCATTAATTGCCCATCCGAGTTGCATCCTACACATTGGGGTTAGCAATTTTTGATACAACCACTGAACAAGATTTGGACCCGATATGAAGTTAGCAGATTTGGGTTGAGCATAAATGGATTTGGAACAAAATCGAATTAACTTGTTAAATATGATTAATAAATAAGTTAATATTAGTAAACTTGCTAATCCAAAATGGACCTATAATTGATCCATTTATTAAAAGGGTTAATTCATGTAATCTGACCTACCAATCTGGATATGACCCGCCAAATTTATTTATTCAAGTTAATGTTACTTTTTAGTTAATTATTATTTTATTGTCATAGGATCTAATGGTTGGATGCAAATGGAGTGGGGACAATTAAAATTACACTAAGTGAATATGAAATTGATTTAGAGTTATATTTTTAAATATATAATTACTTTATGATTAAATTAGTTTAGATAGATTATACAAGTCATATTGTTTACATTGATCGATTCATGTCAAATGGGTCATATAGGTTACATGTGTCATACATGTAACCTATGTAATATACAGATTAAGTTTAGGTTTAGATTTCTGATTTGATTAATAAACAAATTGGGTTTGGATTAATCCATTTGTTGTTATACTTTAAAGTTGACTTGATACATTTTACAACTTGTAGATACAATTTGCTACCCATAATCATTATTTATCACTCCCTAAAATTTATTAATCACATCTTATGTAATCATCACCCCATTCACTTATCTCATCATTCTTGATATCCTTAATATCATGACGATAGGTATTTTCTATTCATCACACTTAGTGCTTTATAGAATTACGTTAATTCCCATTTTCTTAGTTGTTCTTACCTACTTTTTAACTCTCACATTCTCCTCCACAAGAAACTTCACCGCATGACATTCTCTCCTTAAATTTCTAGAAAATTTCTAGATTTCACCCTATTGGGATCCTTAACTACTTATTTCTCTTCCCGCGTGATGCCAAGCACACAACCTTTCGCAAGTTTACTCCCTTGCAACTCTATCCCTCACCAAGTCAAGATCTAAAACATGCATGAGCTTAATTAAATATTTTGTTATATACCCTAAATCTTCTCTCAATTGTTTCTTTACCTTCATTCATCCTAGCCTTCTATTTAGATATCAAACACCTCTTCCTTCTATATAATTCTACCTATTTATTTTAAGGCCATATAATCAATCAATGAGAATTTCTCTCAACTAATAGGATCCTCCCATCTCACACATCATCCTCCAGCAAGAATACTATATAGAACTCTTTCTATTTTCTTAGCTAATTCACAGCTAAAATGTAATTTAAAAGCTTGGGGTGCACACAAGGTAATCCAGAAGTTTGCCTGCCTTGTAACTAATTTGCTTCTGATGTTGAAAACTTGAAGGGGTGGGGGACTAAACCATTGACACCGCATTGTGCATGCATGCTTGAAACCCCAGCGTCTTACATCCAGAGAAGGTGGCGTAGTAAGGAAAAAAAAAAAAAAAAAATTTGCCTACCTTGCAATTAATTTGCATGTGCTATTGTACCTAGGTGCTTACTTTCATATATCTAAATTCTAAAGTATTCCATTCAATATCTAGCTAGCTTTGTTATAAAATTTAGTGTTTACTAATTAGATTAAGGATATGATTTGTGTCTTCGTCTAAAGTAAATATATTTAATCCAATTCATTTCTCATCCATTTAAGATGATATAGATAGAACTAATGGCATCCATATCCATATCCTTATCCATTTGAAATTAAATATGGGAGGATGAACTTTAATGGTATATGTTGCTATAATGAGCCGACTTTGTTATAATGATTGGCTCTAAAGTTGAAAAGTTAATATTCGTTCTCTCCTCATTTTATGGATATTAAATAACTAAAAGTTAAAATTTGATAATCGTTAGATTTTTTTTTTTTTTGACATTATAAATATCAATAAAATAATTAAATAATATTGAGAGAAAGGAAAATTAAAGGATTTATTTAAGAACATCTAAAGAGAAAAATAAGGTTCAAGAAACCTAGGAAGACTAATTGATGAAAATAAGGATTAATTAAGAAGATGGGGAATATTAACCGGTGTAGATAAGTTTCAAGAAGTCGTTGAAAATTAACTGACGAAGATAATGTTCAAGAAGTTGTGGAAAACTAACCAAGGAAGATAAGGTTCAGAAAGCTGAACAAGATTGATAAAAAACGATAACATTAAAAAGCCAAAGAATATCATGACTTAATAGGATAATGATAAATGGGAAAAATATAATGACCGAATGAGTAAATGAATCAGGAAAAGGATAAATATATTTTATTATATTGAGGTATAGCCCGATTTTACTTAACCTAACTATGGTTTGATAAGTGTCAGTTAATCCATCAAAGATAAGCTTCTATGAATAGCTGTTAGTTGTCATTGTTTGAAGAATGAAATCCCTTCAATCGTGAAACTCTCTTCCCTCAATGTCTAAGGTTGGGTCATTCTTAGCTTCAAGAACACCATCATCTTAAAAGACAATGGTGTCGACTTCCAATGAAAGCGTGGATGCTTCGACGGTGATTGATTTGAAGAAAAAAAAGCAAGCATCAATTTGAAGATGAAAGTGTTGAGGTAGTAATTGAATAGTGAAATCTTTTGACCGAAGAAATATTCTGAGCTTTTATTCTTTCTTGTCAATGATCAGATCAAGTTGCAAGAGAACGGAAAACCAACTCCTTCCATCCTGCTTCGCTTTTTGGAATTCAACTCCTCATGTCTTGGGAGAAGCAATCCAACGCGTCCTCATCTCTTGGGAGAAGCAGCCATGCGTTTTTCTCTCCACGGTAGAATCTTTATGAAGCCATGAACCCGGCAGCCACGGAAGCCTGGGGTTTTCACGAAGCCACAGAATCTACCGGTAGAGAGAGAAAAAATTATTCTGGGAAGAAAATAATTTATTTTTTTACTCTATAAGTTTTAAAAATTAGGATTTAAATAGTTGCCTAAATGGGTTTGGCTCAAACTCAAAAAAACTCTCATGGACGTTAACCTAATGAGATTAAAATAATCCCCAAGACCGTGTAGACCGTAACTTGATTTAATTTCAATCCTTGGATCCACACCCAGCCCAAAACAAGTTAGCTCAATATGGCCTTGATATCCTTGGATCCACATCAAGCCCAAAACAAGTTAGCTCAACCTGGGCCTTGATAGCACCATACCAGGCCCAACAATCTCCATTTTGGTGCTTCAAAGCCTCAGTACATTCGCCGCTATCCCATGGAAGAACCTTGGTCAGTGCATCTGCTAGGCTCTTCTTAGTATATACTTTCATCAGCTCCATCTCACCTTCTTCCACCAGCTCTATGATCTTATGGTATTTGATATCAATGTGCTTTGTCCCAGCATGATAGATTGCATTCTGCGCAAGCATCAAAGCACTCTGGCTGTCATTATGCACCCAGACGACCTCCTGAGCAAGGCCCATCTCCAGCATCAAGCCCTTATTCCTTTGCTGCCTCTATGCTGCTTATATATTTTGCCTCCATGGTAGATAAGGTCATGATAGACTGCAAACATGATCTTCACGGAGACTGGTGATAGAGATATAGACTAAAAGATATGCTTTATGTTATGTCTTTATATTTAATGAGAATTTATTTTGAGCAATGTGTGCCATTTACTATATATGTGCATGTGTCTAGTATTTACAAAGAGTATTGATCTAGTGTGTAGAGTACGGCTTACACACAGAAGACTAGATCATCAGTTCTTTTGGAATACAAGTTTATTGTTCACAGTTTTAGATGGAATTGGATACACCATCAGTAGAACTGTAGCACAAATTTTAGTAGGTCTGTCTTGACTACGGGGAATGATTTATTCTAACTATTTGTGCTAGTACACTTTGTGTGTATTGAACAGGACCAGTTGAGTTAATTATTTTATACTGACTTTATAAAATAATTTAAAACTCATGAATATTATGATTACTTATGCTCTTAATACGAATTCTATTTTAGACACGTGTATGTAGTGATTATTGCTTTGATTACACATAGAGTGAGATTCTATATGAGTCAATAAACTCAGTGGGTTGGGTAATAACATTATATATATGGTGAATATTAATAGTTGAAGGAATCCACGTCCTGTTAATTTGATTGATGATATCCCCTTGAGAAAGCTTATAAGTTTTGATTGTATCAAATCTTGCAAGTGGATTTTGAATCCGATACATCAAATAAGTTAAGTGGATAAGTCTTAAGGATAAAAAAGCAATTAAATTATATTGTCAGTAATTAAATTTAATTGATGGATATCTGTAATCTTAATGTGGGGAGATAATAAGTATTTAATATTAAAGGCTCAAAAATATAAATTCGAATATGATTAGGAGTACAATTATAATTCTTTAGTGGAATGAATTGTAATTTACGTAATTGAATCCTAACCCGGGGTAGGATTGGGAGATTTAATTACGTGGAAAGTCCTTTTCATATTTGCCTATTGGTCCCTGTTGTAGTCCTATAAATACCCTCTCAGTTGGTTGCTAGGGTTAACGTTTTTAAGGAAAAAGAAAAACAAGAAACCCTAGGTCGGCCGAGAGATCCCACCATCTTGTGAGAGAAAGAAGGTATTTTCGGGAATACGGCGGAAGGCTAAAAGGTTAAGGTCGAGCAATCGAATCAAAGTGTTCCAAGGTTCAAATCTGAAGGTATGATCTTATACTCATAGATTAGAACGGTAAAAGTTTTTTGTATTACTCATATACGTTATAGCCGTGATCTTGGGGGTATTCCGCGCTCCCCAACAACTGGACCACCAAATAGGCTAAACACAAAGCCTGTTGTAAATCTCCTGGTATCTACATCTTCACCAAAGTTTGCATTCACATACCATATAAGTGCCCAAGAGCCTCTTGGATCCCTCACCTGAAGATCCCCTTCAATGCTCGCTAGTGCTTCTTGCCAAGCTATGCCATAAATTTTCTCACCTGACTCACTGCATGGGCTATGTCTGGCCTGCAACATACCATAGCATATATAAGGCTGCCAATACCAAAAGCATACGGTACCTTCTCATCTCCTGAGCCTTCACCTCAATCTATGGTGATATGGTCTTCGATAGAAAAAAGTGTGCTGCCAAAGGCAGTGCCACCGGCTTGGCATCTGTTGGGGAGCGCGGAATACCCCCAAGATCACGGCTATAGCGTATATGAGTAATACAAAAAAAAAAATTTCATTCTAATCTAAGAGTAGAAGATCATACCTTCAGATTTGAACTTTGGAACACTTTGATTCGATTGCTCGACCTCAACCTTTTAGCCTTCCGCCGTATTCCCAAAAATATCTTCTTTCTCTCACAAGATGGTGGGATCTCTCGGCCGACCTAGGGTTTCTTGTTTTTCTTTTTCCTCAAAAACGTTAACCCTAGCAACCAACTGAGAGGGTATTTATAGGGCTACAACAGGGACCAATAGGCAAATATGAAAAGGACTTCCCACGTAATTAAATCTCCAATCCTACCCGGGTTAGGATTCAATTACGTAAATTACAATTCATTCCACTAAAGAATTATAATTGTACTCCTAATCATATTCAAATTTATATTTTTGAACCTTTAATATTAAATACTTATTATCTCCCACGTTAAGATTACAGATATCCACTAATTAAATTTAATTACTAACAATATAATTTAATTGGCTTTTATTATCTTGAGACTTATCCACTTAACTTATTTGATGTATCGGATTCAAAATCACTTGCAAGATTTGATACAATCAAAACTTATAAGCTTTCTCAAGGGGATATCATCAATCCAAATTAACAGGACGTGGACTCCTTCAACTATTAATATTCACCATATATATAATGTTATTACCCAACCCACTGAGTTTATTAACTCATATAGAATCTTACTCTATGTGTAATCAAAGCAATAATCACTACATACACGTGTCTAGAAATAGAATTCGGATTAAGAGCATAAGTAATCATAATATTCATGAGTTTTAAATTATTTTATAAAGTCAGTATAAAATAATTAACTCAACTGGGTCATGTTCAATACACACAAAATGTACTAGCACAAATAGTTAGAATAAACCATTCCCCGTAGTCAAGACATACCTACTAAAAATTTTTGCTACAGTTCTACTGATGGTGTCCAATTCCATCTAAAACTGTGAACAATAAACTTGTATTCCAAAAGAACCGACGATCTAGTCTTCTGTGTGTAAGCCGTACTCTACACACTAGATCAAATATTCTTTGTAAATACTAGACACATGCACATATATAGTAAATGGCACACATTGCTCAAAATGAATTTTTATTAAAATATAAAGACATAACATAAAGCATATCTTTTAGTCTATATCTCTATCAATCCTTCATCCCAAACTGCTCCCAAACTTTCTTGATGTAGCTACCCTGAGACAAATACAGAATACCCTTGGGTCTATCTCTTATGATCTCCATCCCTAGGACCTTCCTAGCATGCCTCAAATCCTTCATCTCAAACTCCCAAGATAAAGCTGCCTTCAGTTCCTGTACAGCCTTCTTACTTTTGCATGCTATCAGTATGTAATCTACATATAAGAGTAAGTACATCTTAAAATCATCATCCAGAGATTTAACATTCACATAAGAATCAGACTCATACTGAAAAGGCCAATGCTCTTAACATAAGTGTCAAATCTTTTGTACCACTGCCTTGGTGATTGCTTTAGCCCGTACAAAGATTTCTTCAGTAAATAGACTTTTCCATCTAATCATGGTTCTTTAAACTCTGATGGCTGCTCCATGTAAATGCTCTCCTCTAAGTAACCATGGAGGAATGCTGTCTTTACATCCATCTGCTCCATTTTCAAGTCCTGGGCTACTACAATACTAAGCAATAATTTGATGGAAGTGTGCCCGACAACCGAAGAAAATACCTCACTATAATTGATGCATTCTTTTTGAGAGTATCCTTTCGCCACTAGTCTTACCTTGTACTTGATACTCCCTTGCTCTAAAAGCCCTTCCTTATTGATAAGCCCGTTTGCTCTAAAAAATAATTTGTAATAATATTTTTCGTTAACCTCTTTAATTACATTTTTCTCTATAAGTGCTATTGATTCTTTAATGAATAATACATTTATGATCTAATCATAAATTAAGCACTTTTTTATTTTTCAAGCCCTAAATCAACACTTATGGAAACCATCCATCTGACTTGAATGGATTTCATCTTATGTATTAATATTTCTAGTTATTATTATTATTATATTTTTAATATACCAAGAATTTGAAACTATATTTTGTGTCATTATTGGTATATCAAAAAATATAATACAATAAATATGAGTATATTAATTACTTAAATTAAGATCGAGCCATATATATCATCATTGATTAATTTTGAATGCTCTATTTAACAACAAAATTTATTAAAGATTAATAATTAATCGTGTTTCAGTCCTATATAATCAAATTATATAAAGTACTTTCATTCCGATAATCGGATAAAATTATTTCATTTAGAATGTAATAAACCATGCTAATAATTTTAAATTAAAGATCCTTACCTTAATTTATAATTATGGATAGATTTAGATTATTTTACTTTAAATATTATTCTATGTATATAATATTATATACAATATTTAAAGCCACAATTAAATAATCCAGAATTTTTGATATTTATAAAGAATTAAAACATGCATGCAAAAAATAATGTTAATTTTTTTTTTCAAATTAATCAATAAAATAATACATCTCATTTGTTTATGGGCAAATATCATCGCATCCTATAAAAAAAAAAAATACCAACTATGAAAACTGGGAGAGTAAAAGAAATATCGGCAATGAAGGCTAATAATAAGTCAGTAATGAAGAGAAAAAGTAAGCACAAATTTGGCAATGAAAGCCCAAAAAAAATCTTAAATATGTAAAACCATAGGATTTTGATACCATGTCAAGAAATGTGAAATGAAATTCTCTCACTATATTTCATTATGCATAATAATGAGTATACATACATTATACATTGATTATGTATAGAAATAAAAAAGAAAACTAAAAAAAAATAAAAATAAAAATATTCTATTCCTAATTAGATCTTAAGAAATGTCACTGAATCCCTTAAGAAATTCCCTAAATCTTCGTATTAAAAAAAAATTATAACTATTTTTTTAATATTAAAAATTATTCTAAAATACTTATCAGCTTTTTAATAATTAATGATTTAAACATGCTAGAAAGAGATTTTGACCGCGGCAAAGCATGTCTTGTAGGTAGATATTATTAAAAAAAATAAAACAAGCGGGATCCACCACGCTGCTGTGCACCACCTAAATAGATATTTTCAGAAAAATAAAACACGCGGGATCCTCTACGGTGCAGTTCGCATGGATGAAGGGTTAGATGCGGGATCCCTTCCGACGGCTTGACGAAGACGAACCGAAAACCATCGCATCACCTCCCAAAGATGGTCAAAGATGAACCCAGGTTTGTCCTCGGAAGAGCCAAACACATTCTGCCAAACGGGCGAGAATCCTAAGAGTAGTCCCGTCTTAGTTCCTCCTCACCTCGTGTGAGGGGCGAAGACGTATTTTTCACGATCATTTGCTTGATCCGAACTTTTTAGATTAATAGAACAGCAGGGCTTACAATTCAAAGGCTGGCTCTTTAAGATTTAGATACGGATCGAAAACTTTTCTCAAAAATAAAAAACTCTTCTTCATCAATATAAATAGAATATTACATCATAAATTCTATCTACAATTGATCTAATCAAAAGAAAAAATTGCACAGCGAATCCTATTTTACTTTACAATTGATGTAATCAAAAATAAAATCATACAACTAATTCTATGGAACCAAAAAAAATCCATTCGTACGTAAATCCATGAAAATATTTTTTATCTCAAACCATTTTTAGAATATTTGCGAATGATCAAATGCATATCTTAATTTTTTTAAAAATTATTTGATAATCTATATCCATATAAATTTAATAAAAAAATAATAAGATTAATAAATTGATCTTTACGATTAAGTCGAATTCTTGAACTTCACCAACATCACTTTAGAATTACCATATCCTTTCTTCGATCACCATGGATCTTTTCCAACTTCTCCAAAATATGAACACGAATGAGTGGGCATTAAGATCACACAACTGAATTTTTGAGTCACTTTATATTTTCAACACATAAGACAAAGTGAAGATGAATGAGAAGACTTTCTGTAGGTGATGTAGGTGATGAAAAAAAAAAGTTACGTTATTTTTCTATGATAAATCTTTTATTTTATAGAGAAGAATAACTACCATCCCTTTTTCGGATGATGAGAAAAAAATTACGTTATTTTTTTTTATGAATCTTCTATGTGAAAGAAGAATAACTACTACCCCTTTTATCAATTAATTTAGAAGTTACTTTAACGTGGGTGTGTAGGAGAGAGAAATCTATCCCACAATCCCATATTTCTCTCCCATAATTCATTGTTGTTTTTTTTGATATCTTTCCTCCCAAAATAAAATAACTTTCATATTCTTGTGGAACATGCCTACGACGTATTTCCACCGCATCATATAATTTATAATTTTAAATTTATTTTAAATAATCATATTATTTAAAATAAAAATTAATTCAATTAATTTCTGTATAAAAATTAATTTAGAATTCTCAATTCCATATTAATAATTTAACCCAACATATTATATAGTTCACTTAAATCCATGGACACTATAATTTTAAGCTCCAATAATTTTGATATTTAAATTAACACCTTAATTAAAATATAAAAATTATTAATTCTAAATTACTTTACTAAAAATTTAGAATTGCACTCTCAAAATTATAAAATTAGTTATAATCAAAGGATTTGAATTGTCCTTGATATAGTTACTAATGACCCCATATTGATTTTGATGAAATGCAAAACAATTAAGTATTGTGCTAATCAATTAAGTATTATACTAATAATTAAATATTGTGCTAATCAATTTAATATTGTGCTAATGTTCTATCTGTCAAATCAATTTCGGGTTATTCATTATGGAACAATACACTTTATCTATCCCAGATACATTGTAATTCATGATATAATGCTATTTATTGATAAAATGACTTTCAGGATTAATTATATTTGCATTATCTTGAATTGGATTCAATTATCCTATAAGCTCCTATTTATAACTCTATTATCACCGGATTATATTTATTCACTATTGCCTTCGGATTGGATGCATATTGCTTGAATCTTGGGTTACCAATCTTTGATTTGGAATACCATATTTGTTGCCTTCGGTTTAAATTCGGGTTGCCTTCGGTTTAAATTCGGTTGCCTTTGGATTACTAGCTTACTCGGTTTGCATAAATCCTATGGCTAGTCCCTTGTATTTGAAAATTGCCGATTCCTTGGCTTCTTATCTTGGCATACTAATTGATGGTGTTGGCATGCTAATTCTAAAATGCTCTCTGTTGATTCTCAGGCTTCTTATCTTGGCACACTAATTGATGGTGTTGGCATGCTAATTCTAAAATGTTCTCTGCCGACTCTCAGGCTTTTTATCTTGGCATACTAACGGATTGTGTTGGAATTCCAATTCCAAATCTCTCTTTGTCGGCTACCTGTTACTCATTTTTGGAATTCTAAATTCTATGGCCCCTTGATTCCAATTCTAGCTTGCTGCCGATTTCAATGTTTGGAATTCTAATTTTGGAACGGCCTCTATTAGCTCCCTGCCAACTTTCCATTAGGATGCTACTTTATGAAATTTGGAATGCCAACTCTTAAAGCATCGGCCGTTGGAATTCCTGGTAGCTATTTTAGAATGCCGATTTCAACAAATTGGAATGCCATCATTTTAAGTCTCTCGGCTAGTTCTCTGTTTCTATTTTAGAATGCTGATTTCAACAAATTGGAATACCATCATGTTGAATCTCTCGGCTGGTTCTCTGTTTTACATTTGGAATTTGGGTTTTTATACTTTGCAATGTTTTCTTAGATCTCTCTTGGCCGGACTTCTTCCTCTCACAATGGCTCTATTTTTGGTGTTCTGGTTATAAATAGAGAACATGAACAGTGTTTTAGGAGGAGAGCACAAAAACAACAAAAAAAAGAGATAGAGGAGTGAAGAAAAATAGAAGAAAAAGATAGATTGAAAAATATTGATTGAGAGAAAAATCATTTGAAAGAGAGATTTGTTTGAGGTTTGTTGAAGCATTACTTTGATTATTTTTCACCCACCGGAGCTCATTTATTGCTGATTCTTCAAGTGGTCTTCAAGCTTCATCTACCTTCATTGAAGAGCATTCAAAGCTATCTCGAAGACTTCTATTGTGCTGCTGCATTCATTAAAGAAAGAAGCAACTTCGGGATTAGCTCTTTATAAGTACTTTTATTGCTTTAAATCTGCTCATATCTAGGAGCGTTTGTTGCATTAAACATTCTATTACTTGTGCCTTGTTTGTTTCACGGTTATGAAACGTGGTTGGATAGAGGTCTACTCAGATTAATTTGTAAGGTCCCCTTGTACCCATAAACAAGAAGACTAGCTTGGAGGGCTAGTGTGTAAGGCTTGATTGCTTGTGCCCGTAAATAAGTTTGCTAGCCAATTAGGCTAGTGGTGACTAGTGGAATACCTAAGGTGTTCTTGGGGAGTGGATGTAGGTGCAAGGTTGGCATCGAACCACTATAAACATTGTGTGTTTGATTGTGTTTCTTTTTCTGTGATTGATTGTGTATTAGACGCACCTCACAACACAAAAATCACTTGTGAAAGAATATAAGTGCACATACTTGATAGCCAATTAAATTTTTAAGAAACCCAATTCACCCCCCCTCTTGGTTGCTAGATTTGGGCAACAAGTGGTATCAGAGCAGGTGCTCTTGTTGTTAAGCCCTAAAAAGCTTAGAGCTAAAGATTATGGCAACCTTGTTAAGTGAGGGATAATCCACTAATAGGCCACCGTTATTTAATGGCACAAATTATGGATATTGGAAAGCTAGAATGAAAATTTTCATTCAACCACTTAACTATGACCTATGGAGTACATAGTAAATGGTCCTCACACACCCACAACTAGACTAGATAATATGGTGATTTCTAAACCGAAAATGGAATGGGATGAACATGATAAAAAGTTGGCTCAGCTCAATGCTAAGGCCGTGAATGTTTTATATTGCTCATTGGATGCTAATGAATTTAATCGCATATCTACTTGTTTATCTGCTAAAGAAATTTGGGATAGATTAGAAGTTACCCATAAGGCTACTAATCAAATGAAAGAATCTAAAATTAATATGCTTGTCCATAAATATGAATTATTTAAGATGGATGCTAGTGAATCAATTTCTGAAATGTTTACTAGATTTACTGACATTATAAACGAACTTAAAAGTCTTGGTAAATCATATACTAATGCTGATCTTGTGAGGAAGGTATTGCGATCTTTGCCTAGGTCTTGGGAGGCCAAAGTATTCAAGATGCAAAGGACCTTAATGTTTTATCCCTAGAAGAATTGTTGGGATCCTTAATGACTCATGAGCTTCAAATCAAACAACACATCGATGAGGACGAGTCTAAGAAAAGGACTATGGCTCTTAAAATTTTTGAACTAAAGGAAGAGTCAAATTAATCTGAGGATGACAGTGATGATGAGGACATGGCCCTCATTACTAGATAATTTAAGAGATTCATGAAAAGAAGAAAGTTCGGAGGAAAAAGGAAATAATTTGCAAAAGGAGATGGGAATAAAGAAAAGGAAAAAGATATTATCTGTTATGAATGCAAGAAGTCGGGACACTTTAAATCGGAATGTCCACAACTAAAGAAAGGTCCCAAGAAATTTAAGAAAAAGGCAATGATGGTTACATGGAGTGATTCTGAAAGTTTCAGCTCGAAGGAGAAGAAAAGAATGAAGTGGCCAATCTTTGCTTCATGGCGGACAATGAGGAGGTGTGTCTTGCAACCCATGGATCTAAACGAAAATGGTATCTTGATAGTGGGTGTTCAAGGCACATGACTGGTGATGAATCATAGTTCATCACTTTAGAAGCTAAAGATAGAGGGATAGTCACCTTTGGAGATAATGACCAAGGTAAAATCATTGGCATTGGTAAAATTGGTGTCACCCCTCATGCATATATTGAAAATGTCTTGTTAGTTAATGGTTTAAAGCATAACTTATTAAGTATTAGTCAATTATGTGACAAAGGTTTCAAAGTGATTTTTGAATCATCTGTTTGCATTGTTTCAAATCCTGCTGATAATTGCATGAAACTTATTGGTCATAGGCATGGAAATGTTTATACTATTGATTTGAATGATTTAAATGACTATGACTTTGATTGTTTAGTTGATATGAATGCTAAAATTACTGAATCAAGTTGGTTATGGCACATAGACTTGCACATGTTAGCATGGATCTTCTTTCAAAACCACTTAAAAAGGATTTAGTCAAAGGTTTACCAAAATTAAATTTTGAAAAAGATAAAATTTGTGATGCATGTCAACTAGGAAAATAAACTAGAGTTTCATTTAAATCTAAAAATATGATTTCAACCAATAGACCATTAGAATTACTGTAAATGGATTTATTCGGACCAACTAGAACTACAAGTTTAGGAGGAAAACGTTACGGTTTTGTAATTATCGATGATTTCTCTCGATTTACTTGGATTTTATTTTTAGCTAGAAAAGATGAAGCATTTTCTGCATTTCAAAACTTATTTAAAAAGATTACAAATGAAAAGGGAGTTTCAGTTTTATCGATTCGGAGTGACCATGGAAAAGAATTTGAAAATCATTTTTTTTGAAAGTTTTTGCAATGAGCATGGCATTAATCATAATTTTTTCGCACCTAGAACACTACAACAAAATGGAGTTGTAGAAAGAAAAAATTGAATCTTGGAAGAAATGGCTCGTACCATATTGTGTGAGAGCAATCTCCCGAAGTACTTTTGGGCAAAAGCAATCAACACCTCATGTTATATTGTAAACCGAGCCTTGATTAGACCTATTTTGAAAAAGACCCCTTATGAGCTTTACAGATATCGAAAATCCAACATTTCATATTTTCGTGTTTTTGGATGTCGATGTTTTATATTGAATAATGAAAAATCAAATCTTGACAAGTTTGATCCAAAATCTAATGAAGGTATTTTTCTTAGTTACTCTTCTTCTAGTAGGGCCTACAGAGTTTTCAACAGAAATACTTTAGTAATAGAAGAGTCAATTCATGTTGCTTTTGATGAAACTAATGATCTTCCAATAAGGGAGAGAAAGGCTATTGATGATGCAGGAGAAATTGAAAATCAAGTGAAGGAAATTACTTTGAAGGAAAAAGAAGACGCAAATGTTCAAACCAATCAAGAAGAGGTAAATCATGAAGAAACACAAGGTAATCATGACCTAGAAAAGGATTGGAGGTATGTACACAATCACCCTAAGAAATTTATCATTGGTGATATCTCACATGGTATTAAAACTAGATCTTCATTTAAAGATACTTATAATAACTTAGCATTTATATCCCATATTGAACTTAAATGTTTTGAAGATGCTAAAGATGACATAGAATGGATAAATGTTATGCATGAAGAATTAAATCAATTCGAAAGAAATAATGTATGGACACTAGTTAATAGACCACATGATCATCCAATTATTGGGACTAAATGGGCATTTAGAAATAAGTTGGATGAGCATGGTAATATAGTTAGAAACAAAGCCAGACTAGTAGCTAAAGGTTATTGTCAAGAAGAGGGAATTGATTTTGATGAAACTTATGCTCCTGTTGCTAGACTAGAAGCAATAAGATTATTACTTGTTTTTGCATGCTTTATGAATTTCAAATTGTATCAAATGGATGTTAAAAGTGCTTTCCTAAATGGATATATTGCTGAATAAGTGTTTGTCGAGCAACCACCAGGATTTGAGAACCACTTGTAAAACTAAATGGATATACGGATCGAAAACTTTTCTCAAAAATATAAAAAACTCTTCTTCATCAATATAAATAGAATATTACATCATAAATTCTATCTACAATTGATCTAATCAAAAAGAAAAAAATTGCACAGCGAATCCTATTTTACTTTACAATTGATGTAATCAAAAATAAAATCATACAACTAATTCTATGGAACCGAAAATTTACGGCCAATCCATTCGCACGTACATTCATCATCATGAAAATATTTTTTTATCTCAAACCGATTTTTAGAATATTTGCGAATGATCAAATCGCATATCTTAATTTTTTTAAAAAAATTATTTGATAATCTATATCCATATAAATTTAATAAAAAATAACAATAAGATTAAGAAATTGATCTTCGTACGATTAAGTCAAATTCTTGAACTTCACCAACATTACTTTAGAATTACCATATCCTTTCTTCGATCACCATGGATCTTTCCCAACTTCTCCAAAATATGAACATGAATGAGTGGACATTAAGATCACACAACTGAATTTTTGAGTCACTTTATATTCTCAACACATAAGACAAAGTGAAGATGAATGAAAAGACTTTCTGTAGGTGATGTAGGTGATGAAAAAAAAAAGTTACGTTATTTTTCTATGATAAATCTTTTATTTTATAGAGAAGAATAACTACCATCCCTTTTTCGGATGATGAGAAAAAAATTACGTTATTTTTTTCTTTATGAATCTTTTATTGTGCAACAAGAATAACTACTACCCCTTTATCAATTAATTTAGAAGTTACTTTAACGTGGGGTGATGTGGGAGAGAGAAATCTATCCCACAATCCCATATTTCTCTCCCATAATTTCATTGTTGGTTTTTTTTGATATCTTTCCTCCCAAAATAAAATAACTTTCATATTCTTGTGGAACATGCCTACGACGTGTTTCCACCGCATCATATAATTTATAATTTTAAATTTATTTTAAATAATCATATTATTTAAAATAAAAATTAATTCAATTAATTTCTGTATGAAAATTAATTTAGAATTCTCAATTCTAAATTAATAATTTAACCCAACATATTATATTGTTCACTTAAATCTATGGACACTATAATTTTAAGCTCTAATAATTTTGATATTTAAATTAACACCTTAATTAAAATATAAAATTATTAATTCTAAATTACTTTACTAAAATTTAAAATTGCACTCTCAAAATTATAAATTTAGTTATAATCAAAAGGATTTGAATTGTCCCTTGATATAGTTACTAATGACCCCATATTGATTTTGATGAAATGCAAAACAATTAAGTATTGTGCTAATCAATTAAGTATTATACTAATCAATTAAATATTATGCTAATCAATTTAATATTGTGCTAATGTTCTATCTGTCAAATCAATTTCGGGTTATTCATTATGGAACAGTACACTTTATCTATCCCAGGTACATTGTAATTCATGATATAATGTTATTTATTGACAAAATGACTTTCAGGATTAATTATATTTGCATTGCCTTGAATTGGATTCAATTATCCTACAAGCTCCTATTTATAACTCTATTATCATCGGATTATATTTATTCTCTATTGCCTTTGGATTGGATGCATATTGCTTGAATCTTGGGTTACTAATCTTTGATTTGGAATACCATATTCTGTTGCCTTCGGTTTAAATTCGGGTTACCAATCCGACGGTTGTGATCGATCGAAGCCATGATCAATCTTGGTCGGGGACGACCGATCTCGGACCGTCACGATCGATCCAATCGGTGACGATCCGACGGTTGCGATCGATCGATGCCATGATCAATCCCGGTCTGGGATGACGATCTCGGACCGTCGCGATCGATCCGATCGGCGTCAACCCAACGGTTGCGATCGATCGAAGCCATGATTGATCCCGATCGGGGATGACCGATCTCGGACCGTCACGATCGATCCGATCGGCGATGATCCGATGGTTGCGATCGATCGAAGCCATGATCGATCCCGGTCGGGGACAATCGATCTCGAACCATCGTGATCGATCCGATCGGCGTCGACCCGACGGTTTCGATCGATCGAAGCCATGATCGATCCCGGTCGGCGACGATCGATCTCGGACCATCGCGATCAATCCGATCGGCGATGATCAAACGGTTGCGATCGATCGAAGCCATGATCGATCCTGGTCGGCGACGACCGATCTCAGACCGTCGCGATCGATTCGATCGGCGTCGACCCGACGGTTGTGATTGATCGAAGCCATGATCGATCCCGGTCGGCGACGACCGATCTCGGACCATTGTAATCGATCCGATCGGCGATGATCCGACGGTTGCGATCGATCGAAGCCAGTAGACCAAGACAGTTTCATGGGCACAGTGCCACGGCCCTTCCGCTTCGCTTCTAGAAGGTGCTTGGCTGCTCATAGTCCCGTTTGGGAAACTTTAAAAGGGTGGGGGGGAGCATGAGTCGCAAAGAGAGCGAGGGGAGAGATGCTGAGAGCTCGCCATGGAGGAGGGCTTCTTTTCCTCGTTCCCCAAAAGCCTAATACTAGGGTTTCTCGGGAAACCGATCCCTCTACCTCCATCTCATCCACGTAAGGGGGCGACGGCGAGCTTTTCCTAGGGTTTCTAGAGAGAGATCTTTCATGTTGTCGTGTGTTTCATCTTGTTCATGTTGCCGCTCCTGAGTGATCGATCATAGCTAAGGATACTAGGGTTTTGGAGTTTGTCTTAGACGCGGTTTCTAAAGGTTTGTTGTCTACCTTTATAGGGCTTTTTTACCCCCCATTTTGGATCGTTTCTTTGTTCTTTTTGGCCCCTGTTTATCTGTTTGGATCGAAGTCTTTCTTTAGATGCTAGTCATTTAACTTTCGTTCTTCTTGTATCTTATCTTGCTCTAATCTCATATGATTAGAGTTTACACACACACACACACACACACATATATATATATATATATATATATATATATATATATATATATATATATATATATATATTAAAAAGAATATTCAGATTTTCTTAAAAAATATTTTTATTTCATAATTCTTTTAATATTTTTATAAATTTATTTTTTAAAACAACATTGTGATGCAATACTTGCGTCGCTAAATAAAAAATTGTTTTTATTAATTTACTATTTTATTATGTCGCTATTTAACATAATTAATTTTTAAAAAAATATTGTGATGCACAGGGTTGCATCGTAATTTTTTATTTCATAATTATATTTTATTTAATTTTATTTAAAATAATTACGATGCAACTAGTGCGTCGCTAAATTAAAAATAATTTCTCTAATTTTTGGTTTATTGCGTCGCTAATGCGTCGCTATTTAACATAATTAATTTTTAAAAAAACATTGTGACACATAGGGTTGCATCGTAATTTTTTTATTTTATAATTATATTTTATAAAAATTAATTTTATTTAAAATAATTGCGATGCAGTTAGTATGTCGCTAAATTAAAAATAATTTTTCTAATTTTTGGTTTATTGCATCGCTATTTAACATATTTAATTTTTTAAAAACATTGCGACGCACTGAGTTACATCGCAATATTTTTTTCTCATATTTATATTTTATAAAAATTAATTTTATTTAAATTATTTGTAATGCAATTGGTGTAGCTAAATTAAAAATATTTTTCTAATTTTTGGTTTATTGCGTCGCTATTTAGTATAATTAATTTTTTTTAAAAATATTGTGACGCACTGAGTTGCATCGCAATATTTTTTCTCATATTTATATTTTATAAAAAATTAATTTAAAAATATTGCGACACATTATTTGCATCGCTAAATAAAAAAATTAATTTTTTTTGATTTTCTGGTTTATTGAGTCGCTAATGCGTCGCTAATTGCGTCGCAATTTTTTGTTGTCACGGAGGCGTCGCAAAGTGGTCGTAATTTAGCGACGCATCATTGCATCGCTAAATTTGCGTTGTTATTTCAGTATTTTCTTGTAGTGTTGTTTCTCTTGGTGGATCTGTCAAGAGTTTATCTTTTGTTCTTCTGATACTACCATGATTCCCCACATATCTTCAATGTTCTCTACCCTACATGAAATCAAATTAAGCCTATATGATTTACAACGTGGTGTGACCATCATTAAAGGAAAAGCTTTCAATTATGGTACTATGATGGACATTTCTAATTTCTTTGCCGAGCTAGGCAAGCTGAGAAAGGATGTGAACTCTTTGTTGATAGTGCTGGCATTGCAAATAATGAGATGTCTTCCTTTAGATTGCAAACTGTTAAGGCGCAGCGTGCTCCCGAGCTAGGCAAGCTGAGAAAGGATGTGAACTCTTTGTTGGATAGTGCTGGCATTGCAAATAATGAGATGTCTTCCTTTAGATTGCAAACTGTTAAGGCGCAGCGTGCTCTTGATAATCATTCTAAGCTCATTAATGAATGCCATAATATGCAACAAGAAATTCAATCTTTATATCTCAGTTGTCTCCCAATGTTGAAGACCCCACTCGCCGTCCTGCCCCTCATTTGAGATCATCTCGCCCTTCCAGACGTGCTGTGGATCTTCTTCATCGTCTCACGTTGACATCATAGATTGATGTTGCTTCTGGACTTCTACTTTTGCTGCTCCTGCCCTTGTTATTTCTGTCACTTTGGAATTTTGTTATTTTGAAACTATCTTTCTTATTATGTTTGTATGAATTGTATAACTGCTACTTACTATTGCGGACCAATTTGTGTATTGGCTTATAAGTTATAAATGACTGGTTTGTATGGTTTGTAAGATGTGTTTAATTTATCTGCACTTTACAATATCTGCTTAATATTGAAAATTTTGTGTTTATCATTACTTGCTATACTTTATTCATTCCATTGAAGAAAAGACATACAGTGATAGATGCGAACTCTTTCACCTTCTTTTTGATTAATGACAAAAAGGGGGAGAAATGGAAAGCATACATTCTGATTTTAAGAGCATTTTGTACTTCATAATCATGGGGGAGAAATAGAAAATACACATTCTGACTTTCAACGTCATGTTTCAAAAGAAACTTGTTTTGAAAAATGGAATGGGAGGAATGGAAAGCGTACACTTCACAAGTCAAATTGAATTTTTTTTGAAAACTTCATTGATTCAAAACCTGAGGGGGAGTTATGCAATGTATTTTTAAAATATCATATTTTAAATGTTCTTGAAATTTAAGGTTTTGGCACGTTACACATACATTTTGGCACTCATTATCTTATGCTTCAGAGTTGCAAGGAATGCCTTGATTGAATTACTTATTTCTTATCAAATTCTTAATGGTTTTGTCATCATAAAAAAGGGAAGATTGTTGACCCCATATTGATTTTAATGAAATGCAAAACAATTAAGTATTATGCTAATCAATTAAATATTGTACTAATCAATTTAATATTGTGCTAATGTTCTATCTCTCAAATCAATTTCGAGTTATTCATTATAGAACAGTACACTTTATCTATCCCAGGTACATTGTAATTCATGATATAATGCTATTTATATGACAAAATGACTTTCAGGATTAAATATTTGCATTGTCTTGAATTGGATTCAATTATCCTACAAGCTCCTATTTATAACTCTATTATCACCGGATTATATTTATTCTCTATTGCCTTCGGATTGGATGCAAATTGCTTGAATCTTGGGTTACCAATCTTTGATTTGGAATACCAGATTCTGTTGCCTTCGGTTTAAATTCGGATTTCCTTCGGTTGCCTTTTGTTGCCTTCGGTTTAAATTCAATTGCATTCGATTGCCTTCAGATTACTGGCTTACTCAGTTTGCATAAATCCTATGGCTAGTCCCTTGTATTTGGAAATTGCCGATTTCTTGGCTTCTTATCTTGGCATACTAATTGATGGTGTTGGCATGCTAATTCTAAAATGCTCTCTTGCGATTCTTAGGCTTTTATCTTGGCACACTAATTGATGGTGTTGGCATGCTAATTCTAAAATGTTCTCTATCGACTCTCAGCTTCTTATCTTGGCATACTAACGGATTGTGTTGGAATTCTAATTCCAAATCTCCCTCTGTCGGCTACCTGTTACTCATTTTTGGAATTCTAAATTCGGTGGCCCCTTGATTCCAATTCTAGCTTGCTGCCCATTTCAATGTTTGGAATTCTAATTTTGGAATGGCCTCTTTTAGCTCCCTGCCAACTTTCCATTAGGATGCTACTTTATGAAATTTGGAAGCCAACTCTTAAAGCATCGGCCGTTGGAATTCTGGTAGCTATTTTAGAATGCCGATTTCAACAAATTGGAATGCCATCATTTAAGTCTCTCGCTGGTTCTTTGTTTCTATTTTAGAATGCCGATTTCAACAAATTGGAATGCCATCATGTTGAATCTCTCGGCTGGTTCTCTGTTTTACATTTTGGAATTCCGATTTTTACACTTTGGAATGTTTTCTTAGATCTCTCTTGTCCGGACTTCTTCCTCTCACAGCTCTATTTTTGGTGTCTGGTTATAAATAGAGAACATGAACGTGTTTTAGGAGGAGAGCACAAAAAACAACAAAAAAAAAAGATAGAAGAGTGAAGAAAAATAGAAGAAAAAGATAGATTAAAAAATATTGACTGAGAGAAAAATCATTTGAAAGAGAGATTTGTTTGAGGTTTGTTGAAGCATTGCTTTGATTATTTTTTACCACATAAGCTCATTTATTGCTGATTCTTCAAGTGGTCTTCAAGCTTCATCTACCTTCATTGAAGAGCATTCAAAGCTACCTTGAAGACTTCTATTGTGCTGCGTTCATTAAAAATAAACAACTTCGGGATTAGCTCTTTAAGTTGATAAGTACTTTTATTGCTTTAAATCTGCTCATATCTAGAGCGTTTGTTTTTATTAAACATTTCACAACGTGGTTGGTAGAGGTCTACTCGGATTGATTTGTAAGGTCCCCTTGTACCCGTAAACAAGAAGACTAGCTTAGAGGGCTAGTGTGTAAGGCTTGATTGCTTGTGCCCGTAAACAAGTTTGCTAGCTAGTAATGCTTGTAGTGACTAGTGAATACCCAAGGTATTCTTGGGGAGTGAATGTAGTGCAAGGTTGGCACCGAACCACTATAAACATTGTGTGTTTGATTGTGTTTTTTTTTTTTTTTTTTACACACTCACATGAAAGAATATAAGTGCACATACTTAATAGCCAATTAAATTTTTAAGAAACCCAATTCACCCCCTCCTTTTGGGTTGCTAGATCTCGGCAACAATTACTACATATAAATCAATTCTTCATTTAACCTCTTTAATTACATCTTTCTCAATAAGTACCATTGATTCTTTAATGAATAATACATTTATAATCTAATTATAAATTGAAGGAATGAATTTCATCTTATATATTAATATTTCTGGCTATTTATATTATTATATTTTTAATATACTAAGAATTTGACACTATATTTTTGTGTTATTATTGGTATATTAAAAAATATAATATAATAAATAAGAGTATATTAATTACTCAAAATTAAGATTGATTCATATATGACTATTATTGATTAATTTTGAATGCTCTATTTTAACAACAAAATTTAGTAAAGATTCATAATTAATCGTGTTTGAGTCCTATATAATCAAATTATATAAAACGCTTTTATTTCGATAATCTCATTATCAACAATCCGGATAAGATCATTTCATTCAAATGTAATGAACTGCACTAGTAATTTTAAATTAAAGATCCCAAATTTAATTAATAATTATAAACAAAATTAGATTATTTTACTTTAAATATTATTCTATGTATATAATACTTATATACAATATTTAAGTCACAATTAAATAATCTAAGTTTTTTTGATTTTATAAAGAATCAAAACATGCATGCAAAAATAACATTGAAAATTTCTCAAATTAATCAATAAAATAACATCTTATTTGTTTATGGGCATATATTTCAACACCTGTGACATTGCAGTCTATAGAAAAATACCGGCTATAAGGCGGCGCAACAAGGAGAAAAAATGAAATGTCGGCAATGAGGGCAACAATAAATCATAATAAAGGATAAGAAAGAGCAAGCAGAAACTTAGCAATGAAGGCTAGAAAAAAAATCTCAAAGGCATGAAACCATAAACTTGATACTATGTTACGAAATGTGGAATGAAATTCTCTCACTATATTTCATTATGCACAATAATTAGTATATATACTTTGTATATTGACTATGTATATAAATAAAATAAATTAAAATTAAAATATTCTATTTTTAACTGATCTTTGATTTCACTGAATCTTGTATTAAGGGATTTCCTAATCTTTATATTAAAAAAATTATAACTATTTTTTTAATATTAAAAATTATTTTAAAATAGTTGTCAGCATTTCAATAATGATTTAAACATGCTAGAAAGAGATTCTGACCACGGCAAAGCATGTCTTGTAGGTAGATATTATTAAAAAAAAAATAAACAAGCGGGATCCACCACGCTGTGTGCACCACCTAAATAGATATTTTCAGAAAAATAAAACACGTGGGACCCTCTACGGTGCAGTTCGCCCATGATGAAGGGTTAAGATGCGGGACCCTTCCGACGGCTTGACGAAGACGAACCGAAAACCATCGCATCACCTCCCAAAGACGGTCAATGATGAACCCAGGTTTGTCCTCGGAAGAGCCAAACGCATTCTGCCAAAAGGCATATAGCATAGTATTTCTAGGCTGACTCGTACGGAGTTAATGCGATCACTATCGTTTGTATTTAAAAAAAAAAAAAAAAAAAAAAAAAAGTGAAGACCCACGCTCACAAGCGCTGCAATTTCCAAGTAGTGCTCTATGCAAGTCGAAGTAGATATAATTAATGCAAGCCTCTACAATTTCCAAGTATAATATGAATATCTACCCCTCAATGCAATAAGCTAACAACAAGAAGATAGAATGCCGGAAAGAAGCATAGCTACCTCCAGATGTGTGCGTACTGGATGAAAATCTTGTAATTACCATTTGTAAAATGCATTAGAAAAAAAAGAAATATAATAATACCTACTTTGGATATGATTCTTATAACATCATATTTAAGGTTCATAATTTTTTAAGCAGAGAAAAAGTGAAAATTAAGATCAGAAATTGTAGTTGGTAATTTGGAACTCTTGTAGAGTTTTATTTTGCTAGATCTTGGTTTCCCTTGATCTATTTTCAGAAGAAGCAAAAAGTAATCCTTCCCCTTGTAAAGAGCCGGACTGTTCTATTTTGAATATATTTATTTTATAAATTTTGTGGACATATTTCGGGATTGATTTTTTTTTTTGGTTTCCTCTTGCAATCTGCCAATGCTGAATCGCACAGAATTATAGAGAAGAAAAAAAAAAAGCCTTTTAAAAATTTCCACAAACTTCAGACGCCAGCCTTTAATTTGTCTTTTATTATGTAAGATCCTCCAAACGGATACTAAAAACCAAAGCATTATCCGTCAGAGTTTGCCGCCGGCTCTTTTCGATATATTCTCAAAAACTAAAGCAAAATTATGATGATGCAGATCCTTCCATCCTCGCCGTCAGTCGCCACCCGCTCCTCATCCGACCACCCCAGGTGTTCTCGCGCCCGGGCCGAGCCGCCCTCCTCCGGAGCTCCTCCAACTGAGCCTCCCAGTCCCCGAACCCTTCTCGCCCCCGCGCCTTAATCCGAGCACAGCCGGCGCCGGCTGCGCCGGCGGCGAGGGCGAGGTCGTAGTCGTGGCGGAGGGTGGGGTCGGAGAGAATCTCGTAGGCTTCTCGCGCCCGCATGAACTGCTGCGCGAAGAAGGGCTTCTCGCCGGTGGAGCGGCAGGAGTCCGGGTGCCACCGCCGCGCCTGCCGCCGGTACGCCGCCTTTATCTCCGCCGGCGCCGCCGTCTCCGGGACCGCGAGCAGCTCGTACATCGTCCTCGCCGGGAGAGACTCCGGCCGCGCCGCCGTCGACACGGCCGAGACCGTCAGAAGAGTCCTCCGAGGCCCAGAGAACAAAGAAGATCTACTACCTAAAGGAGACAAAGAAAGGGGCTCTCGGAGAGAGGAGAAAGAAGAGAAGGGAGACAGCATCATTGGATTTGTCTTTGTACAGAGCAAGAGAGAGAGAGAGAGAGGATTTAGATTGAGTTGGAGTTCCTGGGGATAATGCTGCGATGCTTTTTTAAGAGAAGAGGATGGAAGAGGTGGGGGGAGCGAGCGAGCACGGCACGCTCGAAAAGCACGCGGAAATACAGGAGCCGGAGCCCATAGTAAGCAAGCTCATTGAATTAAGGAGCGAAGAATTTCTAAGTAAGAATCTTTTTAGAATTTTATGAGCTGTTGATGACTGGAATTTCCCCCTCTATAAGGTTGGGGACTGGTTTAAACGGCAGGGTAAGCTTTCCTGCCCTTCTTAGACGTTTGGAATTTTTCTTTTTATCCGTAAACGCGTAAACGGGCAGTGTTTGATATTGGAAATAAGAAGGAATATTTAGAAAATATCTTTCTTATTTTTAAATGCTATAGCTAAAAAAAAATAGGTCTGAAAAAATTTAATCAGAGGGGCATGGGTTATCCCTTGAACTTATTCCTTAGGAAACTCAGAAACAACTAAAGTTATCCCTTGATGGCAGACTTATATTTTTAAAAAGATGCTTATTTTTTTAAAAAATTACGTTTATCAATGGATAACTTTTGGGGTATCAAACACTATTAGGATCTATTTGGATTGGGATGAATGAAGGAAAGAAAAAGAAAACAAAGGTTAAAGAGAGGAAGGGAAGGGACGAGAGTAACTCGTTCTTTTTTTTTTTTTAATAAGGATAAATTTGTTAACCCAAATCGAGGATAAATAAGAAAGAAAAAAAAGATTTAAGTAATATTTTTTCAGAAGATTAAAATATTTCTTCATTTTTTATTATTCATTCTTTCATTCTCACCGTTGGTTCCTTGTTCTAAAGGTTATAATTGTTATATAACTCTTTTCTTTCTTTCTTCCTCTCTGTTCAAACAAGACCCTTCTATTCCTTTCAAACAAAGAAGAAGAATAACTCTTCCTTTCCTTTTATTTCCCTTTCATTTCTTTACTTTTTTTTACTATCCTCTTTCTTTCCCTTCAAAGATTCAAACATAGCCTTGACTCACAAGTCTTGTTATCATATACGCACCAATGTGGGCTTGAAATCGAAGTAGATAGAAAATATTAGCTCGAACCATCGTCACATTATATGTACGACTAAATATTTATGTGTTCTGTGTATTAAAAACTGGGACACAGGATAAATCGTTTAGTTGAGGGTGATAGACGAATAAGGTGCCTCCAGCAATTTATTTTTTTGCGCATGACTTTTTTTTCATTTTTGACAAGGCTAAGATATTGATTAAGTATAAGGGATTGCTTCATTAAGTTTCCTTAATAAGGGATTGCTTGAATGGATTTTTGAAAGGTTCATGTCTCAATATCAATTTTGGAATATCAATTTTTTTTTTTATCTCCCCCAATGTCTCCTTTGCTGCTAAAGTGGCAATTAGTCGAATATTTGGAGTAGAGATTACTTAATCTTGGGAAATATCTAAGTGTGCCTTTGTTATATGGACGAGAGTAAGGCTATTTATGCCGAATCCGTTGGAAGATAAATTTCAAGATAAGCACTTGATTAGAATTTATATCATTTTCTTTGGCTGGGCATGCAATGCTTGTCAATTTTCTATAATGTTATCATTGAAAAATAAAATTTATGTATAGATTACCATTAATTGTTAATAAATTTAATTTTATAAGAAACTGTCTAATAAATTTGGTCTAATTAAACAATCAAGATGAGCCTATTGTTGATTAAAAAATAATTCATAAAGTTTGAGCCATATTTGTTGGGTGATGTGGTTGATGGTTTGTATGGACATAAAGTTAAATAGTATTTCATGATGAAAGGATCTATTAGAGTTTTATTATAAATAATCTAGATTCTTTTTACAATCAATTTTTTCTATCTAGAATAACCGCCTAAAAAAAAAAGAAAGAAAAGGAGGATCTAATTCAAGGCATTTTTATTTTGATGTTTTATCGCCTTTGTAAAAAAATTTGAAGCCTTACTCTATTAAAATTTGGAGCTTGCTCGATTAAAGACCGGATCCTCGCTCCATCAAAAACTTGAAGCTCTATTCTATTAAAATTCTGGAGTTTTGCTTCATCAAAAACTTAGAGCTTTACTCTTTTACCTAGCTTAGGCTAAAACTTAAGAGGACAAACATGAACAAAAGAAAAACATTAAGGAAGATAAACATATCACTTTTAACTTTGAAAACCTAAAATAATATAAATAATAATAATAAAATTCTTTAAATACAAGGCTAATAAGAACTGCGATCTATTGGTAGAAATTTTTTTAATATTTAAGATGAAAGTAATTAATAATGAATGCTTATACCCATTGAAAATTCAGATTCCACATCATATAAAAAAAAAGTTATCATTAAGAAAGTACAAAACATCAAAACAAAAATACTCTTGCATTTCAAATCATCCATACCAAAATGTTCCGGTGAAGGACAGTGCAAAAGGTCACACTTCTAAGCTCATGCACCTTTATTCTGATTAGATAAAAATTAGTTTTTCAAAAGGAGTAAGAATAATTGCATCGTTATAGTTTTTGCTTCCACTGTACCCAAAAACAAAGAGCTTCATTTGTGTTCATGAATCTATCTAAAATTTTCAACTACCATCCACATTCATATTGCTATGAATATGAATTTAAATGTTAAAATAGTATTTATATTTATATTCATACATAAAAAAAAATAACTGTGAATATGAATAAATAATTATTCAATTTAAATCTAAATATCAAAATTGTCATCTTATCTAACCTTATAGTATTTATAATTTTTAATAATAGTCGTACTAATATGATATTGATTTAATTTATATTCAACTTAATGATATTTTTAATTTTTTTAATTGGTACCATTTTTTCTCTTGCTGATAAGAAGAAAGGATAGCCCTTGCCGTTAGGATCTTGTCAAATACGTTTCAGTTTGACATGTAGTCACTACCATTGCCATTACGGTGGGAGACATGGAAAGGACTAAATGGGTCAGATGCGAGGGTTGATTAAGTCTATGGGATAAGTCAGTGGGTCACCTAGATTTTTTGAAAATCTTAAGTCTACTGTTTTTTGCCCTGAGAGGTTTATTGGTCCTGATTCCAGCAGGTCAACCTACTTGACTGGTTATTAATCTAAACCAAATCACTCATTATTAGTTTGAAAATCTAAGGCTGTATTTGAAATAGAAATAAGAAGAATATCCAGATTATTAGATTAAAAATTTAAGGCAGTGTTTGCAATAGGGAATAAAGAGGGATATTCCATTATTAGATTGAAAATGTGTTTGAAATAAGGGAATAAGGAGGATATTCCCTGGATATTTATTCCTCCTTATCCCCAAAAGCTATAACTAGGAGGAATATTTCTGAAAAAGTTTAACCAGAGAGGATAACCCATGTTTAATCATGGGTTATCCCCTAACTTATTTCCTAGGGAACCCAGGAATAACTAGAGTTATCCCTTAATGGCAAAGTTGTAATTTAAAAAAGATGCTTATTCCTTCAGCTATTTTCTGGATAAATGCGATTCTGTATGCTTTTTTAGGAATAACTTTTGGAAAGTCAAACACTACCTAAACCTAACACCATGAATGTGGTACGTATTCTAACATAATGCATATGGCCCATTTAATAATTATATTAAATTAGATTGAACCAATTGATGAAAGGTCTTAGATAGTTAAAATGAATGCTAATGATTTAAACGGATTAAATTAGTTTTAGACAATATAATTAATAAATTTCTAATTTCTAAGTAGTTAAGTTATTTTCTTATCCATCCAATGTTGCCATCTATTGCTTATTAGTGATGATTGGGCTACAAATGAGAACATGGTAAGTTCAGGAAAATGTATCGAGGAAGCGAGACTTCCTCTCAAGCTTTATGATGGTCCTTGACGCTTGGCGGATAATGTCTGAGAGTAGCCTTTCAGGTATTATTAAATCAGTCTCATGGAGAAAGGGGAAGGAGAAAATTTTCATTTCGAAATATTTGCCTGTGATGCGTCTATTATTTAAAGGCTTATCACCTCGATCATTTTGCCTTGTGCGAGGACAGAGAATATATATAGAACAATTGAAGTCCCGTCTAGATTTGCTCTCATATAACCAAATATCTTTAGAATAATAACTCTTTGTTTTTACGATTGTGGGGGAATTCTAATTTTCTCCATGATCAACCTTTAGAAAATGGGATAAGCATTGATTTCGCTAAGTTATCTGAAAGAGTGGAACCTAGATGGAATAATCATTTTGAAAGTATAAAACCTCTACGAACAAGAATGGCAATTCATCCCGGATCGATGGATGTTAAGCTATTAGCTCATAGTAATTAGTTATAGTAATGTAAGATTACTATATAGATTACCATATTTGATAATTAGACATGATAATCAGATAATCTGAGTGATAATATTTGATTTTCATTAATATAAAATTATCATAAATTATGGTAATCTGGATTCCATTTAAAACGTTGGTATCTAACATTACTAAAGTTTGATCATCTTAAATTATACTTTTAATTTTTGTATAAATATTTAATAATACTTAATCTGATTACATATTTAATTTACACTAAATAATAATTAAATATTTATATTTGTATTAAATAGTAAATATATAATATAGTATTTTATATTAATATTAAATTTAGTATTAATATAAAATTTAATATTTTAGACACTATTATAATATTCATAAATAATATGTAAATATTAAATATTAAATTATATATTTATGACCTTAGTGCACATTAAAATATTATATAATGTATTACTTAATATTTATATATTATATAGTGGGGGTATTTAATAATATTATAATATATCATATCATATGTAATATACATTCAATATTTATAATATTTAAATATATAATATTTTAAATTAATTTATAAAGTATTTTGATTTTTATAAGAACATTTCATATTTTAGGAAAAAGAAGAGAGAAGCATTTAAAAATTAGAAAATTATAACAAATTTAAAAACATAATAAACTAATTACCATATTTATGAATAATATAATTTCATTGTTGAGAATTTGATTATTAAATGTAAAATTACTATAATTGTATGATTTCAGTAATATTGCATTCTCACAAACCAGATATCACTTTAGTGTTTCATTGACCCTTCAAGAATTAATAAACCTTTGCAATTCCTTGTCACTACATCGGTTTGGATTAGGGTTTAAGAGACTCAAATTACATAGTAGACTTACAAGAAGGGTATCGATGAACGGATCCAAATAATGAATATTAGATAAATAATCATGGTTTTATTCATGTCATTTGGTAAATGTATATTATTTTTTCCCCATCTTTTTCTATTAGAATAGCCATAACTTTTATTGTTGTTCCATTGGGTTTGTATCTCTGAGAAGAAGATTGAGACAGTGAAAACCGAAAGAGATGGGAGGATCGGAATTCCATGAAATTTGATCTTTTCTATCAAAGCTTCTCTCAACTATTTGTTATCTTTTTTTTTCTTTTTTTTTAAAGATATATCTTGTCAGGGCCTAATAATTGCATTTCTATTCTATTTTTTATCACCAATGTTGGACTCTTACCATGAAGTCATGTCTTCTATTGGATCTATCTAGAGATCCACTTAAGTGTATCCTAGCTTTTATTTCATAATATAGATAGATTAAGATACACGCAAATGAAGCTAAGTAGAGTTACACTAGAGTGCATTATAGCCTAACTTATATCTAAGTAGACTAGGATATATTTGTGTATATCTCTACTTTGGTTTGTTTATATCATCATTGGATGATGGAAGTCCAATATCAATAATTCAAGCCATTTGATATGATATCTAGGTTACATAAGTTCTAGAATTTAATTAATTTAGATGTAGTAGATCATTTTTAATGGCTTGGATCATCAATATTAGACTTTCATTATCTAATCATAAATCTTATCGAATCTAATTAAAGATGACTCAAGTAGTCCTAGTCTACTTTAAATACAAATAGACTATGATATATTTAGGGATATCTTGATTTAGATTTGTTAGGATTGGATAATAGGTGTGTCATGCCCTCAACCAAAAATCTCAAGCCAAGAACATGATAACTTCCATATACCTATGATCTAATAAGTGTTCATAGCATCCATCATAATATCAACAATAGCTAAGTAATGAGGCAAAACGTAAATTTAATATTTAAATATGTTGAAAACAAATCTTCAATAATTTGAGTTGCATCACAATTCACAAATATTGTTTAAAACATAATTAAAAAATATCATGTTTCATGGTAAAAACTTTTCTCATATAATTAAACATTATCATTAATGCCTAGTCAAACCTACTACACCAGATATGAAAAAAAGAAATATGCAGAATAATGAGCATGACAGCCTAACAAACAATAAGCACCTTAATTAGATAGTTCACCAAGTCAATAATTTTTTTAATAATCATACCATGCATATGAGTAAGTCATTATATTCAAATAGAGTAAAGACAAGAGAATCCATAATTCTTAAACATTCAATTCATATTCATAATGGTAATTTAGATCAATTGATCGGTGTCAATTCATTAATATTTGAAAAATATCTATCCAATGTATAAATCTCAATGAGTAAGGTATTTGTTGAATGTATAACCTCCATTAATAGAATATTTATCCAATGTCTAACCTTCATTGACAGGATATTTGATATAGTCATCTAGAATTCAAAATACAAATATACTATATCCAATCATAGTCTATATAAATATCAATTCCTAGATCAATAAACACTTTTAAAACTAGAGCCGATAATGGATATACATAATTTTTAATAGTAAAAATCCATATATCACATATTAATTATTTGTAATATTTTTTATAATAATATTTATTAAAAATAGGTATATATGAAAAATTTAAGAAAGTTGAGTCATCACTTTTATGGGCATAACTATTAATAAATCCAACTAATTCTAGACATCACCATCAAACACAAATCAGAATCGACGTAAAATTATCTTGAGAGTAAACAATGGCATTGAATTGCTTTAGTGAGAGAGAGTAATGCATGTAAGTCTTCACAAGAGAGGTAACTCTTGGCCAGCCACACCATGATATAAAAGGGATCTCTCATCTATTAGATATTAAAAAAAAAAAAAAACTTTTGGCTAAACTACATAATTAACACTTGTACTTAGGAGATTGTGTCATTTTGTTTCTTGAACTTTAAAAAGTTGTAAAAAAAAATCCTGAACTTTCTATTTTGTATCATTTTGATCCCTACCATTAAATAGAAAAAACGTCATTTATTGTTATCCTATAGAGTAGCATACGTAGCAGCACATGTGGCATCCAAATGGAAAAATAAATTTAAATATATAATTAACTCATTAATCCATTATTTAATAATTTAAAAAAATATTTAAAAAAATAATTTCCTTTCGTCCTGATTTGTTCTAATCCTTGAGTGCCCACGTATTTATTGCGCTCCACCTGTACTTAAAGGAAGATTATTTTTATTTTTTAATATTTTTTAAATTATTAAATAATGGGTTAGTTATGGATTCTAAATTTATTTTGCTACTTGGATGCCACATATGCTACCACATAGGAAAAATAAATGGCGTCTCTCCTATTTAACGAGAGGGATCAAAGTAATACAAAACCAAAAGTAACACAACCCCCTAAGTACAGAGGTTAATTTTGTAGTTTAATTAAAACTTTTTTAAGTATTTTATTGATAAGTATTTTATATTAAAAATTTTTAACTAGGGCCTATGTACATAGAGTACTCTTAAAGATAATAGATTTTCGGTTTTTCATAACATACTAATTTCTTAGAATCAATAGATTTCTTACTTTCATGAGGATACTAGTTTTTTAAAGAAAACTAAAAATAGATATTAAATAAATATTTGAATATAGATTTTTAACTTCCACTAGACTTCTAGTTTATCTAATAGGAATTTTTGAATGAAAGAAATAAAAAAAAGATAAAATTTACAAGAAAAATCATCTTGGGCTATAGAATAGTATTCTTGTAAATTTTAAAAGTTTGTTACTGATATATGTTCATTAAATTGTCTATAAATTCTTCATTTCTTATTCATTTTTAGGTGATTCAAAATGCATTACAAAATTAACTCCATATTGAATATTTTAGAGAAAGGTTACCTTAAAAATTTAATTTTATTAACACTGGGAGCTTTCTTTTCAACTAATATACACTACACCGCGGGTTACATTATCTTCCCCTAAAAGAAATTTCATAATTGAAGTTTATATGATTGGATTTTCAAAAAGTTGAGGTTGCTTGTACTTCATGCTCTCTTACAATTATTATATTTGAAATCATAGGTTAAGATCTACTGCACATCCATTGTGCAATCTAATATAAACCCTTTAATCTATTCTATCCATCTAACCACTAGCTAGTCCAAACCTTTAATACCACTTTAATTATCATGTCGTTGACTTCATATCTCGAACTTGGGTTATGGCAACTACTCCATATTTATAAGGTGTCACCTTACAAGTATGCAATGCGGCTATTAGGATATCAAACAAATAACTAAGCAGTGAAATGAAAATTAAATTTAATAATTAATATATCAAGAATAATCTTCAATAATTTGAACTACATCATTAATAATATGGTACAATACTAAATATAATAAAATCAAAAAAATATCTTTAAGTTAAGTTGAAAACTTCATTCATATAACTATACTCCACTATCAATGCCCCGTCAAATCTACTGCTTTGATCTAAATAGAATAATGTGCATGATAGCTTGAAATAATTAATCTATTTAAACACATAATTCAACTAGCAAATCAATAAATTTTCTTACTAATCATACCATGCCTGTAAGTCACTGTATTTAAATATAATAAAGATAAAAGGATCCATAATTTTCAAACAATAATTCATATTCATTATGAAAATTTAGATCAATTATAATTTATATCGATAATGGTAGTAGTAATCATGTTAGCTTTCGAAGAAATGAGATGTGCTTGCTTAAGAACTACAAAGCCATCCTTTGCCACCACGAACCCTTGCCTAAGGTTGTAACAGCTGAATTTGCTGCCACCCGTCTATGATTATGATGGTGGCAGATGTTGCTTGCTTAAGTTTTGATTATGTCACAGCCAACATGTCATGAGATACCTTCTAGCTCTTCTGGGGTCCATGCATTTACCATTCACGCAAAAATGAGTTCTCCCATGTACCAATGGGCAGCACGGGTGGCCAGACATCTTAAAACTCATTCCCCTCTCACGCATTTGCAGTTCTTGGAGATGAGTCATCACCGTTCATCTGATCCAAATTGAGAATTAACTGACAGTCAGATGTCTTCTCTATTCATTAAGCCTGAAGAAAAAATTAGGAAAGAAAGAAAATTGGAAAGAAAAATAGAAGAGAAAATAAAATTTATCTTGTTTGGATAAAAAAAAGTAGAAAAAAAAAAATTGATAGACCCCACATAAAAATTTTCTTTCTGAGAAAAGATTTCAGAGAGAAAACTCAAAAGTGCTCTTTATTTTTTTCATTCCAATTCCAATATTGACCCTTTCCAAAAAAAAAAAATTCAAAATTACTCTTTTATTTTTCATTCCAATATTAACCTTTTCCTAAAAAAAAACAACTAATATAATTTTTTAATCATTTATAATAAGAACATTATTATCATTATAAATTATTAATTTTTCTCTCTTTTCTATTTCCTTTCATTCATCCAAACAGAAGACGATAAAATATTCTCTTTAATTTTTTTTTCCTCTCACTTTTTCCTTCCTCTATTTTTTTTTTTTTTTTTTCTTTCACTTTTCCTTCTATCCAAACAAAGGCTAAGTCCAAATTACTGAACGCATTATTGACAACCCGACCCCAGAATCTTTGATTTTTCAAATAGGGAGGGTATGACGAGCAAGTCAAGCCCCAGTTCACGTTGTTGCTTATAGCCCGATTTATGTTAATTGTTTGATTTCACCCTTCATATAGAACTAAGAACCGTCTATTGATCCAAATTTACTTACAAGCTAACTCACTAATCATTGAAGAAATAAGCCAACTGGATTTGGAACACCTGTATCGCCGGAGATGAGGAACCGAATCAATCGATATGTTCAAATTTTTATATTTGGATCTAAATAAAAAAAATGGATAATCTGTCAAGGTTGGAAATTCAAAATAGTTCAACCTTGTCCATGTTCGGAACTTGGTATCTGAGCTTTGACAAAACCTGAAATAAATTATATATTTTAAGGAATTAATCCAAATCTTGAATTGGTTCGTAATGCCTATAGAAGAATCACTTGTCTTTCAACAATATGCTATATAATTACTAAAATTAGCTTACACCCGGGTGAAGACAAAAAAAAAACTGAACAAAGACACGAGATGAAAAATTAAGATTTAAAATGCAGAATCTTGCTGTTTCTGGCATTTTTTTAAGTGTTATAGAAATAGACATGATTGAATGTGGATACATTCAATAGTTCTCACCCTGCTTTTCCCTACAAATTATATCACGGTGAAACTCGAATTTCTCCATTGGAAACATGACAACACAATTTTCTCTCAGCATTTAGAATTTCCAAAATCCAATATCCCCTGCTGAGTGATCAATTTTGAAACTCCCAAGTCAGTGTCCAGAATCGAGCCCTCAAGTGCTGTGATAGATACTTCCTCTTACCTCCATTGTAGCGATGGGAACAAAACTATAACAAGAACGTAAACTGAGAAAAGAGATGATGAGGATTGCTTCTAGAACTAAGCATGCTTGTGACATCTGCCATAACTCTTTTTTTAATCCAAGATATGGATGGGTTAATATGAATAGAAGTAAAACTGCAAATCTAAAAGTTCATGATCTTGAAAATGCACAGAACTTCATTAACTATTAGACAGATTGGATTAGAAATACCTTTAAATTCCCGAGGTTAGTGCAGGTTGACTTTCCATCTTGCCATCCAGATCAAAACCACTGTAAGAGAAGATTAAATTAGATGAATGTAAAATGTAAATGATATACAAGAGAAAACAAAGAAACAAGCATACATCTCCTTTCCTTCCATCTTGAGTTGGTCCACACGATTCTGGAGATCAGCACAAGCTGATTGAATCTCTATGTTCTTCTCACATAGCTCCTTCCACTGTGCCATCAGGGCATTTAGTTGCCCACCTGTGTTTTGCTGGTTATATCATTGTGAGACCTTTATTAGAATATCGAGTGTTGGACAGATCATCCTCTTTGCAGCGGTAAGGTTCAGGCCCAAAACAAATGCTAACCTGATGGAATTTTCTTTCACGGTTCACAGCTTCTATCTTTTGATTGTATTCCAGAGCCATTGCTTGCATACTGGAAACAAATGAAGGTAGAAATAAGAAAAAGTGTTAATGCATGAATAGAACGGAGCAATTAAGATACAGATATAAATACTTGTGCATCAAGAAGCTAAAAACATGCATGTGCCGTAATACAGTTTAGGTCTGCTGGAAGGCAGAACTTTCAGTTCCACTGGAGAACAAGATGCAACAGAAAACAGACTTTGAGGGTCAGTCACATCAGGGCCATAATGGCATCTTTGATCATCTTATAGCCCTACATGAATCTCAAACCCAGCCATAACTGACATTTGATATCAGTGGAACATTAGTTTCCACCCAGGCATGCCGTACCACTTGGAGCACTGCCGTACCAAGCAAACCATGCTGTACTGATGCCAGTATAAAAGACATACCAACACTCAATACAGGGAGCGTACTAGGTATATTGGGCGTGCTAACACCATGTTAAAATTTTACTGATATATCTCTCAATACCGAGATGGTGACCCATGGCTTCCACTGCACAGTAACCTAGTTCGATTGCATAATTAGGAACACGAATATAAGTACTTGCATCCACGATGAGTTCCTGCATGAATGCATCTATGCATATACACGTACAGGTGTACATACATTCCCACATGCATGTCCGTAGGCAGCCTCACCAAGGACCACATTACAATTTTCACTCCACATCTTGCATCTTGCAAGAAATTGAACAGACTCAAGAAACACAAGGAGATGTACTAATTCCTCCATCTCCACTTCCTATCATCTACATCAGCAAAAAAGTGTGCATATTGTTCTTAATGGCAAAGTGTTCCAAAACCCTCATATATAGAACAAACATCATGCCATGTTCTATGAAGAATGGGCAAACATTGCTAAAACCTATGTCACCTTTACCCATCGATCAAACTTCTTCATAAACTACCATAATACAAGTCATTCTCAAAGAGCTAAGTTTTTTTTTCTTCTTTTTTTTCTTTTTTTTCTTTGGGAATTCTTTGGCTGTCCACTCCCCTAAGAAACTCGTATCTTTAGTTTCCAAGTGTAGGTGTGCAGAGAAGCAGGTTCAGGAGTGAGTGCAGGGAAGCAAATCTCTTTCCAAGAGGAAAAAGAAGGGTGCAGGAGGAAATTCTAGGGGAGATTTTGAAGCAAGTGCAATACCCCAAGCCGATGTTTCTACTAAACTCCTGTTTTGATTGTTTTTACCTAATAAATGAACATCAGCCACCCCAAATCCTCCAATCCATGTTCAATACAAAGCCCATCTCTCTGCTCAAGATGGGTATATGGTGGTAATCCCCTAACCCTTACCAGATTGGATCTACAAAGAATAGCAAGCATCTACCATAAAGACCCTTGAGAGAAGCAAGATAAAAGATTAAGAAAAGTGTTGCCAAGGATCAATATTGAAAAGTTATGATGGTATACATGGGCAGTCGACGAATTGCATAGCACATACACAGCATGGAGGCATGCACACAGATAGTATTGAAATATTTAAAAAAACAAATAAACACAATAATAACAATATTAATAGCAGTAATTTTTTGATAAAGAAAAAGCAATGTTAATAAGGTTAACAACTAATAATTAGTGCTTTACCCAGTCTTTACTTAGTAGCAATGCCTAAAACACACTAACATTATCAATATACACATATCCAGCCTGCTGAAAACCACATCTAGACAACCGTCACGCAAGACTCATACCATTTGCAAGGACACAAAATGATAAGCATGCTACATATACAGCTGCACAATGCTAAGTTGGCCACACAAGTAACCGCATGATGCTAAGCAGATCACCTTTTCAGCTCATATGCAGCTTGACTACCTATAGTAGACTCATATAGAAGATGTGCTGTTAGGAGACTGCATCTCCATATGTGGCTGAATGCACGGCATTTCAAAATGCTGCCATAGATAGTGTAATAGATGAAGGTATAGTGCCCCAATATAAATTTCTCCCAATTAGTCATTTAGATTCCCAAAAGCAAATAGTGCTGCCTCTACTTCCCCAGGCAGTAATCAACATTCGAAATGCCATACTTTAGAGCGCACTACATTAATATGAACACTTACTCTTCACTAGATAGAGCCAAGACCTATGTTGCACTCTTTGTTCCACCATTGGAAATGAAGAGCAGAATATCTTGACACATGATCACAAGCAAAAAATTACAAGATCCAGTGATTACCTTCTAAAACTGGGCCCTAAAAAGACATGCTCAAATCCATCATTTTCAGAATAATGTCCATCCTCCAGGCATTTATAGTTATGATTTACCAATAAACTTGATCATATACCTTCCTAAGTTCACTTTGCATCTACATTCCTCGTTGGCTTTCTTGGTTTCCCTACAATGGCACAAGGTAGTCAACAGAATTTCTGCTTTCAACAAAAGGACTCTTACATTCTAAAACTGGGCCCTAAAAAGACATGCTCAAATCCATCATTTTCAGAATAATGTCCATCCTCCAGGCATTTATAGTTATGATTTACCAATAAACTTGATCATATACCTTCCTAAGTTCACTTTGCATCTACATTCCTCGTTTGGCTTTCTTGGTCTCCCTACGATGGCACAAGGTAGTCAACAGAATTTCTGCTTTCAACAAAAGGACTCTTACATGAGAAGGAAAAACTTTGTTATTATCTACCTAAACAAAAGGAAAGCAAATTCTGGAGTTTGGTCTGCACTTTTGAGAATGCTGGTCCGCCAAAAGTTCACAAGGATTCTCAATTTCCCAACTACATCCATTAGCAATACCTTCTTTCTTCTACCCCCCCACACACGTGCTACTTGGGACTTCATTTAAGAAGCTTTGGTTTCATGACAAAATGTTGCCCAATGAACAATACGTTCTCAAAAATTAGCAGGAGTCCCACCTTCTGCTCTTGCTTCCACCAAACTTGAAACATATGGTTCACAAATGGCCTCAAGAGAGATTGCTTGCTCAATAAAAGCATCACATCACCCCAATCAAGGACAATTAAAAGATTACATAGGGATGCCAATTATTGGTCAACTCAGCACATATTTGCTTAAGGAGAACATATCAAGCACTCATCATAGACAAATCAAAGGGACCTTATATATTGAGATATGCACACCAATCATATAACCTTTCCAAAAGGAACCTAAGAGCTCAAAACTTGAGAAACCATCCAAGGGTTGTCCCATTCATTGCAAAGCAATGGCTAATCCATAGTTGGCCGCGAGAGAAAATCTCTTGCTAATGCGATATAAACTAAGCTGGCAAGCCAATATGGTACGAGTTGAGCTGTTAGATCGACCTGATGTTGACACCTAGCCAATCCAAGGATGATCAAAAGGTAGCACAATGTGGCCGACCAAATCATTGCACATCTCCTTTTAAAGAGGAAAGTCTTGATTAAAAAAGATTTTCACCAAGGCGGCCAACGAATTCAGGAAACCTTTCACCTAAAAGTCTACCATCCTATTTGGAAGGGATTATATAGCCCTATTCGGAAAAAAACTCCACTAAAAGCACTACCCTATACAAGGATCTAAGCTTATCTGAGCCATCTGCCGATGAGTAACCAATCTAAGAAGAACTCTTCTAAAATACCTATAAAAGTAACCTCAAACCTTTTAGGTAAAAACAACACACAAATTCCAAGCGCTCTTAAACATAGAGAGCTGACCTAAGGGACTCTAGAACTTCCTCTTCGTGCCTAGACTAACTTGAGAATTGGATGGTCCCCCAAAGACAAACTCCAAACCACTTTTTGCTCTTCCTCTTCCTCTTTTGCAAGCGCAAGCATAGATCAGCTAGAGAAATGCTCTGCCATCCAAACTATAATTTCCTCAGTTGGCATGTGAAGACCGTATTCGAACATCAATACTTACTATTCAAACATAACTTATAAAATTCAGATACTCAACTCATCTAAGCCTTATCCCTACTACATGGGAAACTTATAAAATTCAATATATTTAAAAATTAATAAAATACTAAAACTTAACAAATTTTTTTTAACAAAAAAAAAGCATCCCAACAAGTATCCGAATACCTAACAGGTGAGAGATCAAGATGGGATTGGGACGCTGGGATTTATAGAAACTTACATGCCATCTGGCTTAATTCCCAAAACATCATCTAATGGATTTTCTTTGTTTGATTCACTGTAAGGATGAAGAAAAAAAACTAAGAAATACAAGCTTGACAAAATTATAGAAAGTAGGGCATTTTCTTGTTAACTGACAAAATCCTTGAATCTAAAAAATTGTGAATGCAAAGAGGTTTTCCAATGAAACTGCAAAATTTGAAACAAAGTAGATATTGTGAATGAAGACAACTTAATTGGATGACTTGTATCTAGAGCTCTTTCTTTCTTGATTGGATCCAAGGCCAGCATTCTCTTACATAGTACCCACCTAGATCTGGTCCAAGCTAATATGACTCGGAAGGAATGGGGTTATAGGGAATTACTAAAGGTATAGCCTGCTAGTGTCACCCAACTAGTGTACTGCAATGCGTGCAACCTGGTGAATATGCAAGGGTGTCCTGCCATCAAGATCACTAAGCAAAAGAAAATATCTACAATGGAGCACATGCCAACTTTGCCAGCAACCACCAAAATCATCATCTAATAAGTTAATGACCAGCTTTGTATCCAATTAAACCCAAAAAATGTAGTGAAATTGCTTGTAACCCTCCGCCAAGGTAAACGCATTGCAGCCATGCCTAATTCAAGTACCAAAACATCATACCCAAATTAACTTTACCTGATGCACCACCCAGCATAGCCTAACACCAGCTTATAAATCAGATGATCCATCTCATGAAAATCGGCATTTGAAACATCAGTATCAATTTCAATGGCCTCATTACTGGGATGTTTCTAAGCAACTAATTATTTCTAGGTTTTTTAGTAGGCAACAATATAAACGCTCTGAAAAAGCTATTGGCCTGTGTAAAGACTCCAATATGAAGTCCCTTAGCGGCAAAATAACATAAAGTTAAAGAGAACTATTTTTTATGTTCCTAGAAATCCCAACAAAGAATTTGAGGAGATTAACCTTGTTACAAGTATCAGATAGCCATTCCAAACAAAGATTAGCTTCCACAACCTTAGCCAGGCTTTCTAGGAATCCCAACAAAGGATTTTAGGAGATTAACCTTATTACAAGTATCAAATAGCCATTCCAAACAAAGATTAGCTTCCACAAACTAAGCTAGGGCCTTCCCATTATTAGGGTTGTCAAATAAGTGAGCTATTCTTGAGCAGCTCATTTTCAGCTCGATTAGTTAGAGCTAGGTTTAGCTCACTTGAGCTCAACCTGCTAGGCTTGAAACAAATAAATAACCAGTTTATATATGTTATTGGTTATTAATTAGTATCTATATGTAAGAAATATAATTATAAGGCTTTTTGTTTAATAATATTTTCTCAAATATATAATTAAATAATTTCTTTATAAATTTGATCAGCAAACTGACCTTCCCATGGCCACACCAGCACCCACTCAGCAACTCGAAGAAATGTTGCAGAGGCTGCAAGTCTTGCTCAACATTAATCTCTTTCCTGCACCATTAGTCTTCCCAACGCCTTTTCAAGTTTTTGATTTCTTGGAAATAGCAATTATGACATGAGATGATACCAAATATGAGGACCCAAGGCTTAATTACTGCTATAGGATAAATGAGTTTATCTCAGATCCTTCTGAATGCCACCCCCCTGCTCTATACGTTGCTAAAGTTCAGACATTAAGCTTGGGCATTAACATCCTAACTTTCAGGAAAATGGCATTTGAAGAACTTCACCAATCACACATTTTTTACATGGCTCTTGGGTCTATGTTGCTCTTCTTATTCTCAAAAGTCAAGCATTCTAGGTTCTGCTCTTCTTACTCCACTAGCTACCCTGCTCGTGGAGGTGGTCTTATGCAAATGCCCATAGAAGTCATTGTGGTGCACAGACCTTTGAATCAAACAATTTCCTATCACCTCCTTGACTAAATTTCGTATTCCTTTTTTATAATCCCTTTCTCTTCTCCCTCTTTTGTAATTAGAATAATCTTACTTCAGAACCAAAGCTTAAATTCTATCCATTATTTGGCCTTTTACTGATTTAGCAGACCGAAGCATTTCACATTTTACATTTGAACCTTTTTTGATATGGCTCAACCTTCGTGTATCACCAAAGCTTCGACTTCTTTCTTTGCGCGTCCATCACAAATAGGTTGAGCTTGAGTTCCAAGCAGCACTTCACAATTTAAATGACAAGGATCAGAGGAGTACTTCTTGTTACCAATCTTCACAACTCTGTAACACCCAAATACCTAGGAATCTTTTGGAGACAAGGATGTAACCCGTTGAGATTTAGAGGCTATTCAATATAATTTGGCAGGAATTTTTAGGCTGCAGATCTGAACTGGATGGAGTATTGATCACCAAACAGCTGCTGAGATGATTTCTGTGGTAGATATCTCAGACCTTCTAGCCAAAATAATTTTAGAAGAGGAATATAAAAGATAGCAAAGAAAAAGGAGAATTGGAAAATATCAATTAGTAGTAGAATAAAAAAAAAAAGTAGAACAGAGAGGATAAAGGAGAGGAGATAGATTGTCTTCAAAGAAAAAACCTCCATCCTCAAAAATCATCACCACAAGCAATGGATCATCACCTTCTATCAAGCCCTACCAACTACTAATCCTACCACAATAGAGACTCTTATAGAAAGAAATCTGAACTCATCAACTGGCCAAATCATTAGGTTTAATTGACCGGCTGGTTCGTTGTTGTATTCACATCAGAACTCCTAATTTAGACACAAATCTAGATCTAAAAAGATACTTAGTTACCCCACCATAAGCCTCAGCTACTACTTTGGGGGGGGGGGAGAGAGGACGGAGACAAGACATGCACTTGGAGAGGCAAGAGTTACTGTTGCTGTTGCATAGAAGGCTGCACTCCCATGTCATTCACAAATCTGCTGACTTGTAGCTAATGTGACAACAGGAGAATATTTTATTAAATAAACTTGAAAAAGGATTATTTAATTAAATATTATGAAAATTATATCATATGAAGAAAAACTTGTTTTATATTTATTAATAGTTCTCAACAAATTTGCGGGCCTTGAGTCCTTCTCCATATATGTATGTATATATATATGTATATATATATGTATGTATATATATATGTATATATATGTATATATATATATATGTATATATATGTATATATATATGTATATATATATATGTATCTATATATGTATATATATATATATCATTGTTAAATTTACCTCAATTTTAAAAGCATCTTCTTGTATCATTTCAAGATATGCATATTTAACAGCATCTTCACCTAGGAACCAACACAGCATTCAGTCATATTTTCAAGAAGCATGCTCTTCAACTTCTAGACATTCCTTTTTTGAATCAACAAGGTATGATTGGATAAAGGACCATTCAAGCATTAGGCATGACTCATTGCACTAGCCACCTTAACAGTGGACTCAATTATGAAGAGTTACCTATGACAAAGACACCGATCAATAAGGTATGGACACACAAGTTGTTTGGGAGCATGCCACCTAGAAGAAAAAATAAGGATGATGTTGCTGAAGTACAATAAATTCCTATATGATATTTATGTTCATATATGCATAGCAGTTGATAACCTACAATATTCTACTTCCATTAGGGGTGGCAATCAAGTTGGGTCAGATCATATACGGATCAAGTTGGATGCAGAATAAGCCAAAAAATTGTCAGCCAGAATCCGACCTGTGTTAAATAGAAACAAGCAACATAATCTAACCTACATGGGTTGAATCAAGTTAAATGGGCTAAATGTGTCGAGCATTGCCACCCTAAAATTCAGTCATCCAAAACATAAAACATGTGTTTCATTCTATTCCTTTCTAGAAACAATTACAATATATAAATTTTTTTTAAAAAAAAATCATAGCAAGTTTCCTACTTCCATAAAGAATCTCACTTAACACAGATCCAACTAATGGAGCTGATTCTTGGAGGAGCATTTAGTATCTCAAGTTCGTCCTAATGCAATTAACACATGGCAATCAGAGAACAGATGCCCCAGTTAGTAAGAGGCAACACAGCAGCCTTTTTCGTACTTTTAGTGAACATGCAAGGCAACATAATATTGTAGTAGTACCCACAGCACCAAGAACCAGGAACAGTGCTGGACATACCTGGACAAAAATGACTCCATTTGTTTGTTCTGCTGTTTCCAAACATCACCACCATGCTTCAACATTAGCTCCAGATTCTCCATCCTGACTCAATAATAAAAGATGTCATCATATATTTGGGCTTGAATCCAATGACACAAACTGTCAGTATTGCAAGGAGCACATAAAAAGCAATAAGGTAGAACCTGAGACTTAATACAACCTGAGAAGTTAGAGATGACACATGAAAACATAGTTGTTAAAACCCTGCAATTCATGATCTGGTTCAAAGTGGTCCTAAACAATCTTGATCCCATTTGGAAATCAAGGTCAGTTACAACATAGTATCTGGATTCCTATTAAGAATTGTGCAGTCCCTTGGATCTTATGATCTAACTTGATTATGCTATTTGAATATCAAATCATGTGTTACTCCATTGTCAACAATTTATATAACTATATAGCTTGTAAATTATTTATCTATTACATATATCTAACATTAACATTATTTCTGACTGCACATGTACAACTTTATTTAATGATTTTTATATATCAAGGTCAGTTACAAACATAGTATCTGGATTCCTATTAAGAATTGTGCAGTCTCTTGGATCTTATGATCTAACTTGATTATGCTATTTGAATATCAAATCATGTGTTACTCCATTGTCTACAATTTATATAACTATATAGCTTGTAAATTATTTATCTATTGCATATATCTAACATTAACATTATTTCTGACTGCCAATGTACAACTTTATTAATGATTTTTATATCAAGGTCATTACAAACATAGTATCTGGATTCCTATTAAGAATTGTGCAGTCCCTTGGATCTTATGATCTAACTTGATTATGCTATTTGAATATCAAATCATGTGTTACTCCATTGTCTACAATTTATATAACTATATAGCTTGTAAATTATTTATCTATTACATATATCTAACATTAACATTATTTCTGACTGCCACATGTACAACTTTATTTAATGATTTTTAATGCAGATCATTTTTTTTCTTTACTATACAGATAATCATTTATTCCCCAAGCGTGCAGGAACACGAGTGGCACCAAATTTAGGATCGGCTGAATGCCATCTTGACCATCACATAAATAAATGACATGGAGGCTGAATGCCATCTTTTTGCTTATTCACTGAAGGAACATTTTTTTGATCCATCTATCCACACTTTGTCACACCCTTGCATTGCTATGCATGAAACTAGAAGTATATTATCCCCCATTCCCCTCTTGTGGCCAAATAAGACCCTCCTTGCTTCCATACAACCCAACCCCTTCTTTTCCTGAGTGAAGAACGTGATTCATCTCCTTCACGAAATTCCCCACTCCTCTTTGTTTATAAATCTCCACTCCATCCCACCCCCATCCCCCATCTCCTTTGATTTCCTAATCCATGCACAATAGCATCAACGGATGAGCTTTCCGAGTCTTGGGTCCTCTCTCAAGCAATCCATGTGCTCCAATTCCCAAAGCATAAGACCTATCCACACAACCACCTTCATATCAAATATCAGCTTCATTTTTCTTTTTCTTTTTTTTCTTTTTCAAAAATTTGCCTTCAATATTATTTTGATTAAAAAAATATAGATGACAAACAATAATCATTATCTTTATTATATTACATCCATTATTGGATGATAGCAATCAACTATCATTATTTTAAATTATAAGATATATATAAAATTATTTATTATTGATTAATGAAAAGTGAAAAGTGATAGGTGATATAGATGTGGAAGGACAATTTTTTTATAAAATTTAATAATAATTAACATTCAAATAGTGGCCCTTTGTGATGACAATGACATTGTAAGTGTTGTCTCTTGTCACACTAATAATATCCTTTGAGTAAAATTTATTTAATAGTTACATATATTTATGCTAAATAATAATAATTTTTTATTTTATGAACAAAAATACATAAATGAAAAGAGATTTATTTTCCTCATTTCACTTCACATGATGCACATCTCCCTTCTTTGAAGGTTGATTTATGGTCAGCCTTGCCGCCCATATTTGACTTGGACCATCTTGCTTGGAATAAAGAACTTTCTCTTCTACTTTGATTAAAGTTTGACTAAATGTTGCCCCGCAACATTTGCTTAAGCAAATGGCTAGATATACATCACATTAAGCACAAACTGAATTGTCTTTATCACTATGAAATAAAACAAGACAAGGATAATGAATATGGAAGAACAAGAATATTCAGTATATGGGTGTCCCAAGATTTCAGAAAGCATGCCATCATCATTATATCTGGATTCAGTCAATGTCAATGTTTAGAGATTTGGGGGGTCAGCTAGGTCAACCAGCCTCAGCCCTCACCTAAGCCCTCTACTGGGTCAAGCTACCCATCCACGTCAGATTGTGAAAAAACTGTTCAACTAGTGAGTCATATGGTTGAGCACTCGACCTAGGCAGATTCAACCGACCTGGACAGATTGAAGGAGTCTGCTCATCAGATTATCCAAAAAAAAAAAGCCCTCTTTAAGGATCGGTCTTCTTAACAAAGGGGATGGGGTAGAAGAAACAACATAACACCAGATGTGAGGATGGAACTTACTAGATCCATGGCGGTTAGATCTATGATGAAAGAGTGGATGTCGCTGGATCTGAGACAGATGAGTCCATTGTCAGATTTGAAGGAAAAAAATCTTTGTATCAATGGCCAAGGAGGCCCTCATCATCAGATCAATTGTGAAGAAGCCTCCCATCACGTGCATCCTTGGAGGAAAATGGTTGATGTTACCAAATCCATAGAGAATGTTAGCAAATACAAGAAGGAATGTCATTGTTGCTGGTTTTGGGAGGAACGGCAACTCAAGATCTCAATTCCTTCCTTTCTTCTTCCCTCCTCTCCCTCTCCTCTTTTCCCTTTCTTCTTCCCTTCTCTCCCTCTCCTCATCTTCTTTCAACTCGAAGTAGAACCAAAATATAAACCCACCTTGAAATTAATACGATGAGACTTCCTTGAAAAGAAAGGGATACAAAGAGCAAGGTTGGTTCACTAGCCACTGACCCACAGTCAAAGTGGTAAGCTAGGACCCGGCCATGATGATAAGTCAGGCTAGGCCAATAGGTTCTAAACTGTGGCTCATACGAGGTTAAAATTTATCAAATGCATGAAGAATAATGAACTTTAAGTCCCTGTGGGCACAATAAATTAGTTAATGATATAATTTAAGTGAAAAGATAATGATTTATTATAAATCAAAGAAGGTCTATGCTTTCACCAATGTTTTCCATACTAAACTAGTACAATTCGGTACCATGCATACCATATCAAATCAACAATGTATCGATTATGTGTACCGCAAGGCTCCCATCTACATCTGTACGAGGCTGAATCAAGCAAGATTCGATGTGCCAGTAGGACAGTTTGGATAGTTTGAGGCAGTTCAGTCCTCGTACTAAACTAGGAAGCTGAAATATCTCGAATCCAAAATGGTTCAGCTCTGTCCACCCTGAACCATCCAGTTTGAGACCATTCAACCAACCTTGGCGTTCACAAATGGTAGGCATTGAACACATAATCTCGTTGACAAATTCTGATCCTTGCTCAAAGAAAGAAGGATCTCTTTTGGAAGATTAATGGATTGAATTAAGACATACTAGAAAGATTGAACAATTACCCGAAAAAAGACCAAACTCTTGGAAGACACGATCTATCAAAAGAAAGCAAAAGGAATATATTAGTAAGGAAAAAGAAAAAGCTCACATGGAAAGGAAGATACTACAGAAACTTATCTGTAGCAAGGTTTTTATTTATTAATATTGACTGCAATGATAATCAGAAGATGCCCAAGCAGGATCTTGGGTTTGATTAAAAATGCCTTCAGCATGTCACCAGAAAAGGTCTCTAATTACCTCTACAAGTCGGGTTTTAAAATTAACTAGTTTTTGATGGTGGATCATGTCCTTATCACAAAATACTAAGTCAATTAATAATTTCCATTATTTTTTAAAAAACAAAGAAAGCTCAAAGTAATTATTATTGACAAACATATTGATCAGTTATCACAGTATCATAGTTGTTAATATCATGACTAATCCCAGTCTCATTAATCTTTTTTTCAAAACATATCACAGAAGTATGTCTTCATTAAAAACAGCTGGTGATATAAGACCTTTTTTGCCCATAACTTGGTCTTTAATGTAGTGTCTAGCTACTGCATAATGTCAAACAAACTGTAAAGCAAATTTGCAGAAGGTCAAATGATTAGAAGATACATTTTAACAGAAAGATACTGGAGAATCATGTTTCCTAGAACCATCTAGCAAGATAAGGCATTTCAGTCAAGTGTTGTGCGGTACAAGACCTCTACATTAACTATAGACAATTATGTAGGCAGAGTAGCACAGTTTAGCTGTTGTGATAACATGATTATGCAGATGTATTTTGAATGAACTATCTAATTTATAGAAAAATAATAATATGACTTTAATATTATTTCACAAGTAGCTAATGATGTCAACATCCATTCTAAACAATGAGTTTTTCATGTTTAGATTTTTCAGTGATTAAAAATTTATGAGCACTCGGGGAGCCTGCAAAAACAAGTCATTATTTCACCCAAGTGTTGTATTTGGAACCTAAAAAATCCATATCCCAGCCAAAGCATGTAAAATGGCAAAGTGCTCATATGATGCATCTACTTTTTAACATTATATTCCTAGCAACGGCCCAAATTACTGACAGAGGAACTGAGAAATTGAACCACACAGTCATCAGTTACCTTACTATTTGATGTTGTAGCAAGCTCTGAGCATTTCGTAGAGCTAGCCTCCAAGTGCTAACATCATTGCGCTTATTTAGTGGAGGAGGTTCTAATCCATAGCGGGACATCTCCAAAATTGCAGGCGGCTTGCCAGCTCTCACACGTTCATACTCTCTAGCAAGCATAGGGTGATCCTAAGAAATAAGTATAAGAATTAGAAATACTACAAATCCATACGGAAGGTAGGCTTAATAGAAGCATGCAAAATCAGTATGCATATCCAACCAGTTATCAGAAAAGAGTCAAGCAAATTTGTAACTGCAGGGAAAGAGGAACTTTCATAACTCAATCACTTAATTGTCCCTGCAGACTACATGAATGGAAGGAAAAATAAATGGATGATTTATATTTTTTCAAATGATCCAAGTTCCAAATAGCCATGTCCATAAGGCATCAGCATTAAAGAATGAGTTGAAAAGTTGTAAGTGCATATATAGGTGCGCACATATACACGTAAATAGAAATAAATATGTATACATGCATATATTTGTATATGCACATAATATTCATACATATAATATATACAGGGATTGTTTTAATGCTCTATATTTCATACTCTACATATCCCAAAATGTGTGTTGACTGAAATTCATGTGGTCTAGATAGTTCGCATAAATAGATCAAAAAAAAAAAAAACAATTTTGTTCTAATATCGAAGATCATTCATCCAAAAATTATTCAATACACAAGTATCTTAACATTTGAAATTTTGTTTATAGACATTTGGGTCATATTTGATCATGAAGAAAATGTTGACCATTGATTTGAATGTCACATCAATAGTTTTACCATAAGGCACATCTAAGTTGCTTGTGTCATATTAACATGGACATTCCCCATATGTACGTGTGCCTACATGTGCATTTGTCTACTGTCTGTGTGGATGCACATGTTGGTGCACAAGCATGTCTGTGAGACCATATATGTGTGCAAGCAGATATACAAGTGCAAGTGCATGCAGATGCTGGTGTGCTGAACATGCATTAGCATGTGTACTTCTAACTGTTTAATTATCTGGTTTTTTTAATACTGTGTAACTTGACAATCTTACATCCATCAACACCCAAATTTACTTTTTTGGTAAACCAGCATGGTGAAAGATAAGAGAAGGATAGAAGCTCTAGGGTTCTGTGGAGAAACAAAACAGGTAAACCTGACAGCACCATGGAATTCCTGAATGCTATTATGGAGACAATAAGGGACAAATGATATAGTGCTTGGGTTAGATTTAGATGAGATTTCATGAAGTCAAACAAACTTTTAAAATTGCTGGAGTTTCCATCAGATATGAAAGTTAAATTTGCTAGTATAGAACCATAATGGTCAAATATATCAAAAATACTAATGAGTGATGATTTTGAAACTTAGGTTTTGAATTAAAGGTCTTTTTCTAAGACTTATAGGTACTAAGATGAGTAACTTAAAGGAAGGTTAGTCAAACGGTTCCAAACCAAGTAATTTGGAACGAACCGCACTGTTCCGGAATTAAGACGATTCGGCCTCTGAGTTTAGTACAAGGGGGAACCACTAATACTCGCGTAACCGAACTGCCCGACTCAACTTAATTCAAGATGGTTCATGGGTTAGGACTTTCTAACTTGAGTAGTACACTACTGGTTCAATACGGTAGGTATGTCCCGCACCAAACCATATTGATCTAGAACCTAAATGGTGTCGGTTTCCAATACAGCAAACCTTGGTTTAAAGGAAACATATGCATTGCATACACAAGTATAAATGTGTGTGCATACACAAACATACAATATACATAATCACAGCAAAGTTAGCAACGTCATAAGAAAGCTTAGAAATTAGCATAAAGCTCAAAGGGTCATCATCATTGAAAAAGAAAAGATAAATATTCAAATTTACCATGAAGCATAACTCTTTTTTACATACGGATCTCACCATCACCCAAACATATAGTAAGGTATTTGTATCCTTAGAATACAAAAGATTTTTACCCATATGACTAGTCATCTTCTAAGAGACTAATTGGCCCACATACCCAAGAGATAGAGAGAGAGAAGACGAGAAAAGTACTTAGAAGTCATGAATTTATTACATAAAAAGAGCATCCAACCGTAGAAAGCTCCCACCACTAAGGGATTTGGAGAGGGTCAAATGTATGCAACCTTACCTTCACGCGTGAAAAGCGTATTTCTATATTTTGAACTCGTGACATAAAGGTTATAATGGAGCAACTTTATCATCTCATCAAGACTTGCCCTCAACGGATTTATTACACGAGTGAGAATTAGTAAATCTCACAAATTAGGATCACTAGAGAATGTCATGTAAAAACACAAAAATGTAAAATCTTTGCATTGCAATAAAGCATTGCTTTTAGATGTTAATCGTGTCTCCAATTAGGATTCCCCAAAATGAAAAAGAATAATATACCTTACTCTTATCATATCTAGTATCTACTAAGTGTGTCATAGCCTACTTTCAAGGCCATATGGTAAAAAGTCAAGCGAAGCTTTACAGTCAAATGAACTAGGTTCTCCATCTTTGATCATACATACTGAAAACTAACAAGCTGAAACATTAGTTGATAGAAAGAATAGCCATCACATGTTAGTCATTTAAGTTATCAACCTCAATACCTTAATAACATATAGAAAAGAAAATCAAATAAAATAGTGTGAGTTCTGTTTCTGTGAGAGTAAAACAGTTTCTTAAATTTTGTATTCTACTTTCAGGTCAATCACTAATGTTTTGTTGAACAAAGTACCTCCTGCTTCCACTTTCTCATGAATATGTGATACAAAGTATCACATTTCCCATCTAATAGTTCCCATCTTGTTTATATTGAAGGGTTTGGATTTCATTAGACAATTACCTCTTCAAGATCTTACTTTCAATACTACATGACAAAGGAACATATCAAGAAAACAAAATAGAGAAGAAACTCAGCATCCATTCTCATCCTCAGCTATAAGGGTAGGTTAGATTGCTAGGAGATGCATGGAAAAGGAAAGGAAGACATTTTCAGGGAACAGGAAAAATCTTTTTGATGATTCATATCTGCAATTACGATATGACACTTACAATATTATAGATGCATCTTCATTCATATTAATCAAAAGACAATTATACATTATATAAATCTTGAACTCTTTGATTTCCAACACCACACCACAGAATTCAAAGGCGAAATAGCCACAAAATCCAGATTCACCCACGAACTCACCTTTTCATACAAAAGAGCAAGGAACAATCCATAAAGAACAAAAAGAGCAGAAAGAAAAGGAATCTTAACATCCTCCTTCCGAGCTCCTGAACATTTGAACAAACCCTAACAAGAAACAGCAGTAGGACACAACAAAATCCTATCTATCATTCATCAAATCGAAACTTCAAACAACCGGGAAGGACTCGTTTCGTACCTCAAAGTTAGATTTGGGGACGGGAGGGAGCTCTCTAAGGAAATCCGCAGGTTTCTTGACGCTCCGCCGCATCTCCTCCTCAACCAGGCGGTCGACCTCGGCCTTCACCCTGGGGTCGGCGTAGTCGTCGTCGATGTACGGCAGCGCGTCGACGACGTCCGCCTTCGGGCCGGAAGTCCAGCCATGGCGAGAAGGATCTGGCGGGGCATCAAGCATAAGGATCTCTCTTCCCGCCATGGATCTCTAGAAACGAGAGAGGAAGGAGGGAGAGGTGTTCGAAGGGTTTGGTTGGGCTCGGTGGGTCGAAAGCCAGAGCTCCGCAGCGTCAATTTTAAGCTGGCAGGACAGCCGCCTCCCTTCCGGTTTGCTCCACGGCACTTGCTTCGGGCAGTAATCAATTTGATCTTAACCCTACTTTGCCTAGCGTTGTTAAGTCTCTTTTGTAAAAATTTAAAGATGTCTTTCTTGATGAGATTTTTGATAGCTTATCATTGTTAAGAAGAATAAAGCATCAAATTGATTTTATTTTAGGAGCATCCATTCCTAACTAGCCAGCATATAGAAGTAGTCCTGATGAGACAAAGGAGCTTCAAAGGCAAGTTGAAGACTTGTTAAAAAGGGGTATATTAGAGAGAGTATGAGCCCTTGTGCAGCTCCTGTTTTACTTGTGCCAAAAAAGGATGTAAGTTGGAGGATGTGTGTTGATTGCAGGGCTATCAACAAGATTACGATAAAGTATAGACATCACATTCCTAGGTTAGACGATATGTTAGATAAATTGCATGGTTCTTGCATTTTCTTTAAAATTGATTTAAAGTCTGGTTATCATCAAATTCGTATGCATGAGGGTAATAAGTGAAAAACAGCTTTCAAAACTAAGCATGGTTTGTATGAATGGTTAGTATGCCTTTTGGGCTAACTAATGCCCCTAGTACATTCATGAGACTAATGAATCATGTCTTGCGTGCTTTTATTGAAAAGTTTGTTATCGTGTATTTTGATGATATTCTTATTTATAGCAAAAGCTTAGATGAGCATCATGATCATTTACAAAAGTTCTAAGTGTTTGTGATATGAGAAGTTGTATGCTAGCCACAAGAAATGTTCTTTTTACACTACTCAGATTGTATTTCTTGGCTATGTATTAGTGCTAAGGGAATAGAGATTGATGAAAGGTTAAGGCTATTCGAGAATGGTCCACACCAAAATCCATAACTGAAGTTCGTAGCTTTCATGGGTTGGCTAGCTTCTATATGAGGTTTGTTAAGGATTTCAGCACCTTAATTGCCTGAAATTGTTAAAAAGAATGTTGGGTTTAAGTGGGGTAGTGAGCAAGATTCAGCTTTTAACTTAATTAAGGAAAAGTTGATTTCAACACCTTTACTTGCTTTACCTAACTTTACTAAAACATTCGAAATTGAGTGTGATGCTTCAGGTATAGGTATTGGAGCGGTGCTAATGCAAGAAGGCCAACCCCTTACTTATTTTAGCAAGAAACTAGGTGGACCAATTTTAAACTATTCAACTTATGACAAGGAGATGTATGCCTTGGTGAGAGCCTTAGAGACTTGGCAGCATTACATGTGGCTCAAAGAGTTTGTTATTCACACTGATCATGAACCTTTGAAGCATTTAAAGGGTCAAGGTAAGGTGAATAGGCACCATGCAAAATGGGTGGAGTTCATTGAATCATTTTCTTACGTGATCAAATACAAACAAGGTAAGAAAAATGTAGTTGCAGATGCTTTATCTTGAAGGTACACCTTGATCTCTACTTTAAACACTAAGTTGCTAGGATTTGAATACATTAAAGATTTATATCCTAATGATCCTGATTTTGCAAATGTGTTTGAAGTTTGTGAGCATGCTGCATTTGAAAAGTTTTATAGGCATGAGGGATTCTTTTTAAGAGTAATGACCTTTGCTAGAGTTATTTTTTGGGCTTAAATTGCCTTCAAGAGCGTATATGGGGGGTCCTGGGACTTGGTATTTATACACTGCCAAGGAGGTGAGCCATTACTTGATTTTCAAGCACGTTTTAGGGAGTTGGCATCTGATAAGGCCGGAATCCCAACGGTTATGGGGATTGGCAGTTGATGAAGCTGACGGGCACTTTATCGGGAATTTGGAATCCCATTGATCATGGACGGAGTGTTGTATTTGGCTCTCTTTTTGTTTTGGAGGCTCATTCCGCGATTCTTGCAATCAGAATGGTTCATTCTCCGAGATATCCGGCGTGGTTTGAAGCAGCAATGACACTTATGTTGAAGGGATGAGGATCGATCGTGGCAAGGTACTAAGATAGCTCTGCCCTGCCGAGGTTCGGATATAGCTCAACCCTTCCGAGGCACTGATATAGCTCGGCCCTTTCGAGGTACTGAGTTAGCTCGATCCTGCCGAGGTTCGAAGATAGCTCGGCCCTTCCGATGCACTGATATAGTTCGGCCCTTCTAAGGCACTGATATAGCTTGGCCTTTCCGAGGTTCGGATATGGCTCAGTCCTGCCGAGGTTCGAAGATAACTCAGCCCTTCTTAGGTACTGAGATAGATCGGTCTTGCTGAGGTTCAGAGACCATCTCTGGTATTGGCCGATGATAGCGTCGGTACTAACTCTGGATTCGGTGAGGAGGCCGACTTCGGAATCGATGCTAGGGCCGACTATGGGGCCGAGTCGGTGCTGAGACCGACTTGGCGGTTGGGGCCGCTTTTGGAGATGAGATCACCTTAGAGGCTAGGGCCACCCCAACTTCTACCGTTAACTCACATGCGGCTTCATCAGCTATATCATATGACAGTTTGTCTTTTCCCAAATATGATGGTTAGCAAGTTAGGAACCAAAAATGGCTCTATCCTTTTTGCTATATACATGAATATTGACGCAATGACAATTTTACCTCGCATCAATAGGTATCCCAAATTAACCTTTAACATAGTCGCGTCAACATGATTTTGTGTTCAAAGACATCTTTTTAGGAAAAATAGATTGTGTGTGCTTAGTTGTTCATTAAGAGAATTATTAGTCTGAGAAGCTCATGGTGGGGGACTAATGGGACATTTTGGAGTGAGGAAGACTTTAGATGTTTTAGTTGGGCATTTTTTTGGCCTCACATGAAAAGAGATGTAGAGAAGATTTATGAGAGATGCATTACTTATAAACATGCTAAATCTAAATCTTTACCTCATGGATTGTATAAACCTTTACAAATTCCTAAAAAACCTTGGGTAGATATTTTCATGGACTTCATTTTAGGATACCTAGGTCAAAAAGAGGTATGGATTCTGTTTTTTGTCGTTGTGGACATATTTTCTAAAATGACTCATTTCATTCCTTATAGGAAAACGGATGATGCTAACTATATTGCTGAATTGTTTTTTAGAAAGATAGTATGGCTACATGGAGTTCCAAGGAGCATTGTTTCTGATCATAATGCAAAGTTTCTTAGCCATTTTTGGAAGACATTATGGGGTAAGCTAGGCACTAAGCTTATGTTTTCAACAACTTACCATCCACAAACCGATGGACAAATCGAGGTAGTTAATCGAACCTTATCTACTTGATTGCGTGCTATCATACAAAAGAATTTGAAAAATTAGGAGGAATGTTTGCCTTATGTTGAATTTGCTTATAATAGATATGTACATTCTGCCACTAACTTTTCACCTTTTGAAGTGGTGTATGGCTTCAATCCGTTAACCCCATTGGATTTATTACCTTTGCCTATTGATGAGCAAGTTAACTTAGATGGTGAACGAAAGGCAAAATTAGTGAAGCACTTGCATGAAAAAGTTTGGTTGCAAATTGGAAAGAAAACTGAACAATACGCTAAGCAAGCCAACAAGGGACGAAAGAAGTAATCTTTGAACCTGGAGATTGGGTTTGGATGCATCTGAGAAAAGAGAGATTTCCAGCAAAATAGCATACTAAGTTGCATCCTCGAGGAGATGGACCATTTCAAGTAATTGCTCGAATTAATGATAATGCTTACAAGCTTGACTTATGAGATGATATAATGTCAGTACTACGTTTAATGTTTCTGATCTTTCTTCTTTTGATGTAAGTGATAAAGATTCAAGGACGAATCCTTTTGAGGAAAGGGAGAATGATAGGAATCAAGATGTTGTCAACTTAGCTAATGATGGGAATCAAGTTAAATGTTGAAGGGAAGGAGCAATCTGGTCCAGCACATATTGATGATCCATTACACATTAATGAAGGTCTAATTACAAGGGCTAGAGCTAAAAGGAGGAATGAAGTACTCAATGGGCTGATTCATGATATTTGGGCCAAAGTTCAACTTGGCACATAATTAGAAGAGAAGAAACCATGCAGCCTAGTTAATTTAATTTATGTTTTAAATGGGCTGTATTAGTTTCCTTAGTTCAGGTCTTTTTTGTTTCTTTAAGTTGCTTATTGGGTTGTTTTAGTTAACTAATTCCATTCTAAAAACTTATGTTATTTGGACCAATTTGTTGGGTTTAGTTTAGGCCTTTAGGGTTTTTTTTATCGCTATATAAAGGCTTCATATGTAAAAAGGGGATAATTTTTGAGAAATCAAAACTTGGTGAGGTTAATCACTTTGTTGGTTCTTCATTGAACTAGAACTTATCAAGGGCAATTCCGTGGCGTTCAATTTTCTATTCCTGATTGTGGCATCTTCCTTATACCATGTTTTTTTTTTCCTCACAAATCTGATTTAGAGTTTTCTGATGTTTTTGATATTCATCTTGTTCATGGGTTTTTGTAAGATCTTTCTCACGAGATTCACATCAATGGCGCCTTTGCAGTCGTCACCAATCGAGATTCATCCACCGCCAGTAGCCCCGATCACACAGGACTAGTTTGCTATGCTGGTCCAACTAGTTCAAGCTCTGCTACAACTGTTGCAGGGGCTTCTTGGGGGTTTTCTTTCCACTGCACCCACTCAGTAGCTTTCTGGTGGAACAGTCACCCCGATCTACCTATGGTCCCTTTGCCTAATCCACGAGAAGCCACCAGCCTTCCACGATAGCCCGGCCATAGATGTTGAACCGGCACATGGAGGGTAGGAGATAGGAGCCTGCCCAGATCCCGTCGAGCTCGCTCCTTACCTCTAGTATTCTTTCGCCATGACTTAACGCAGCGGCTGCGATCCCTCCGTCCCATCTCTCCTACTGCTCGAGATGATGGGCTGCAATGATAACTACGTGCGCCAAACCTACTAGCGACTAGTGCTATTAAAATGATTAGCCACACCCACCATGTAGGGCCAAGCAAAGAGAAGAACCGGTTTGAAAAGGTTCGGTGCGAGGAGCTCACTTCTTCAAATGAGGACATAAAGAGATACCATGCCTCGAGGATATGGAACTCGGATCACTTATGAGCAATGAAGACCTTCAAGGGATACAATATCCTCAAGATTGGAACTTGGATTATCTCCGAGCAATGAAGACCTTCAAGGGATGTAGTACCCGAAGACATGGAACTAGATTGATCCCCAAGTTATTACTAGTGAAGTATGCCTGAACCAAGCTATTTTGCTCATTATAATAAAACTTCACTCTTCGATTCAAATATTTATTATTAAATAATAATTTTTCTTGAGTTATGAATGAAAGGCAGGCGTCGCCCAATCATTGACCTATGGGTCCATTTCTTCGAACCTCGGCACGGTCGAGCAACTTTCTCCAAACTTTGGCAGAGCCAAGTAAAATTTTTTTTTCATACCTTGGCACGGTCGAGCAACTTTCTCCGAACCTCAGTACGGTCGAGTAACATTTCTCTGAACCTCAGCACGGCCGAGCAACTTTTCTCCATACCTCGGCATGGCCGAGTTGCATTTCTCAATACCTCGGCAGGGCCGAGCAACTTTCTCCAAACCTTGGCAGGGCTAAGTAAAAAATTTCTTCATATCTCGGTATAACCAAGCAACTTTCTTCAAACCTTGGTACGATCGAGCAATATTTCTCCGAACCTTGGCACAGCCAAGCAACTTTACTCCGTACCTCGATAAAACTGAGCAACATTCTTCAAACCTTGGTAGGGCTAAGTAAAAAATTTCTTAGAATGTTGGCAGGGCCAAGTAAAACATTTCTCCAAACCTCGACATGGCCGATCAACTTTTTTCCATACCTCGGCAGGGCCGAGCAATATTCTCCGAACCTTGGTAGGGCCAAGTAAAAAATTTCTTCGAACCTTAGCAGGGCCAAGTAAAATATTTCTCCATACCTCGGCATGCCTGAGCAACTTTCTCCGAACCTCGGCACAGCCGAACAACATTTCTCCAAACCTCGGCATGGCCGAACAACTTTTCTTCATACCTCAGCAGGGCCGAGCAACATTCATCGTACCTTAGCAGGGCCAAGTAAATTTTTTTCGAGCAACAATCTTTGCATCCTGGTGGAGCGAGGTAAGATTCTTTTCAAACCTCAGCATGGCCGAGCAATTCTCGGTACGGCCAAAAAGTTCTCCAATCAAATTAAGCCATCTGGAACTCTACTCCCTATGCTCGAATATACGCTTCGAACTAGGGAGTGGGGGGCATATGATGCAGGATAAAATTGTCATTGCGCCAACATCCATGTATATAGCGAAAAGGCTAGAGCCACCTTGACTCATTAACTATTATGTTTGAGAAAAGACAAACTACCATATGATATGGCTGATGAAGCCGCGTGTGAGTTAATGATGAAAGTTGGGGCGGCTCCAGCCTCCAAGGTGTCTCATCTCTGGAAGCGGCCCCAACCGCCAAGTCAGCCTCAGCACCGACTCAGCCCCATAGTCAGCCCTAGCACCGATTTCGAAGTTGGTCTCCTCATCGACTCCAGAGTTAGTACCGATGCCATCATCGATCTCGATGCCCATAGCAGAGATGGTCTCCGAATCTCGGCAGGGCGAACTGCCTTAGTACCTTGGAAGGGCCGGCTATATTAGTGCCTCAGAAGGGTCGAGCTATATCCAACCTCGGCAAGGCCGAGCTATCTTAGTACCTCACCAGGATCGATCCTCATCCCTTCAACGTAAGCACCATTGCTGCTTCAAACCACGCCGGATATCTTGAAGGATGAACCACCCTGATTGCAAGAATTACGGAATAAGCCTCCCAAAACAAAAACGAGAGCCATATAAAGCACTCCATCCATAATCAATAGGATTCCAAATTTTCGATAAAGCGTCTGTCAGATTTNTCTGTTTTTTGTCGTTGTGGACATATTTTCTAAAATGACTCATTTCATTCCTTAGGAAAACGGATGATGCTAACTATATTGCTGAATTGTTTTTTAGAAGATAGTATGGCTACATGGAGTTCCAAGGAGCATTGTTTCTGATCATAATGCAAAGTTTCTTAGCCATTTTTGGAAGACATTATGGGGTAAGCTAGGCACTAAGCTTATGTTTTCAACAACTTACCATCCACAAACCGATGGACAAATCGAGGTAGTTAATCGAACCTTATCTACTTGATTGCGTGCTATCATACAAAAGAATTTGAAAAATTAGGAGGAATGTTTGCCTTATGTTGAATTTGCTTATAATAGATATGTACATTCTGCCACTAACTTTTCACCTTTTGAAGTGGTGTATGGCTTCAATCCGTTAACCCCATTGGATTTATTACCTTTGCCTATTGATGAGCAAGTTAACTTAGATGGTGAACGAAAGGCAAAATTAGTGAAGCACTTGCATGAAAAAGTTTGGTTGCAAATTGGAAAGAAAACTGAACAATACGCTAAGCAAGCCAACAAGGGACGAAAGAAAGTAATCTTTGAACCTGGAGATTGGGTTTGGGATGCATCTGAGAAAAGAGAGATTTCCAGCAAAATAGCATACTAAGTTGCATCCTCGAGGAGATGGACCATTTCAAGTAATTGCTCGAATTAATGATAATGCTTACAAGCTTGACTTATGAGATGAGTATAATGTCAGTACTACGTTTAACGTTTCTGATCTTTCTTCTTTTGATGTAGTGATAAAGATTCAAGGACGAATCCTTTTGAGGAAAGGGAGAATGATGGGAATCAAGATGTTGTCAACTTAGCTAATGATGGGAATCAAGTTAGAAATGTTGAAGGGAAGGAGCAATCTGGTCCAGCACATATTGATGATCCATTACACATTAATGAAGGTCTAATTACAAGGGCTAGAGCTAAAAGGAGGAATGAAGTACTCAATGGGCTGATTCATGATATTTGGGCCAAAGTTCAACTTGGCACATAATTAGAAGAGAAGAAACCATGCAGCCTAGTTAATTTAATTTATGTTTTAAATGGGCTGTATTAGTTTCCTTAGTTCAGGTCTTTTTTGTTTCTTTAAGTTGCTTATTGGGTTGTTTTAGTTAACTAATTCCATTCTAAAAACTTATGTTTATTTGGACCAATTTGTTTGGGTTTAGTTTAGGCCTTTAGGTTTTTTTTATCGCTATATAAAGGCTTCATATGTAAAAACGGGGATAATTTTTGAGAAATCAAAACTTGGTGAGGTTAATTCACTTTGTTGGTTCTTCATTGAACTAGAACTTATCAAGGGCAATTCCTTGTGGCGTTCAATTTTCTATTCCTGATTGTGGCATCTTCCTTATACCAGGTTTTTTTTTTCCTCACAAATCTGATTTAGAGTTTTCTGATGTTTTTGATATTCATCTTGTTCATGGGTTTTTGTAAGATCTTTCTCACGAGTTCACATCAATGGCGCCTTTGCAGTCGTCACCAATCGAGATTCATCCACCGCCAGTAGCCCCGATCACACAGGACTAGTTTGCTATGCTGGTCAACTAGTTCAAGCTCTGCTACAACTGTTGCAGGGGCTTCTTGGGGTTTTCTTTCCACTGCACCCACTCAGTAGCTGGTGGAACAGTCACCCCGATCTACCTATGGTCCCTTGCCTAATCCACGGAAGCCACCAGCCTTCCACGATAGCCCGGCCATAGAGATGTTGAACCGGCACAGCGGAGGGTAGGAGATAGGAGCCTGCCCAGATCCCGTCGAGCTCGCTCCTTACCTCTAGTATTCTTCGCCATGACTTAACGCAGCGGCTGCGATCCCTCCATCCCATCTCTCCTACTGCTCGAGATGATGGGCTACAATGATAACTACGTGCGCCAAACCTACTAGCGATAGTGCTATTAAAATGATTAGCCACACCCACCATGTAGGGCCAAGCAAAGAGAAGAACCGGTTTGAAAGGGTTCGGTGCGAGGAGCTCACTTCTTCAAATGAGGACATCAAAGAGATACCATGCCTCGAGGATATAGAACTCGGATACTTATGAGCAATGAAGACCTTCAAGGGATACAATATCCTCAAGATTTGGAACTTGGATTATCTCCGAGCAATGAAGACCTTCAAGGGATGTAGTACCCCGAAGACATGGAACTAGATTGATCCCCAAGTTATTACTAGTGAAGTATGCCTGAACCAAGCTATTTTGCTCATTATAATAAAACTTCACTCTTCGATTCAAATATTTATTATTAAATAATAATTTTTCTTGAGTTATGATGAAAGGCAGGCGTCGCCCAATCATTGACCTATGGGTCCATTTCTTCGAACCTCGGCACGGTCGAGCAACTTTCTCCAAACTTGGCAGGAGCCAAGTAAAATTTTTTTTTCATACCTTGGCACGGGTCGAGCAACTTTTCCGAACCTCAGTACGGTCGAGTAACATTTCTCTGAACCTCAGCACGGCCGAGCAACTTTTCTCCATACCTCGGCATGGCCGAGTTGCATTTCTCAATACCTCGGCAGGGCCGAGCAACTTTCTCCAAACCTTGGCAGGGCAAGTAAAAAATTTCTTCATATCTCGGTATAACCGAGCAACTTTCTTCAAACCTTGGTACGATCGAGCAATATTTCTCCGAACCTTGGCACAGCCAAGCAACTTTACTCCGTACCTCGACAAAACTGAGCAACATTCTTCAAACCTTGGTAGGGCAAGTAAAAAATTTCTTAGAATGTTGGCAGGGCCAAGTAAAACATTTCTCCAAACCTCGCATGGCCGATCAACTTTTTTCCATACCTGGCAGGGCCGAGCAATATTCTCCGAACCTTGGTAGGGCCAAGTAAAAAATTTCTTCGAACCTTAGCAGGGCCAAGTAAAATATTTCTCCATACCTCGGCATGCCTGAGCAACTTCTCCGAACCTCGGCACAGTCGAACAACATTTCTCCAACCTCGGCATGGCCGAACAACTTTTTCATACCTCAGCAGGGCCGAGCAACATTCATCGTACCTTAGCAGGGCCAAGTAAATTTTTTCAAGCAACAATCTTTGCATCCTGATGGAGCGAGGTAAGATTCTTTTCAAACCTCAGCATGGCCGAGCAATTCTCGTACGGCCAAAAAGTTTCTCCAATTGAATTAAGCCATCTGGAACTCTACTCCCTATGCTCGATCTACACTTCGACTAGGGAGTGGGGGGCATATGATGGGATAAAATTATCATTGCGCCAACATCCATGTATATAGCGAAAAGGCTAGAGTCACCTTGACTCATTAACTATTATGTTTGAGAAAAGACAAACTACCATATGATATGGCTGATGAAGCCGCGTGTGAGTTAATGATGAAAGTTGGGGCGGCTCCAGCCTCCAAGGTGTCTCATCTCTGGAAGTGGCCCCAACCGCCAAGTCGGCCTCAGCATCGACTCAGCCCCATAGTCAACCCTAGCACCAATTTCGAAGTTGGTCTCCTCATCGAATCCAGAGTTAGTACCAATGCCATCATCGTCTCGATGCCCAGCAGAGATGGTCTCCGAATCTCGGTAGGGCCAAACTGCCTTAGTACCTTGGAAGGGCCTCAGAAGGGTCGAGCTATATCCGAACCTCGGCAAGGCCGAGCTATCTTAGTACCTCCTAGGATCGATCCTCATCCCTTCAACATAAGTACCATTGCTGCTTTAAACCACGCCGAATATCTCGAAGGATGAACCACCCTGATTGCAAGAATCACGGAATAAGCCTCCCAAAACAAAAACGAGAGCCATATAACAGCACTCCATCCATGATCAATGGGATTCCAAATTTTCGATAAAGCGTCAGTCAATTTCATCAACTACCGATCCCCGTAATCATTGGGATTCTGGTCTTATCAAATGTCAACTCCCTAAAACGTGCTAAAAAATCAGGTAACGAGTTACCTTATTGGCAGTGTACAAATACCAAGTCCTAAGACCCCCTAGGTACGCTCTCTAAGGCAATGTAAGCCCAAAAAATAACTCTAGTAAAGGTCATTGCTCCTAAAAAATCATCTCAAATAGGAAGATTCTTCTGTTGAAGCCTTCTTCTCTTATCTGTTTGCTCAGAATCTCCACTAACTGGGCATCGAAGGATATTCGTAGGGACCATCCCCTGTGATTCTTATGTGAGGACTGCCTTGCAGGTCTACCCAAATGAAGAGCGCTATTCGGAACCTGACGTGCACTGCCCCCAAGCCGGAGAATGGATTTTCACAGCAACACCTATTTAGAAACAACAATAGCATTGTTAAAAAAATCAATTACTACCATCCCTCATTAGCTTTACTACCATCTTCGCATCAGCTTTTTCAAACACAACATTAATAAAAAAAAGTCATTGAAAGTTTAAATTTAAAGCTCAAATTCTACTCTCAATTAATTATTCTTAGTTAAAATTTAAAATTTAAAATCATCTTAAAATAAAAAAAAAATTAAAAATCTAAAATTCAAAAATCATCTAAAAATCTAAAATTAAAAATTTAAAATTGAAAATCATCTTAAAATCCAACACTTAAAATTTAAAATATAAAATTCAAAATCTTCTTAAAATGTAAAACTCAAAATTTAAAATCTAAAATCTAAAATTCATCATCTAAATTTTAAAATTCCAAATTCAAAATAATCTAAATTTAAAAATTCAAATATAAAATTAAAATTTGAAATTTGAAATTAATTTAAAATCTAAAATTTAAAATTTAAAATCTAGAATTCAAAATTTAAAATCTAAAATTCTAAATTCTAAATCATCTTAAAATCTGAAATCAAAATATAAAATCCAAAATAATCTTAAAATCTAAAATTCAAAATTCAACATCATAAATAAAAAATCATGTCTCGAAACAAAAAAAGAAAAGAAAAGAAAAGGAATAAAAATAAGAGAAAGATCACTAAAAAATTTCAAGAACCAAAAATTTCAAAAATTCTATATTGCTATGTCTTGTTTAAATCCATTTTTTTTTCTTTTTTTCTATAAAAATACTTTAATCTTATCCAATCCTTTCTAATGGCGTAGTATCGCTCTACCTTTATCTTAATCCTATGTAATCTCCACCTTATCTAATCCTTTTTAATGCCTCAATATCCTCTTATCCTTATGTTACTTGTTTTCTTTATCCTTATCTCAATCTCTACCATCTGTAGCTAATCCTTTCCATCTAAGTAAAATATAGATAAATTGCATATCTTGACTACAAACTCCCGCAATCTTTCCGAAGGTGACAAAAAAAATTACCAGATTACAACATCTTTGGTATTGTGAATAACCACCTCCTTCTGAACTAATCTGGATTGCCTCATGAGAAATAATTCAGATAGATTACCATTAAAAACTGACGGGCCCAATTTAAATTACCGATAATCTATTCAGATTATCAGCTACCAAACACAACCTTATCTTAATCTCAATCCTATAGTATCCTTCTACCCTTCTTTTAATCTCAATCGATATCCATAATCCCACCACATCCAATCCTTCCTAATTCCATCTAAAAATATCCTTCTACTCTTATCCCTTTATCTTAATCCCACCTAAATAAAAATATCTTTTTATTCTCTTATCCAAATAATGCTCTGGCATCAACATAACAAAGGAACAAATCACTTCCTATATGGTTCCTTACGACACTCATTACATCATGTCCCTCATTTATAAACTACAAATAAACCAAAAACCCGATGTGTGCTCGTTTCAACCCTCTTATAGGATCAACCATATTCTAGTCACCCCATTTTGAGTTTAAACCAATCAAACTAGATCAAGCCCAAGTCAAGTAAAATCAAGCCAAGATCAAGCCCAGATCGATTCAAAATGAAGCCCAGATCGAGCTCAAAGAAGGGTTCTATTCACAAATCAAGCCAGAAAAAGAGTCCTACTCGCATATCAAGCCCGAATTAGCCTAGAGATAGTCTTACTCTCAAATTAAGCTAAAGAAAATTCTACTCCAACATCAGGCTCAGAGTTAACTCAAAGAAAGTCATACTCTCATATCAAGCCAAAAAGGAGCCTTTCTCTCAAATCAAACCTGAGTTAGCTCAACGAAAGTCCTACCCTTAAATCAAGCCAAAAGGAGCTCTTACTTGAAAGCCCAAGTTAGCTCAAAGAGAGTCTTATTCCTAGATTAAATTAAAAGGCAACCTTGCTTTTAAATCAAGCTTGAGTCAACTCAAAAGGAGTCTTATGCCCAAATCAAGACAAAAGAGAATCTTGCTCCTAAATCAAGCTTAAGTCAGCTCAAAAGGAATCAAATCAACAAAAAGAAGTTCTACTCCCAGATCGAGACCGAGTTAGCTCAGCAATAATCTTCTCTTAAATCAAACTAAAGGAGTCTTACTTCCAAATCAAGCCAAAAGGAGTCTTACTCTCAAATCGAGCTTAAGTCAGCTTATAATAAATTTGTTAGGACCCTTTTTCGATGCATGCTCACTTATAGTAATTAGGTAGAGTTCTGTTAGTCTTTATGTTATGTATCATAAAGCCCAAGTAAACCCTATCTAATTGTTACAAGTTACATGCACAAAATGCTCAACCTTTTTATAAACATTGACATACTCAATCAATTTATATAATTTACAAGACAACATCACAATTTATTTTAACCCTGCTCAGATAAAAATATGATCTCTACACTCTGCTTTACAAGACCATAAGCAATATAGACTTCCTTCATAATGTTGTTATAAAAATCATATTCATAGTTCATTCTACAATAAAAGTTATTTCTTACATCCAATTCAAGTCCAAGATACATCACAGGGTTACAATTATATACAACTATACATGATTATCTTATACTACCTCAACATATACAATTATACAACAAATTCAAATACACCCAAAGGACTTCTCCATAAGCTGGCAATTCATCATAAAACTATGCAACCAAGGCCAACTTTCTAGCTTGCCAACTAGCTTTCACTGATCTGATACATAAAAATTCTAACAATAGAGGGGTGAGACCTAAGTTCCAGTGATTGGATAACCATCTAACAATGAAAAAATCGAGAACAACATCATAAACCAATAAATATACCGATATAATGTAACACTGATAAATAAAAGTACACCTTTTGATATGATAGAAGAAAACTTATAATTTAGCTTATGCTTCGAATAACATCAACTTAATTGAAATACTGTATCAACTATTTTTCCACTAGAAAATAAACATTGCCATGCAAAACATGTATATGCTTTTTTGTCCCTCATCGGACTTGCTTTTCTTTTGCCCAGCTTTTATTTTCATTTCTTTCTTTTTCCTACTGGGTTATGTTTTGCTCATAAGCCTTTTTAAAACATAATGCAACCTTTTGTAAAATCTCATGATGTTGGGCTGTATGTGCTATCTCTGAGGCATATCCCTACAGTCATTCTTTTGCAGGTGTACTCTCAGTGGATGAGTGTGCTGAGGGCAAAGAATTTTTGGACTACATGGCACCCCTCATATGTGTGGTTCACCCCAGGTGTGAGCTTGCCCCTTTTCCCTGGGCCTTCTGGTCGTCTCTCCCATTGGCTAATCTCTGTGCCCCCTCGGGCTATATAGTAACTTAACTCTTTATCGAGCTGTAATTCTTTGCTCCATTGGGATCTAGCATGTACTCCTCCTAACCTCAAGATCATGGTACGATCAATTGCAAGGAGGTGCCGGCTGTAAGTAATGTGTGTAATGCTCATGCTACGGCACAATCTACATGGTAATCAGTCGTATGTAACCATATAGTCTTTATGATGCATGCTATGGAATACCCAAAATAAGCTCTACTTTCTTTGGAACATTGTTATGCATATATGCTCATGCATTCTCTTTGAAGTATATCCAAAAAGGCAAGTTTATGCTTTACTTAGAACATATGTTTTGCCAAAAAAAAATATTACTTTTCATAAATCTCTATGCTTTGCTTAGAAACATACTTTCAACTTATGCTTTATCTCGAAACATTCTTTTCATGAAATCCATGGTATGCTTTGGAAAATAAACTTTACTAATAACACATACTTTGTTTTTAGAAACAACTTTACTATGAACATATGCTTTAAACAAACATCATGAATCTTGGTTCTCATTTTCCATGCTTGGACAATTCAAAATACTATACACAACATAGCATACCATAAGTCTATAACAAAGTTTCAACATAATTTCACATAATAGCTTCAAAGCTAGATGAGGAATCCACTCACTTTAGCTGTTAGTACACTTTACTAGCCATTATCTCTCTTGTATCGGCTTCTTGGAATAAATCTCTTGACCTATGTTACAACATGTGCATTATAAGGGTCACATACACTTAGGGTTTTCATGAAACTATGCATGCATGCTCTATGCCTTAACATCCTAGCATAAAATTCTTAAATCCCTCACATACTCAAGGATTCACAATATACACATGCTAAAACCTTATTTATCTCTTAACCACAAGATTCTAACATTATTCTCATGCTTAGGGCGATTAGAATTTACCTTAAAGAAGATGGGAAAACCCTTAGCTTCTCCCTTCTTCCAAGCTTGTCAAACCATCAAAATTTCTTCCCTTTCTTCTTCTTCTTCCCTTCTTTTTCTTGCTTCTTTCTCTAATCCTTTCTCCTCTTCTTTCCACCACCTACCTTCTCTTCCTTTTAGTTTCTTATGGGTGGATGAAAGTGGGTTTTTAATGCCCCTAGAAAATCCCCATTTTACCCCCTTAAAAAATCCTAAATTATCCTTCCTAAGTTCACATGGCACTTTCTACTATGATAATTTGCCCTTGGCAATCTCCAATTTACCCTTGGCAAATCTCCAATTCACCCTTGGTTCAAACCTTCAAATTACTTATGAAACCCTTTCCTTTTATACCCTTGGCAAACTTCTAAATGACTTTCTGAAACCTTTCTTTTATGCCTTAGCAAACTTTCAAATGACTCTCGACACTTCTTTCCTTTATGCCTTTAGCTAATTTCTTAAATAACCTTTGGTCAATTTTAACTTTGCCCTTCCACTCACACTTTTTTTTTTATATTATTAGTACTAGACACATGTCCCTCCAATATTTTTTTATTTTATATTGCTATATGTGGGACACCTCATTTTTACCTATCGCTTATCAAGTTTTCATCCTCCGATTTTCTTCAGGTTTCATCAGGTTTGCTAGAAAAATTAAATTTTAAAACTCCACCTTTTTTACTCTAATTACTTATGCTAGAAAGCTAAACTAATAATAAATATATGCATAAAATTAAATACAAGACTTTTAAGTTCGGGTATTACAAAATCTTACTCCTAGATCAAGCCAAAAGGAAGCTTACTCGTAGATCAAGCTTAAGTCAGCTTAAAGGAGTCCTATTATCAAATCAAACCAAAGGAAATCTTACTCCCAAGTCGACCTAAAGAGCAGCCCTACTCCTAATTCGAGTTCGACTCGACCAAAAGAGGAGCCTTGCTCTCAATTCGAAGCTGTCTGATCCAAAGAGAAGCTTTGCTCCCAATTTAAGTCTAACTCGACCCAAAGTAGAGCCCTACTTCCAAATTAAACTTAACTTAACCAAAGTGGAGCATTGTCCCAAATCGGATGTGACTCAATTCAAAAAGACTTCTTCCAATTCAAGAGTAACTCTATCAAAGAGGAAACCTGATCCCAATTGGAGCCTAACTTGTTCTACAAGAAGAGCCTTGCTTCCAAATCGAGCCTGACTCAACCAATTGGAGCCTACTTGATCCAAAAGAAGAGTCTTGCTTCCAAATCGAGCCTAACTCAACTCTAAAGTAGAGCGGCCTCCAGTTTTGTTCTAACTCAACTCAAATAGGATTTAGATTCTCAATTCAAGCTTTACTCAACCTAAATTAGAAGTTCTACTTCCAATTGAGCCTAACTTGACCCAAAGAGGAGTCTTGCTCTCAATTAAAGCCTGACTTGGTCCAAAGTGGAGCTTTGCTCCAAATTCAAGCCTGACTGATCCAAAAGAGGAAGTTTATTTGATTCAAAATGGAGCTCTGCTCCCAAATTAAGCCCGACTTGATCCAAAGACGAGTATTGCTTTCAATTTCAGCCTAATTCAATCCAAAAAGAGGAGCCTTGCTTCCAATGAAACTCAAAGGAAAGCCTTGATCTTAGATTAAGTCTAAGTTGACCCAAAGATAAATCATGCTCTTAAACCAAAAAGGAGTCATGATTCCAAATCAAATCATGAGGAACCATATTCCTAGTTCAAACCAAAGAGGAACTATGCTTCTAATTCAAGCTAAAGTGGAGCTTTGGTTCATTAAAAAAAAAAGGACTCTTTCTCCATTAAAACATGCTCTTAAGCTTTGCTCCATCAAAATTGAAGCCATACTTTATCAAATACCTAGAGCCTTGCTCTTTGTCCTGCGATATTAGAGACTCAACTTAATAAAGCTCTAGATCCAACATTGATTGAACTAACAATGATAATAATTCTTGAAGGGCCGTGCACTTTCATAGCTTTAGTGTCTTTGGGCAGGTATTTCCTCTCATATTATATATGTATTTGAAGTTATCAATCTTTTTTTTTTTTTTTTTTTCAAATCTGAGTTCCATGCTTTGTATTTTATTTTGTTGCTACAAATCCTCAAAGGGCCCACCACTTTCTTTAATAATTAATTGAATTCTCATAAATCAAACTTCTCTATTTGATTGGAGTAACACTTAATTTTTATTGGGCTTCTATGTGTTGATTGACATTGCACCATTTCGGCAGAAGATCTTCTAAAGTTGTAGTAGAAGAAGTAAAAAAACCCTTTAAATTATATGAAAGTTGCCATAGTCATAGTACAATGAGATATTCACAATACTAAAAGGAATATTCGAAGAGAGTTTCATAATTCAATAATGTTCATTACGATTGAAAAGAAAAGAATATAAATTTTATTTTAGTACTCTAAGTCCTTTATATTAGTGGAAATTCACGAGTTCTCTCAGAACTTGACTAGAACTCAAAAATTACAAAAGAAGGGTTTTAAAAATGTCATTTCCATCTCAGGAATAATTTGAATGATAAAACTTAAGTTAACATTGCCCTAATTATATCAATTGGATATGTTCAACAATCTAACTACCTTTAAACACTCCTAGGTAAGTAAGGCAATGAGAGGGGGTTACTGTAGCTCTAGGTTACTGTAGCTCCTTTCCGGTTCTCCTGTGTTGAATGCTTTAAGATTAGTGCGCCAGCCTCCTTCAGTGCTGATCTCCGGTGATCCTCTTCGTTTTAGCTGTTCTTGCTCTCTGGTCTTTGGTTCCCTGCCCCCCCCCCCTCTTATCCTATGGCTTCGAATGGTGGTTCCGATGGCCGAAATCCTGGGAGACGGGCAGCAAACGTAAGCTTTCAGTGGGTTTCTTCTTCTTCGTCGCTGGCTGAGGTGGCATTGTTGGAGGCCCGTTTTTTCGACATGGTCCAAGTTCCGATGGCGGAGTTGGAAACTGAATCAGTGGGCTGGCAGCAATGGGCCGTATTGGTGAGGACTTTTCATCGGTGGGTTCCTGCAGAGGCTTTCATCAGGAAGTTCCGGCGAGGAGGTATCCCAACGAGATTATCCCTCTAAGCTTGGCGTTCCAGTGCCACATCTTTCGGTTTGCTGATGCTGCTGCCCATGACATGGTGTTGCAGTGGCCATGGGTGGTTAATGGCCAGCCTATAGCGTCTGAATCTTGGAGGCCGGAGTTTATCCTAGCAACTGATGCTATTTCTTCTGCTCTCTATGGATTAGACTGCCCAATCTTTCGATCAAATTTTGGAGGGAGGAGATCCTCAGAGAGATCATCGCGCCGGTGGGCCGGTTCTTATTTGCTGATGCGGCTACCCTGATGAAGAACAAGGGAGGTTTTGCTTGCGTTTGTGCTCATGTTGAGCTTCGTTCTCCTCTCTGGCCAGGGTCTCGGGTGAGGGGGATGAATGGCCCGTTCTGGCAATAGTTTGTGTTCGAGCATTTGGATGGTATTTGTCAGCGCTATGGCTCGCTGCATCTCTCCGACAGCTGCTCTTTAGTGGCCATGCCTGCTACAGAGCCGTCGATTGATGTTCTCCTCTTCGGTTCTTGGATGTCGGCAGTCCAGCATCGTAAGGAGGTTAAGGGCTCCGAGGCGAAGGCTAGGAGGAAGCTGATGACGGAATCGGTTCCTGTGTCCTCTGCTCCTCGGCCAAACGTTTCTTCTCCGCCCTCTGTTCCGGGTCGTCGGCTGAGGGGTGGGTTGCACCACTGAAGCTGGCTCGCCGGAGAAGTGCTAGAGGACATAAGGTTGATGTTATGTGGCTGAGGTTCCGGGTCTGTTACTTGGGGATAAGGTGATGGCAGCTTTTGTGTCTGTGAGTGTGCCGAGGGTCTCTGGGCGTGCTAATCTGAGTGAGGAGGTGTTAGTGAACTCTCGACTGCTGCAGGGATTCAGGATTCTGGGGCTGATCTCTCCCAATCCTTGCTGTCTAAGAATCATTTTGCTTCTCTTGAATTGGATTCTGGAGGTGTTAGTCCTTTGGGGAGTAGGGATTCTTTTCCGGGTCCCCTTAAGCGGGCTCGTCTGGCGGAGTATCAGGCCCCTCGGCTAATTACTAAAATGGATAAAAAGAAAGGAAAAGGATGTGCCTCCACCTCTAAAGGTAAACAAGTGAAATCTTTCGAGCATCTGAATGCTGATCTAGGGTCCTTAGTTGTGTGTCAGACCAAGGGTTTGGTGGGGGAGAAGGTCCAATCTCTTATGGCTACAGGCTCTACTTATGACCCATTGGCTACGGATATCCTGGGCCAGGGTCTAGGATCAAGGTCCTCTGATCAATCTCCTCGGACTGCTGAGGTCCAAGTTCTGATGATCTGCTCTCCATAGATCCCTGAGGATGGCACTAGCTCTTCTGGGTGCCTTCCGGATAGTGCTATGGCAGAAGTCCAAGGGGGGTCCTTGCTTCCTCTTCCTGCTAAATGAAGATCTACTATGGAATGTAAGAGGAGCTTGAAAGTCATCATTTCGATCCTCTTTTGGCAGATTGTTGCAACTTCATAACTTTGATATATGTATTCTTTTAGAAACCAGGTTGTCAGGGAATGGTCTAGCCTGGTTTCGGAGACAATTGTTCGTACTTGGTCCATGTACACGGTTGAGGCAGTGGGCCTATCTGGAAGTATTATAGCCATATGGCGCTCCTCAGTTGTTATGGTTGATGTTTTTCATCAAAGTAACCAGCATATAGGCCTTGTTGTTTCTGAGGGGTCTTCTGACCCTTGGCTTTTATCATATGTTTATGCCAGTACTGATTCCGAGAAAGACAGCTTTATGGTCCGATCTTTTTCCCTCCTTGCCCAGGGCATCCCTTCCATTGTTGCTGATGACTTCAACTGTATCACTGAAGCTAGTGAAAAGCGTGGGGGTAGAAAGGTCACTGGCACAACTGATATCACTGAATTTAGGGCTTTCATTAGTTCGGCTGGCCTTCTGGACTTGGGGTTTTCGGGGTCATAATTCACCTGGTGTAATAACCGTCAGGGTTCGGCTCGAGTTTGGGAGAGACTTGATAGAGCTTTGGCTTTGGATCAATGGCTTCAGAAGTTTCCTTCTGCGACTGTTACTCATCTTCCGAGGATTGCTTCTGATTACTGCCCCATTCTTATCTCTACGGAGATTGACCATTATCAGCGGAGGCAGTTTAGATTCGAGCAGTTTTGGACTTTATATTCGGTTGCCCGATCTATCATCTCCCAGATCTGGCATCTACCTATCCGGGGCAATGCTATTTATTGACTTTCTCGTCGGCTTTTGTTGGCTAAACGAAGGTTGGTCAGATGGAATAGAATGGAGGTTGGTGATTTGGTTAGGTAGGTGGAACAAATTGAAGCTGATATTAGTTCCCTGCAGGCTAAGGAGGATCAGGAGGGTGTTCTTTTGGACTCTGTCCTCTATGCTCTCCGAGCCAAGCTTACTCTGCACCACTCTCTTCTCACCCAGCAGGAGATCTATTGGAGGCAACGGTCCAGAATCCAGTGGATTCGCGAAGGGGACCGTAATACCAGATTTTTCACCAGGCCACATTGAAGCGGCGTGCTGCTAACAAGATCCACAGATTAGCTGATGAATTGGGGCACTATCATGAGGATTTTTCCTCTATTCGGGACCAGCTCCTTTACTTCTTTCAGGCCAGATGGTCGAAGTCCTCTGGCTATGGCTCTCCAGTCTTTCAGGTCCCTGACTCTAGGAAGGTTTCTTCTCTGGAGAATGAAATGCTTATTAGACCTATCTCTGTTGACGAGATTCGCTTGGCTCTATGGGAGCTTAGGCCGGATAAGGCCCCGGGCCTAATGGATTTTCGCCATTCTTCTTTCGTCATTACTAGGACATTGTTGGTCAGGAGGTGGCTAAGGCTATTCATCTTGTCTTTCAAGCCAAGGCCATCCCTGCTGATTGAAATCGAACACTTATTACTCTTGTGCCCAAATGTAATGATGCTTCCCTCCCTAAGTATTTTCGGCCTATTAGTCTTTGCACTACTTTGTATAAGGTATGTGCACGTCTGCTTGCTGGCTGTCTTTGCTTGGTAATTCCTCATCTTATAGTAGTAGAACAGGGGGCGTTTATCAGAGGGCGCAGTATTTCGGACAATGTCCTTATTACTCAGGAGTTTATGTATGATCTACAGAGAGCCCCGGCTAGGCAGTGCCTTATGGCTGTCAAGTTGGACATGGAGAGAGCCTATGATAGACTTAGCTGGGATTTTCTGTACCACTCCCTTCAGGAGTTTGGTTTTGATGATCAGTTTATCGAGTGGATTATGGCTTGCATTCAGAGACCTTCTTTCTCACTGATCATTAATGGGAGCCTGACTGAATTTTTTACTCTTTAGTGGGGCTGCATCAGGGATGCCCTTTATCCCCTCTGCTGTTTATTTTGGTGGCTGATGATCTTTCTCGTGCCTTCTATCAGGCACAGGTTGATCGTAGCATTGCTCCTTTTATGGCCAGTCCCAGGGGTCCTGCGATCTCTCATCTTTTTTTTGCTGATGATTGTATTTTGCTGGGTCTGGCTACCACTGCCAATGCATCTTCCTTTGTAGATATTATCCAGCGTTATTGTCAGGCTTTGGGTCAGAAGGTCAATGTATTCAAGTCTTCTATCTATTTTAGTCCGAAGACTTTTAGAGCTACCAGGGAAGCTATAGTCCAATCGCTGGGTATCTCATCTCAGACTGACTGTTTACAGTACTTGGGGGTTCCCATGACTGGTAGATATCCCCGCTGTGCTGACTATTCTGACCTTGAGGTGCGGGTCCGTCAGCGCATTGAGGGATGGCAAGTTATGGAATTATCTATGATGGCTAGGGTCACTATCATTCGATCGGTTCTCTCCTCTCTTCCTTTGTATCTTCTTTCCAATGCTGCCATTCTGATCTATTGCCTTAAGAGGATTGAGAGATTTTAGGGACTTCCTGTGGGCCTCTATGCAGGATGGGCATGATATTCACCTTATGTCTTGGGAGAGGATCTGTATGCCGATCTAGGAGGGTGGTCTAGGGATCCAGCCTTTAGCTGTCAGAAGGGAGGCCCTTTTGGCCAAGCATGCCTCGCGGTTCATCTTGGAGCCGCAGTGCCTATGGAGTTCTTTTATGCGTGCGAGATATGGTGATTGGACTTCCTCCTTGCATATACAGTCATCTCGTCGGTATTCTTCCTTTTGGAAGGAGGTGTGTCGATATGGTAGCTCCATTCTGAAAAACACTTCGTGGATGATTGGAGATGGCTCTTCCATTGATGTTATTCAGGACACCTGGATTTCTGACATCCCTCTTTCTCGATGGCCCTCCTTCTTTAGTATTGACGTTCATAGTAGTATGAGAGTTAAGGATTTGATCTCTTCTGATCCTTCCTCCTGGAGTGCCTCGCTGGTGACCCATTTCTTTAGAGAGGAGCTTTCTCGTCGGATTCTTTCCATTCTGCTCATTCCGGGTATTTCTACGATTTTAGACTATGGCGGAGATCTTGTCTTTCTAGGACCCCCACTAAGAATCTTGTGAAGATCTTCAGGTCTCAGTCTCAGGGGACATTGGATGCTGCGTGGATCTGGAAGCTTTCCATCCTTCCCCGGGTCTAGCTCTTCGTATGGAAGCTACTGTGGGAATGCCTTCCTACTTGTGCTTTGCTTGCGAGGAGGGGCTTGCCTATCCTGCCTACCTGTTCGTTATGTGGTTTGGAGGAGAAGTCTACTGCTCATGTCATCTTCTCTTGTCCTAGAGTGGGGCGGATCTGGCTATCAGTTGTCTATTATTGTAGATTGGATCATATTGGCTCTCAGTGCTCCTCTTTCTTAGACGACCTTCAGAAGGCCTCTTAGTACAAAAGTGCTCTTTGGGCTTCTACGGCTTACCAGATCTGGTTATCTAGGAACCAGATTATCTTTACTGATGACAATATATCTTTCCAGAGGATTATGTGGAAAATCATATCCCTGACGACGGATTGTGCCCGTGGCTTTTCTACAGGTGGTTTTGACTCCTCTGGCCTCTGAGGTTCCCCTGCTACTTCGGCAGCGAACCAGCATACGGTTTTCATATCTTGGGAGCCCCCCTCCAGGGTTTGTCAAAATCAACTTTGACGGGAGTGTCCGTGGTAGATTAGCGAGTTTTGCCTTTGTCATCCGTGGGTCGGAGGGTGACCTATTGGCAGTCGATGGATTTGGTAGTTGGACTCTTTTATCCCAATGACTGAGCTCTATGCAGCTTGGGTGGGCATCTCCTATGCCGTTCGGACTCTTCATGCTTATAACCTCATTATTGAGGGTGACTCTATGACTGTTATCTGGTGGTTGCTGAGGGATAATGGCTCCCAAGCTCCTATCAATCTACTCTTACATGATATATGGGCTATTTGAGGGAGGCCCATGGAGTTCAGATTCGCCATACCTATCGTAAAGCTAATTCAGCGACCGATTGGGTGGTATCGTTAGTGGCTCATCATTCAGGTTATTGGAGATGGAGGCATGGTGATCCCTGCCCTTTTGTTCTACAGCAAATATTGTATTCTGATCAGTATGGGCTGACTCGTACCCGTGTCGTATGATTGCCCGCTTGTATAAAAAAAAAACACTCCTAGGTCAACTTAACTTGAATTCTAATTGGCAATATGGTTTATGCCATTTAAATTAGATCAAAATAGATTTATCATTGTTCATACCCTAAGAATAAAATATTTTGACCTTTAGTCTTTATCCCTAGACTATACTTGTACAGCATTAGTTTTTTGGACATAACTTTGTCTCTTGACCTCCGATCGATGCGATTCAACTTGCTTTAGATTACATGATGATGATGCAATCAAATTAGCTTCATGCAAAAACTCTATCTTTGCTATTTTTGGTAACTTTTAAATTTTCTATGACTTATGATACTCTTAACACCATAAAAATATTTAAGCACCTTAGGCACTTTTGAGCCAAGTATGTCCGTTGATTCATACTTCACCATCGCTTTAAGCTCTCTAAAGGTCACCATCATGATTTGATACTACTATTTTAAACTTGGGATGACCTTTGAAGCAAAGGTTTTTCTTGTTTGCATTACCTAGTCATCGTAGGAAATGTTGCTAAGGTTTTTGTAATCCTAAATTAGAAGTTCAAATAGCATAAAAAGGCTAAATCATATGTATCTTCCAAATATATCAACCATACCATGGGCTGTTTTACATGCTCACCACCTAAAATGTACTTATATAGGGGCAATATTATTTAGGAATAAAAGTGGAAATGAGTGAAACATGAGCAAAAGCTAACTTTAGCACAATTTGCTTTATATTAAGTGTAGATTACCCCATTTATTTTTGAGCTAATCTCACACTACTCATGAATAGCTTATTTACAAGATATTATTTATATTTTATATACTTATGAGTCTTGGCATAATAGTAAGTTGCTCTATTGTAATTTAAGTATTATGAGTTTAAAATATGAAGGTAACCTCTTTGTACGAAGGTACAATTATATACATTTAATTATTCTCAAATTTTTATGCTCTATTATATTATTTATATAGTATTATTTTAAATAAATTTGGGTTGAGTTAAGATAGGCTCATTTTTAATTAATTTATTTTTCAACTAAGCTGGCCAAAATTAGGTTGGCTCACGAGCAACTTGCTCCCCTCCGAGTCCTACCTACTAGTCCTATCTACTGCTCCAAATAAGCATCCTTTACTCCAGAAAAAATCATGACCCTAAAGCTAAAAATAAAAAAAAAAATAAAAAATTGTTTATACAAAATCCATCAAATAAAAATCACAGCCATAGATCTTGCTACCTAAATACCTTTGTACGTACACCTATCCACGCTCCGTATACTGGATTGGAAAACCCTCCCTAAACCGTATACTGGATCGGAAAACCCTCCCTAAACCCCATTCGCACGCCCGGCCGCAACAGCCCTATTCGCCCTCCTGTGCACCTCGAACCCCTTCTTCCCCATCCTTCCCCTGAAACCCTCCTCCAAAGGGGAAGAAGGACTGCTCTCGTCTTAACCTACTCCTTCGCCCCCTTATACTTATTTAGCCGTATAAATCTTTTCCATCCGCCTTCTTCTCTTCCGATAACTTGCCGCTTTCTTTTCTCCTTCGAGCGCCATGGGATCCTTTGTTAGCCACGCCGCCAACCCACCGCCTCCGCCGGCGCCGGTGCCGCCGCACGCCGTCGGGCTCGCCGGGGTTCTCCCTCCGAAGACGGAGGAGAAGGGCGAGACGAAGGTCGACTGGTTGAATCTTCCGTGCCCCGTCCCCTTTGAAGAGATCCAGCGCGAAGCATTGAGTGAGTCTCGATTCCAGGGCTACTTTTTTTCTATGTTTTCCTCCGGGATCGTTTAAATCTCTAATCTGAATTCTGTTCCGACTGTTGTTTTCCTATGTGTTTTCTTATGAGCATTCATTTGATTTCTTTTTGGGTTGGATGAAGAAAAAAATATTCTAATTTTTTAATGGTAAATCTCATGGAATTTCAGTTGGTAGTATGACTTGCATAGAATATTTTGTCATCGCTGGGTGTTTCAAAGAGTTACTGATCTCCATATTTGAACAAGTACATGGAATTTGAGAGCGCTCTTGGGCGATGTGAGATTTACTTGGACTGGTAGCTGTGGCGCCAAAGAGTAACATAACTTTTCTTTGATTAATTATTAAGCTTTTTTTTTTTTTCACTTTAGCTGTTTCGTTCTCTCCACTACACTCTACCCAGCTCCAGAAAATTAGGGTCCCTCCTCACATGATCTTGAAGCGTAATTAATGGGGCAGTTGTCCCTACAGGCTAGTTGGCCTTGTACATTTTGTGACGGGCTCTTCCCTTATCTAGATTCTCCTCGTGAAGTTGTGCTTATGGATGACACCATATATTGTGGGAAATAACTTTAATGATGATGATGATATTAATTCTGAGAATTAGCACATGTGGAAGCCTGATCGTATACCAAAAGTAAATGTAGAATCTAAGCTAGTTCTTTTGTATCAACATAAGAACTTGACCAACTTGGCCAGTTGGACCCTCATGATGATGGTATTAATTACTTTTCAACTTTTTGTTAGGATACTGATGTTATGTTATCTTGTTTTTAGTGCTTTAATATGATCATATATTGAAGTACTGTATGTGGAATGCTGAGGGCTTGATAAGTTAATTAATCTTATTTGTCTTAGCAGTCTTGTCCATCTTAGATATGCATTTCAATCTTCAGGTCTTAGATCAGGCCTCCAAATCCCTTCCTAGAAATGGGATTCTTATGGAGTGCCAACTCTCACCGGATTTTCTTAAACCTTTAAAAATATTGTCTTGAATATGACTCTGCTCTTACAATCTGGTTGGCATCTGACTTTTAACATCTGAGATCCTGTCCTCTGAATTGAAGAGCTTTTCCCCCTTTTCTTTTAGCTATCTGCTTTTGTCTTCTTAACTTTAAATTTACTTTCTAGACTAGACACACCTTGCTCTCTGTCTCTCTCATGTCCATCTTTTTGGAAAAGAGGAGTGAGTTGTTGTAAGTCTAACTGATGAATTTCCTTGAGCAAATAAACTTGCGGTTATGAAAGTTTATGAAAACTGTTACCCTCATATTAAACCTTCCTAATTCTCTTTCTCATAAGTCGAAAGAATATTCAGTTTTCAACTTTTTCTGAACATATATCTGTTACTAAATAGCTTCCTCTTACTCAGTTAGTCCCATGCCCAAAGCAGTGGGAGCATTACAGATGAATGATAATGCTTTTCTTGTGCAGAAGAAATCAGAAGTTTATCTGTTATATTCATAAGAGCATTTCTGACTCAGTGGACAGAGATTGTTATGTTGTAATGTAAGATAATGGCACTAAATGATTAGAAACCGATATCTAGAAAGGGTGTGCATGTTTGATTGTGGTCAAATGCATCCATTGCTTGCACTGGGTTTCAATTAGCAAATGTGATTCTTATTTAGGATCTAGCTCTAGTAAAAAATAAAATTCGAGGTTTCTTATAAGTTTGGCTTCTCTTTTTTTAAATTGTTTGTGAAAATCTCACTTTTCCCCCTGAAACTATCTTTCTTTCCTCTGTCTCCTTTTTTGTGCTAAGAATTTCAGCTGGTCATTTCCTGGATAAAAGGGCTTGAATTATATAAGTATTTTCATTCATATCCTTAAATCTTTCTACATATTATTGAGATAAAAGCGCACTGATAATTGGTTCTGATTTTATTGAGATAAAAGAGCAGTTGGGTGGGTATTTGAAGGAGGGACTCTTGTTTACACTATTTTATTATCAAGTAATTTGGATTCACAGCAGAAACATTTCAAGATAAATGTTGCAGCCCTCCTTAATGCAGAAGATATTACCCTCTTTGCAAAATAGGGCTTATCTAAAATATTTGTTAAATGGGATACAAAGTAGAATTTTATGGTTCAGCTATGTGAAAGCAGGTCTGATGCTCAAGCTCCTGGCTTCACTAGAGTTAAAATTCAGCCTGCGGAAATGAAATCTAACACTATCAAGGTAGGATATGGACATTTTCTAATGGTTTTTGCAATTTGTTTATGCAGTGTCATTGAAGCCAGATCTTTTTGAAGGATTGCGTTTCGATTTTACAAAAGGCCTGAATCAAAAATTTTCACTCAGCCACAGGTAGTTTAGTTTGTGCTGCATATGACACATGCGCTCTCCTATTGGTGATTTTTTTTTTTTTAAATCTTTGTCCCAACAACCTTCTTTTAGTGTTTTCTTGGGATCCATTGAAGTTCCTTCACAGTCTTCTGATATTATCAAAGTCCCTAACGCACATTATGACTTTGGCGCTAATTTTCTGGACCCAAAGGTTAGTTTTCTTGTATTTATGGCCAGATGATGGCTGTTGGAGCTTGATGTTGTCTTGATGGATAACTGAAGTGTGGGACCTTTCATGCATTTATACAGTTAATACTTGTTGGAAGGGTGCTTGCCGATGGAAGACTGAATGCAAGAGTCAAATGCGATCTGACCGATAACCTTACTTTGAAAATCAATGCACAGGTGCTTCACAGTAATTTTTTAATGAATATCATTTAACCAGGGAAGTGATCTTGATTTATGTACTCATGTCTGTTGGTTTAGTGACACATGTTTCATTTTGGCCAGCTCACTAATGAGCCACACTACTCTCAAGGAATGTTTAACTTTGATTACAAGGTTTGTTTCTCCACTTCCTCTTACTATTAAATTAGCATTTGTTAGAGCTCTCCCTTTAAGTCTATTGACTTTGTTGTGGTTGCATTTGTTGTCTACTGAAGTATGTTTGGTTCACATCACTATCCCTTTTTTTTGGATTTTCTAGTATGTATTGTTGACTTTATTGTCAAAACATCTCAAAATATTAGTACCAACAACAGATTACTTTGCCACCTAATAAAACATAAGATGTAAGAAACATGAGTTGTTTTATGTATCTCAATAATGCTAGGCTTTCTGGTTGAAGATTATACTAAGGAGTCTTCAGAAGTGGATGTGGCTAGGCTTAACCAGGTCAAGACTGCATGAGGGCATAGGTTGAATTGACCCATTTAGCCCTACTTGTTGGATAAAGTTTGGGTAGATCACTTGAGCTTTAATATTTGTGGTTCACCTCATTCAATCCTGATGCAGCGTAAAGATTGAAAGGCGAATTAATCGCTAGAAATTGAACTCAGAGATCAAACATGCAATATTGAAACAATCTAGATTGAAAAATCCTTTGTTGATAAAGGAAGTTTTCACAAAATAAATTTGACTAATATCTCAAATGCTGCTTTTTATAAGGACTTAGGAGAGTATATATGGACCACACACTAACCCTAATTTGAGCATCAAACATGGTACAAAATCAGATTAGGAATAGGATTCGATAATAAAAAACATGAAAATTAATATTAGGAATATGACTCAATAATAGAGTAATATGCTAGAATTGTCCTTTAACTCTGGCGAAGGTCGGCATAGTCTTGCTAGTCATAATATCTGTTGGCTACATCTTGTCTGCATTGAATCCAGCCTGTTACCAATCCTCGCCATACCTGAATATAGCACGTAACTTTATCTTATTTTATAAACTTGGCTACGTCTTTGCCGATGCCTTTTTGGATATTGTCTATTCACATGACATTAGACTAGATGGCTGTCTCTATGTTAGTATCGTCTCCTTGCTTTTTCTTAAGTATCTCTTGTGCTTCCTTATGAAATTGTCCAGGATATGGACTTTCTTAGATCAAGTGTCATGCTTTTAAACTTCATTAGTCCATAGGCTCAATATGGTTACCTTCCATAATGCTTAAATGAGATGAAAAGGTGTATGCGCTCCCTGCATCATATTTAGGTCCTAGCAGTATCCTCCAAGTGGTCCCCACTTTGAAGTCTGCTCAGTTGATTCAAATTGTTACATATTGTCTCTGTTTAATTTAACACTGCTGCGGTATCAAATCTGCATATAACCATGCATGAGAAGCATTGATCACTGCTATTATTAAAAATATATCAGTGCTTATCTCTGGAGTTGCATTTCTTGCTCCTTGTAGAATATGTAATGCTTCTCATATGTAATGGGAAGCATGAACATGAATATCAGATGTGTTATGGTATGTAGCTTTGATATGGAAAATATTGAAGGAGATAAGATATCATGGGGCAGGGTTATAGTAGTGAATAATTACCATAAACTCAATTTCTGCTATTAACTTGCCAGTCCTGTTTGCTACTTTGCTGATCAGCAAATTGTACCCAGGGGCCCAAGTCCACTTGTCTTATGTGGTTCTTCTAGCTTGGAACTTAGTCTGTATTCCCATGATATATGTGAACATAATCCAATCATGTCATTCTGATCCAAATTTTTATCTTCATAATTAGTGAAACATGGTAGTTGACATTAATATCAATTTTTGTTCTGTATTGGAATGTGTATTTAGTTGTGTGTAATGCTGTGAACTATAAGACCTCTGTAAAAATGCACAATTGGCTAGATCTCATCACATAAGGCTACTGTACTTATTTCCTTGGGCGTAAACTCTGGTAAACTGGACAACTTGAAAGTTTGATGGAAGCTTCTCAATGTCCCTAATGTGCTTTGTCACTGGTCTGTCATGCTGCTATGGACTGTTGCAACTGTTAATGCTAATTATATTCTCCTGCTGGTACAGGGCAAAGATTACAGGTCTCAGTTTCAAATAGGAAACAATGCATTCTATGGGGCCAATTATATCCAGGTAATGTTGTTCTCTGCCATGCAGCGTTTCTTGATATTTCTTCTTCTTCTTGCACCTTAGCTTGTTGTCATAAAGCAGTTCTTCTGCTCTTTAATGTTGCTGGATTCTCATTTAGCTCCATCCTCATATTTGATTTTGTGACTGATCAATTGAGGTTGCATCTACCAATGTACCATTTGTGCCTACTTTACCATTTAAAGATGAATAGCCAAACCTTGGATATGTGGCTTTCAATATATTTCAGTCTTATTTCATTCATGGGAGAGTTGATACTTGTCTTGCAGTGGTTTTCTGTGGATGCTTGTCATTTGTTTTGCTTGTTTTGTTTTGAGGTGTTCTAATGTCTAAATCCTTTCATGTTTGAACCACTATTCATGTATGCATTCAGGAAAAAAATCGTAACTTATTTCTGAAATTTCAGATGTTTATACAGGTTGATATTTATAAAACTACTATAATTGCTGCTTTAGGATTTAAAGAGTAAAGGAAGTTACAGAGTCCTGGCAAAATTTCTGCTTTAATGAGAGGAACAAAACTGAAAATTCATGATATGGGAGGGTGCTTTTTGTCTCCAAACCCTCTTACGTTAATCCTACATTCTTTGCATGGTTTTCTGTTCAAACTATTGTTTGGCTGGCTAGCAAAATAATAGTGATTCTGGTGAAGCAACAACAAAATGAATGAGATTTTGTTAAAGATTACTAATTAAATTTGAGGATTTGTGTATCTGGGACAAAAATTGTAAACTAAATTTTGGAAAACATGTAGGAGAATTTTGGAGTTCCAGTGTACAGGAGATGCTATGGAAAAGCATGTACATACAAAGTATATAAATTGAAGAGCAGAGCTTAAAAAACATTTTCTAGTAATCCAATAAAAACATGGAAAATCTTCTCAAAAGTAGAAGGCTTTGTTTTCTTGGAAGTTGGAACAATTAGGGAAATTTTGATTAAAATGTCTTTGAAAAATCAAAATTTTATCTAATAATTGAGAATATTATGTGATTAGGGTGATTTGATTCAAGATTAAAGCTTTTGAGTAAATTCTCATGACAAGTGGAAGCAAATTATATTACAATCATTAATAGACACAAGATGGACATGGATCTGTGCGTATTTGTATCAAGAATGCTTAACATATTTGATGTGGTTTATCAAGATATCAATTGTCTTAGTTTATTCTTAATCCATCCACATATGCCAATGAAACTTCAAGCGTTAAATTCCATAAGATTAACTGTTGCCAGTGATTAACTGTTGCCAGTGTGCATAGAAGTAATGTGATTATTTGAATATCTATTCACTAGTATATTGAATTATTGATTGCCCAATACATCTGTCTGGTTTGGACAGCTTGTAACTTTGTTCTTCGAATGTTTAAGCTAAGATTTTACATCCCGTAGGTGGGGCTGTCTTGCTTTTTGCATGGACCCATTTGTCTCAACACTTGGGATAGGATATGTCCCAAAACACGCTGATTGGGATCCTGGAATAATGGTGAAATTGTCCTATCTTGACCTTGGGATGGCAACCTATCCCAACATTGCACAGGACGTCCCACGGGACTTGAAACTATGGTTTAAGCTGTAGTTTCTTTCCCATTGAATTAATTCCTGGCTTGGAAGTTTAAACTAGAATGTGACCTAGCATGATTATATAAGTGGCTCCTTTTGTTCCTCCTGATAGGATTCTTAAAATTGCACTCTCAACAGGTGCAGTAACCTCAGTGAGTGCCTGATTATGCTATTTGTTCATTGAGATGCTATTCATGTTGTGCTTGTCTGGTCTTAGGACTTCACTTGACCAAACATGATTATAGAAGAGAATCTTGATATTGTTCTCTTTATTTTACTTATGGGTAACAGCTGCATTGTAATCCATTTCTTTTCTGTTTTTCTCCAGAGTGTTTCACCACATTTATCTTTGGGTGGTGAAGTATTTTGGCTTGGTCATCAAAGGAAGTCTGGTATTGGTTTTGCTGCTCGATATAACACAGATAAGATGGTAATTTTGATTCTTTTCATTTGTTCTCATTTAGACGTTTTATTGTTTGGTTTCCTTTTATTCTTTTATGTAGCCTTAAATTTTACAAGCATAACTTTACAAAGAAACCCTTTAACTTCATAGTATCTGATGCAANTTTTTCTCATTTGTTACTTTCTTGAAGAATTTCATGAATATCGAGAAAGTCTCATCTTTGTGAGCTAAAAATATTACCCAAGTGAATCTAGAGTAATCATCTACTATCACAAGACCATATTTCTTTCCTCCTAGACTTGTGGTTCTAGTTGGTCCAAAAAGGTCCATGTGAAGTAGCTCTAAAGACCTAGAAGTTGAAACAATATTTTTAGATTTAAAAGAACTTCTTGTTTTTTTCCAAACTGACATGCATCACATATTTTGTTATTTTCAAAATCTAATTTAGGTAAACCTTTTACTAAATCCAATCTAATTAGTTTTGAAATTAAGTGTGTGCTTGCGTGACCTAATCTTCGATGCCACAACCACCAATCTCATTCATATTAGCATTATTAGCAACTAAGCAATGATTATTAGTAGACAGTTTGTCTAAGTCAATCATGTATACATTGTCATTTCTATTTCCAATAAAAACAATGCTATTATCAATGGGATTAGCTACAGTGCATAAAGAAGATTCAAATGAAACTTTAAAACCTTTGTCACATAATTGACTTATACTAATTAAGTTATGCTTTAAACCATCAACATAAAGTACATTTTCAATAAATGTGAAGGGAGTTATTTGAATGTTACCAAACCCCAAGATTTGGCCTTTGCCATTGTCGCCAAATGTAACAACTCCTCCTTTCTTTTCTTCAAGGGTGATGAATTCTTCTTTGTCACCCGTCATATGTCTTGAGCAGCCATTATCAAGATACCACTTTCTATTTGATCTCTTGGCCACAAGACATTCCTGCAATGAAATCAGACTTTATGTTTAGGTACCCAAGCTTTCTTGGGTCCTTCATGGTTAGTAGCAACAAATATCGTTCCTTTCGGAACCCATATTTTCTTTCCTTTAACATTTAAGTTTTATTAGGTTTCAGAATTTTACATTCATAAGATTTATGTCCTTTTGATTACATTTAAAGCATGTAAAATTACATTCATAATCCGACTTTGTCAAAAACTGCTTTTTGACTATTTAATAACATGTCTAGTTTAATTGAGCTTAATGTAAACTTATCAACTATGTTTTATGTTTTTCAACTCATTCTTTAGTTTATCTTTTTCATTAGAGATTGATTCCTTTTCATTCATCTTCCTTTTCTTGAATGAAAGTTAAGTTTTCATTTTCAAAATTTTGTATTTGTTTTTCAAAACTTTGAAATCCCGACAAGTTCATTAAAAGCATCAAATAGTTCATCGAAAGCAAATTCATCGCAAGGGTTGTCGGAACTTACCTCATCGTTGTCGTCCGCCATAAAGCATACGTTTGCGACTTCCTTTTGTTCTTCTTCTTCGGAAGAAGATTCCTCGCTGTCACTCCAAGTCGTCATATAAGCCTTCTTTTTCTTTTTGTAGGCTTTCTTCAATTTTGGACATTCATTCCTAAAGTGCCCCGGTTTATTACACTCATAGCAAGTCAAGGGGTCTTTCTCTTTTTCTTTGTCCTTGTCCTTGTTTTTATCCTTTTCCCTTTCCACTTAGCTCCAAATTTTTTCTTGTGGAAGGGTTTCTTTCTCCTCATAAATCTTTTAAATTTCTTTGCTAAGAGAGCAGTCTCTTCATCATTATCATCATCATCATCACTGCTGCTCTCTTCTTCTTTTGTAGCTTTGAGGGCAATTACTTTCTTTTTCTTTGTGTCCTCCTCTACATGCTGCCTCATAGTCAGCTCATGGGTCATAAGAGATCCTAGAAGCTCCTCTAAGGGTAAAGTGTTGAGGTCCTTAGCTTCTTGGATTGCTGTTATTTTTGCTTCCCATGATCTTGGTAATGACCTAAGAATTTTTCGAACAAGTTCAGAGTTAGTATATGTCTTACCAAGACTTTTCAAACCATTTACAATATCTGTAAATCTTGTGTACATGCATGCAATGGTTTCAGATTGTTTCATGCTAAATAATTCATATTTATGAACAAGAATATTAATTTAGATTCTTTTACTTGATTGGTACCCTCATGGGTAACCTCTAATCTATCCCAAATCTCTTTGCGGAATTACATGTGGAGATTCTATTAAACTCATTAGCATCTAAGGAGCAATATAAGATATTCATGGCTTTAGCGTTAAGCTGTGCCATTTTTCTATCATTATCATTCCAGTTCCTTTCGGGCTTAGGAACAATAGTGCCATCAATAACATGTGTGGGTGTACTAGGTCCATTGATTATAACACCCCATAGCTCATAATCAGAAGCTTGAATGAATATCCTCATTCTAGCTTTCCAATATGAATAATTTGAACCATTAAAAAGTAGAGGTCTATTCGTAGAATGACCTTCAGCAAATGATCCAACTTGTGTTGCCATTTGGAACTTTAGCTCTTGATCATGTGATCAAAATCTAATGAGCACTAGCTCTGATACCAATTGTTGGCCCAGATGACAATCCAAGAGGGGAGGGGGGGGGGGGGGTGAATTGGGTTCTTTAAAAATTAGCCTTTTAAAATTGTTTGCTTGAGATGAATGAAGGCAAATGCAAAGTAAATACAAATTGCAGTGAATAAAATAGAGATAGAGATAAAGTCAATAGAACACGGCAAACACAAAAGATTTTATGGTGGTTCGGTGTATCCAACACCTACGTCCACTCCCAAGATTCACTTGGGTCCACACTATAATCTTTCTTGATTACAACCGAGTTGTTTTACAAGCTCACAACTCTAACTTGTTGTTTTCCTGGGATCACAACGAACCCAGCTCGTTTTCAAGGGCTCACCAGCACAAAAACCCCTAACACAAGCTTAACCAAGCTTGAACCGAGGTAAGATTACCTCCTCTAGTTCAATCCCCCAGATTGAACTAGACACAAAGAATAGAAATATTGTTTTTCAGTTACAAAGCTCCTTAATGAGCAGATAAACAAATATAAGAATAAAGTTTAGAAAAGCCTGATTTGCAGTTGGTTGGCTTTGAGCTTTTCTTCTTTTCTTCTTTTCCTCAACTCCTTTGAAGGGTAGAATCGGGCCTCAGCTCGGATTCTTCACGGAATGTATGTTGGAGTTGATTTGAGCTTTTCCTTTTTTCTTTGAGTATTGAAAATCACTTGAGATGCTCTTGAATAGCTCTTGGATTTTCTTCTGAAGCTTCCTTGGATTGTTGAGCTTGAACACAGAAGGAGCTTCCTTTGATTTCACACTCTTTCTTTCACTCTATTTTGAATCACGGATTTTTTCAAATGAAGCTCTGTTTTTTCCGATTTTTCTCTTCTTTTTCTTTGAAGTGAATATCTCTCTATTTTGTATATATGATTGAAAATGGCTTCTCTATTTATAGATTCTGCAAAAATATAGCCATTAGAAACAAAGAAAAATAGCCGTTAACTAAAAATCTTACCGTTGACGCTGAGTTGGCATTCGGAAAAATCTCGCCCAGATTTGCTGGAGTCGACTCCTGCTTTCGCGAGTCGGCTCGAGGTCATGATACGAAAAATAGAAATACTCAGAAAGTTAGAGGGTCGACTCATCAAAAGTAAAGTGTCGACTCCTGACAGTCGGGGGTCGACTCATGAAAAGTTGGGGATCGACTCGCGAAGTGCTCAGAAAAACACACCTCTGGTGTCTGAGCGGAGTCGACTCGCACAGTCATGGAGTCGGCTCGACAGAATCGGGGGTCGACTCAAGAAATTACGTGGATCGACTCGAGACAGATAGTCATTTCTTACTCTGAGTGGAGTCGACTTTGAAACTCAAGAGTCGGCTCCGGAATGTATCAAAAATCAGAAAGTTTTATGATTAACTTATAATTCGTTCCAGATTCATTTTAAATCATTAAATTGACTTGAATACAATAAAATTGACATTAAGAATCAATTCAAGAAGTGTTCCAAAAACTCATTGATTACAATATGAAGTATTAAATTTCTTTTTGAAAGCTTAAACATTGAGCTTGAAGTTACTTTCAAATTGATTAAAGTCAAACTTTAACATTCTCATTGATTGTTCTAAATAAATTCATTGCTCATGTAAATAAACTCATTACATCTTTTAATGTACACATGGCTTTTGGTAATCATCAAAATCAAAAGGATTGGGGCATATAATTTTTCAACAAACTTCCCAACATAAAGGTTGTGCAATGAAGCCAATGCAAACAATATTCTAATTGTTGTTATTCTAGCTACAGGTGCATATGTATCAAAATAGTTGATTCCTTCTTTTTATCGAAAACCTTTAGCTACTAGTCTAGCTTTGTAGGTGTTTAAAGTACCATCATTATGATACTTCTTCTTAAACACCCATTTACAATCAATAGGCTTAGACCCTTTGGGTAAATTTACAAGCTCCCAAGTGTGGTTAGCTATAATGGAATCCATTTCATCTTAAATAGCATCCTTCAAAAAGGCTGATCCCTTGAAGCTATAGCTTCCTTAAAGGTTTTAGGATTATCTTCCACTTGAAGAAAAATAGATACCCTACGGTTAAAATTCTCTCTACTTCCTTCAACTAAATAAAGGGAAATAAGTTGAGAGTCTATTTCATCGGGTGCTAAATCTTTAGCCTTTCGGATTCTCTTACTTTTTGAAGATCCGATTGTTCTTCAACAACCTTTAAAGATCTCTCCTCATGAGAATTATTACTCTTTAAATTTGTAGGAGTTTGATAATTATTACTCTTTAAATTCTCAAGAAACTCCACATCTCTAGATTCCACTATCACGTTATACTCTAGATCCAAGAGTCTATAAGCTTTGTTATTTGTGGCATAACCAACAAATACACTTCTTATCCCTCTGGGACCCAATTTGGTTCTTTTGGGGTCTAGATTCTTGTAGTAGGCAAGACACCCCCATACTTTGAAATACCCAATATTGGGCTTTTTTCCTTTCCATATCTCATATGGAGAGATTTGAGTTTTCTTTAAAGGAATTTTATTTAAAATATGACAAGCAGCAAATAAAGCTTCACCCCATAAATTAAATGGCAATTCGGAATGCATTAACATAGTATTGATCATCTCTTGTAATGTTCTGTTCTTATGTTCAGCCAAATATAATGCCATTTTCTTCATAAAATGCATTAAAATTATTAGAAAAATATTCTCCACCCCTATCACTTCTAAGGATTTTAATATTTCTACCTAACTGATTTTCTACCTCCGCTTTATATATTCTAAAAGCATTGAAAGCATCATCTTTATGCTTTAATAAATAAACATATGTGAATCTAGAGCAATCATCAATAAAGGTAATGAAATACCTATTCCCACCTCTAGTTAACATGCCATTAAATTCACGTATATCATAATGCACAAGTTTTAATAAGTTAGAATTTCTCTCAATGCTATGAAAAGGTTTTTAGTCATCTTTGATTTAATGCATATATTACATTTATTGAACTCATCAATTTTCCAAGAAATCAAACCACATTTAACAAGCCTTTTCATGGTACTAATTCCAATATGTGATAGTCTACCATGCCATAATGTAATTGAGTCAAGCATATAAGCGGAAGCAACATCTTTATTAATAGAATGGTCAATGATACATAATCTGACCATTCCATCACTAGAATAGCCCTTGCCAACAAATATACCATTATAGGTCAAGATAAGTTTGCCCGACTCAAAAACAGATTTTATTCCTGGTTTGCCCAAAAGATCCACACTAACAAGGTTCCTATTCATATCCGGTACATGCAACACATTTGACAAAGTAATTTTCTTGCTAGAAGTGAATTTGTATTCTACGTTTCCTTTGCCATACACCTTGGACCGGCCTTCATTGTCCATCTGTATCTCTTGTCCATCGGTGACATCCACATAAGTCTTGAACATAGACTTATCATAGGAAACGTGAACAGTGGCGCAAGTATCGTACCACCATCCGAGGACCTTGCCATGGACCACCATGACTTCGCTCACGGTGGCTATGATTTCATCATCGTCAACATTAGTGGCATTTGCTTCCTTAATTTAGCCCCTGCGGTGTCTGCAGTCACGAGCAAAATGCCCGGGTTTGCCACACACATAACAGCTTCCCTTGGGCTTCTTTTTCTTGAACTTCTCTTGATTCTTTTTGGGACCAAGATAGTTTGTTTTGTCATCCTTTTTATCCTTCTTAGGCTTGCGTATAACATTGGCCTTTGAAAACCCAGTTTCAACGTTGACATTCTCCAACTTCTCCCTCATCCTCGATTCCTCCTCGATTCGAAGATGTTTCTGAATTTGCTCCAAGGAAAATCCTCGATGTTGTGGAGAAGTTTTTTCCTATAGCCCTTCCAAGACGGCGGTAATTTTGTGATATCGCACCAACTTGAAAAGACTCAGGAACATTGATTTTCACTGCTTTGAGTTTGTTGACAATCACTTGCAATTCATGCACTTATGCAAGAATTGACTTCTCATCACACATCTTGAAATCAAAATATTTAGAGATAAGAAATTTCTTCGTACCTTCCTCCTCGGCCTTGTACTTGTATTCCAATGCGTTCCATATCTCTTTTGCCGATTGTGTGTTAGTGTATAGATCATACAATCGATCGGATAGAGCATTGAGGATGTGCCCGCGGCATATGAATTCGTCCTCCCTTCGCTTCTTGCGCTCAGCTTTGACTTCGTCGGAGTCGTTTTCAATTGGCTCCGGTATAGGCACCAAGTCCGGATCGAGGATGTAGAATATCTTTAATGCAGTGAGAAGAAACTTTAACTTATCTTGCCAATGGGTGAAATTAGTGCCATCAAATCAATCGAGTCTGACAAGATCTTGGTTCATCAACTTGATAGTCGCAACAGAAGTCTCGGTCTCCATTGAAATAACGCTTAAGATTGTTGGGGAATATTTGAAAAATGAAAGTCTAGATAAGAAGATAAGAACCGAGATAGAAGAAGATAAGGATAGGCTTGAATCACGAACGCTTTCCTTAAGCGTTATTTGCACCCTCTCGAATGCTCTGTGGGTAAATAGCAAATACGCTACAGGATAATACAAGCTTTTTATCAAGTTTGCACCAAAGCACTAATGAAAACTCGATTGTAGACAAGAATATATATATATATTTTGATTTGATTTGTATATGGATTTATAGAAATTGAGTGCCGCGGTGCTTGAGCTTGTGAAGCATTGATTCCCGGAGATCTGCATCGTTTCGTAATATATCCGTTGCAGAGATTTAAAGAAAACGGATAAAGTTTCTTTTTTGAAACGAAGCATCACGTCGCTTCGGCTTCTGAAGCGAGATTTACCGCGGACTCTATTATTCCCTAAATATATCCACAACATCTTAGTTTATTTAAACAAAATCTCAATAAGGATATCGTCCGGCCAAGCCTTGAAGTGTTGATGGGCGGCCATATGGCCCGGGAGAGCTTGTTTCGGGATCCATACCTCCTGGTATTTCCGCAGACGGAGGGGAACCCATGCTTCCTCTAGTGGGAGGGTCGAGATGACGTCGCTGGGTTTTGGACACTCTAATTGGAGGGAGCTGCCGGGAATTGTTGGAAGAGCGGACATGACGGAAGGCTCTTCTCCTGTAGTGGGAGGGTCGAGATGACGTCGCTGGGTTTTGGACACTCTAATTGGAGGGAGCTGCCGGTAATTGTTGGAAGAGCGGACATGACGAAGGCTCTTCTGATGAGTTGATCATCTTTTCCCCCTCTCCTCAGTTTTGGATTGGGAGCTGCCTGGTAGAGGCTTAAAAGTTCAAAAGCACCAATCACTCTTTTTCAGGACCATCTGTACTTTGACAGAGAAAAGTCACGTTGCTGGCTGGCCCACGGTAGACATGTGAACCTGGACTTCACGTACCGATGATTCCTGCAATTTTTTAATATTTTTTTTTATTTTTATAACTTAATATTCATTATAGGCAATGTTTTGAAGATTGGATCCGCCTACGGTTCGTTCGAATCGGTTTAACATTTATAGGTCGTGAAACTTAATATTCAAGTTCGACCGAATGAATCGATTTCAACTAATCAAATAATATTATAATTAAATTTTAATTTAATAATATAAAAACAATAAAATATAAATATCAATTTGAATTAAAAATTAAAAAAAATTGAAAATCAAATTAGATCGATCCTAAATTCGATCGATTCAATGAGTTTTTTTCGATTTTTATTAGATCATATAAGTTAACTTTAATAATAAAATTGGATTGATTCCGATGATCAATTTTTGATTGGATCGATTTGATCGATCTATTCGATCTGATTTTCAAAACACTGGTTAGGAGTCCATTTGGTTTAATTTCCTATCAGATTTTAAGAATGCAAAATAATGCACTTGTTCATCGGTTTTGCCCTTTGAGAATTGGATAAAATTGAGGTATAATTTGTTAGGTGTTTGCCATTATGTAGCTCAACAAATAACATATAAATAATTTTATAAATATAATAAAACTTTATTGGATGCTGAGGAAAAAACATTCAGAAGGTGAAGGGCAACCGTACTTTAAATTTGCATGCATGTCAGTTGTTTGTCGATTTTATTTTTAAGTTATTAAATGATTTATTGGCAAACACTAATAAATTGCACCTAACTTTTGTCCTACAGAAGTTATGGAAGAGACAACTAGCATCATGGTATTTCGATAGTGTTTGATAAAAAATAGCTATCTTTATATAAGTATATATGATAGAGTTTATTTATGGAATAGCTGAGAAAATAATTAAATTTTTTTAATAAGAGTTTTGCTCTTAGGTAGTGTTTGATAGAAAAAATATTATTCATGGATAAGTGTACGGGATAGAGTTTGTCCCCGGGCTATCCCTAGGGATATCCCTTGGCTATCCCATTGATCATATCAAATGCAAAAAGGTAAATCCATAGGATAACTTTTTTTGTACTCTTATTTGGAGGGATAACCAGCTATTCCTGCATTTTCTAGGGAATAAATTGAGGGGATATCCCATGGTTAACCATGGTTAACCATGGATTATCCCTTTGGTTAACTTTATTCCTAGCTATCCCTTGTAGTTATGACTTTTGGGAATAAGAGGGGATATCCCCTCTTATTCTCTATTTCAAACACTACCTTAAGGAATAGATGAAGGAATAATCAACTATTCTTAGACCTATAGTTAAGCATGAGTTATCCTCTCTGATTAACTTTATTTTTAGTTATCCTTCATAGTTATGGTTTTGAAAATAAGAAGATATCCTTTTTTATTCTTTATTTCAAACGCAGCTTTATTGAATTCAAGCCAAATTGAATTACATAAATTCTAGCCAATGAATGTTGTATGTGGCGTCAGGTGAAGACCTTAAAGGCCGATTGGGATTGGATTTGGACTTCCGTGCAGATAATCTTTATGGAAAGCAAGCAGAAAAAAAGCTATTGAACCATTCTTTGAAGCAACAAACATGTATCAAACGTATGAAATAATTATACATACATATTATTATGTATATTAAAGCTTAATAAATTTTATTATGCATCACATGTAGCATTTGTTACGATATTGAAGCACAGTACAATAACACTTTACCAAAGTAAGCCTTCAACCATCAAGCCACAGTATGCATCTATTTCAGCATGAATATTTTTTTCTATTATTTTTTCTTTTTTAATGGACTACCTAACACCATTTGGAGGCCCCTTGATGAATAGACAAACAGGTGGGTAGTGTCAGGAACCGTATATGATGTCATCGTTTCCTTTTCTTTTTTTTCTTTCCATTTTTTTCCCTCAATTGATGAAGCCCATGGCGATTAATGCCAACTATTTATTATATTTATTTATTTTTAACAATAAATTATTTGGTTGGTCGAAACTTGGTCACTCGGAAGTATCAGATGCATTAATAATTATTAACCTACTTTCAGCCTATTTACACTCCTTAGAGCTTCTTCTGTCACTTTGTTTGGATCTTTGAAAGAAAAAAAAAAATTTGTTCTTCTTCTATTGTTTAGAAAGGATATAAAAAAAGATAACATCAATTATTTTGTTTGGATAGAGAGTGAAAAAAATAACAAAAAGAATTATATGATAATTATATTTCTTCAGAATAAAAAATGAACCGTGAGAATGAAAGAATAAAGAATAGAAAATAAAAAGTATTTTGATATTTTAAAAAATATATAATTTAAACATTTTTTATTTACTTTTAATTTAAGAATTAACAAATTTATTTTTACTAAAAAAAATTAATTATATATATATATATATATATATATATATATATATATATATATATATATATTCTTTCACCTTTCTTCTAAACAAAATAACTTATGACCTTCCTTTATTTTTTCTTTTTCCTCCCCCTTTATTCTCTCCCATCCAAATAGTTAAAAGGACTTCTTCTTTGGGTCGCAGAATACCATAGTGTAGCGTGGCTGACCGCGGTTAACCCTTAGGCTGTGTTTGATAGCTTTTTGGCTATCCCTGGATAAATGTACAGGATAGCATTTATCCAGGGGATAGCTGAGGGGATAAGCACATTTTTAAAATTACCGCTCTACCATCAAGGGATAACTTTAGTTATTCTTGGGTTCCCTAGGGAATAAGTTCAGAGGATAACTCATGGTTAAACATGGGTTATCCTCTCTGGTTAAACTTTTTTAGCACTATTCTATGTAGTATAGCATTTAGGGATAAGTGGGATATTTAGGAGATATTCCCCTTATCCATCATATCAAATACAGCCTAGGAGAAAGGATGGCCGCCATTCCACCACCACCTCATGAGTACAGTGACCTCATCTCAACCCTTCCCCTAGAGGAAGGATGGGCACCCACCCGGCTCCGAAAGTACCAAGGTTGCTGGATCCCTGAGGCTACTCTCCCTCACATCATGGCCATGGAGCAAAGCTTCAAGGCTCGCCCCGACGACATCTTCGTACTGAGCTACCCCAAGTCCGGCACCACCTAGCTCAAAGCACTAGCCTTAGCCATCATGACCCGTACCCAACACTCTCTCTCCGACCACCCTCTCCTTAGGCTCAACCCTCATGACTGCGTCCCATTTATGGGTAGAATATACCCCCCAGCCAAGCTTCCGAGATAGAAGCCATGCCTTCCCCTCGAATCCTCAACACCCGCTTGCCTTACTCTCTGCTGCCGGACTCCATCAAGAAAGTGGACTGCAGGATCATATACGTTTGCCGGGACCCGAAGGATGTTCTTGTCTCCCAGTGGTACTTCAGTAACAGGATGAGGTCCAAAAAGGCGGAGCTGACTTTGTGTAAACCCCCGGTAATTTAATTGAGGGGAGGATGTTGTGCTCGGTTCCCGGTTCATATGAACCAGGTTCAGGCTTGGTCCTGTGCACTGCAACGCTTCGCTCTTAGCGAAGCGCTTCGTTTGCCCGGATCCTTAAACCGAAGCGTTGCGTAGGGGGGATTAAATATGTGATGGAGGGGGGACTCCCTCCATCATTCTGGCATCAGTCTCCATCAGGTAATCCCGGATCCAGAGAGAGAGAGAGAGCACGTGAGAGAGACAGAGAGAGACAGATAGGGAGACAGAGAGAGAGCACGAGAGCGAGAGAGAGAAGGGAAGCGGCCGGACGAACCTTGGTTCAGGCTCGGCGGCGTGCTCGCCGCCGCGCCGGGCCTGATATTTGGCCGGCGACCCCGCCGGCACTGGGGGAGGTGTCCGGCGGGGTGGTGGTGGAGAGAGAGATGAGAGAGAGGGCCAATTGGCCCTTCTCTCGTGCGGTGGCGGTTGGTTCGGGCCCGGCAGCGTGCTCGCCGCCTCGCCGGGCCTGAGCTTTGGCCTGTCACCTCCACCGGTGCCGGGCATGCATCCGGTTGAGGTCCGGCCAGCCAAGGTGGCCGGCCGTGCCGCCGGCACAGAGACGTGCATCGCGGATGTGAGGGAGATGATGAGAGAAACTGAGGTAGAGAGAGGGATTTTGGCGGCCGGCCGCGACGGCGGCCGACTCTGGCCCGGCCACCGGCGGCCGGGCCACCCTCAATTTGGCCGGCGGTGGCCCTAGCCGCCGGCTAAGTTCTCGTCCCCTGTTCGGTGAAACAGGGGATCGGGAGGGCTTGGGTTGAACCGGGCCGGCTGGGCCGACCGGTTCAGGGCCTTTTGGGCCGTGCAGCGAGCTGATTTTGGGCTAGATTTTGGGCCCCGTAACGGGCTGAGATTAGCAAAATATTTATATGGTTAGAATCTGGGTGAATTCTAGTTTCTTGGGGTATTTTTACTTCCCCAATTGGATGTGTATAGTGGGAGATATTCGAGCCCAAAGTAGGGCCCGTGAACTAGTCTGGGTAGAAATTCTAAGGGTCATTTTAATATTCGTATTCTAATAAATTAATTATGTAAAATGATCCTGTAGGTGTTCAGACACCTGACTAGCTGATATATACCTGTTGGATTGCGTACTGAGTTAAGTAAGCCAGTTATCAGTATTTAATAAATTATTCATTATATGAATGTTTAAATTGTGAATTGTGACATGAAGAATTGTTATTGGCTAAATTGTAAGTAGATGAATATTATGAATACATGGCTGTTTATGTGCTATGATTTCATGTGTGGATGCTATGCATGAGAGATGCAGTTATTATGACATTGATGTGATATATTACATGCAATTGTTCAGTAAGTATAATCCACTGTTTATGCAGTATATAGTTGTTATTGATATGATGAGTGCATGTGATGTGAGGTACTGTTATGTGTCGCTGCGGTTCTCCTTTATCATGTCATACCACACACACGTCTAGAGGACGTGTTTTGCTTGTTTATGCCACCTACACGTCTAGAGGATGTGTTCTGCTTGTTTATGCCACCTACACGTCTAGAGGACGTGTTCTGCTTGTTTATGCCATCACACATCTAGAGGATGTGTTCTGCTTGGGTTCGAGATGGCATCACGCATCTAGAGGATGTGTTCTGAGTTCTATGAGGTGGCATCACACATCTAGAGGATGTGTTCTGCTTGGTTCGAGGTGGCATCACACATATAGAGTATGTGTTCTGGTGGATTTTGACATGGCGTGACCCTGGTATCTGGACCCTTTCAGTAGGGGGATGCTTGTTGGTGCACTATTGAGATATTGCAGGGCCGTGGGTCACATTTACAGTTACCATTGAGAGTATAAACAGTGGGTTTACTTACATTGCATGTTGAGTAATTGTATAATGTTTAAGCATGCAAATCATTTATGTGCTTATTGGTTGCTATGCTATGATTTGACTGTATAACGTGACTTACTTATTGAGTGTGAGCTCATATAAATCTCACAATGTTTTTTCAGAGCCTCAGGATTGAAGAAGGAACCATAGGGTCATTGGAGCTTCTATTTAAAATAAAGTGGATTTATATATTGTTGTAACCCCAGTAATATTTGTGTGTAGGGCTTGTAGCCCAAATCTTTAGTTATGGATTGTATTAAAGTTATGGACTTGAATGATATATAGGTTGTTGCCTTTCTTGAATTCAGTGCCATGATTCGGGACGCCTTGCATGCCTGGCATGCGGCGGGTTGTCACCCTAGCTCAAAAATTTTTGGGTCTGGGGCGTGACACTTTGCTTCCATTCACCGAGGCCTTTGAGTTGTTCTGCGAGGGCGTTTGCCCTTATGGGCTCATCTGGGACCATGTTCTCGAGTACTGGTAGGAGAGCCTGAGAAGGCCCGAGAAGGTGCTGTTCTTGAAGTATGAGGAGATGCTGGAGGATCCGATCGGGACTGCAAAGAGGTTGGCGGAGCTCATGGGATGCCCCTTCTCTGCAGAGGAAGAGAAGGAAGGCGTGATGCAGGAGATCGTCGGTCTCTGTAGCTTTGAGAAACTGAAGAGCCTGGAGGTCAACAAGACGGGCAAATTTTACCCAAATTTCCCCATGACCAATGACGTTTACTTTAGGAAAGGAGAGGCGGGGGATTGGAGGAGCCATATGAGCGCGGAGATGGCAGCGAGGTTGGATGGAGTCACCCAGCAAAAGCTACAGGGATCTGGCTTGGCCTTTGGGAATGCGTGCTTGAAAACGGCTTCCATGTCAAGCGGTGTGTGTGACAAAAGTTAACCGTGATGATGATGTTTTCCTCTTCCGAATTAATCTAGCTATGTTATCAACTCAAATAAAATGAGTCTTATCATTTCTATTCTCATATATTCCTAATCAGCCTACTTTTCTTTGTTAGGTTATTCATATTTTAACTTCAAATTTTGCCGGACCATCAAACGTCTCCACCTTCTGCAATGTGCCCCCATTTTGCTGACTTAATTGGTGCTGAGATTTGGATAAATTACATATATATAATACATTGTAGATGTGCTCTTGGAAGATCTAATCTCCTCGATTGTAGAGGTAAATCACTGACGACAAACAATCTATTTAATAATAAAAAATCACTGCTAAATAGATGACAACAACAATCCATTAGATCAGTCATAAATTAAATAATAATATTAATAATATTAAATCAATGGCATCAATAGCCCATAATTTTATCTGCCAACGCTAAAACCAACGCTTGTAGCCTCTCCCATTTGCAACAGTAGCAAGCATTAATAAACGGGTACCATCAGAGACGTGTTTTTTTGGTTGCAGACCATCGGAAATGCGATGTTCCCTCCAGGAGCCACAAATGATTCCGCAGGGCAAATTGGTGGACCTCAATGCGTTTGATTGTCGTTCATGGAGCAGGAGGTTTAATATCGGGCGTAGTTGCGAATCGTGGTCGCTGCCATAGTACTATTTGCCCTTTTCACGTAACGTCAAAAAAAACATCGGTATTAAGTGAAACCTACTGCAATGAAAAGCTCATTGGCTCATAATTTATCTCCTTTCTTCTCACCTCACGTCAATAATCGATATTTATTTGGCATCACTTCTTCTCCAATGCCATTGTTGCAAGTTATGGCAGCAGTTTTTTTTCTTCTTTTTTGGGTACTGATAGGCGATTACACAACTTTAGTGCGAGAACAGTTTATAATATCAAAGTAAAGATACATTAAGAGAGAGGATGAAATCATACCACCTTGATCCTAGATCCAATCAACAGAATGCTGGACAATATAGGAGGCCACCCAATCCGTCGCGCAGTTTACCTTTCGATAGACATGTCGAACAATGGTAATCATCGGGTTATGCAAAAGCTGCCAAATATCCCGAAAGAGTGGATGGGCATCGTCAAGCTCCGACCTATCCTGAATCCAACCAGTGACAGTGGTGGAGTCCCCCTCGATAAGGATCCGCTAAGCTCGCAGTTGGCTAGTCACCCTGATAATGCCAGACCATGTTGCTCGAAGCTCAGCTTCCAAAACAGAGCAGTCCTTAAAGGAGGCCCCAACGGTTGCCAGCAGTCTTCCATCGTCGAACCGAATAACATACCTTGCACTACCATCAGTACCGCGGACGCTGCCATCAAAGTTCATCTTAACAAACCCTGGGGAAGGGGGCTCCCAGGAAATAGAAATCGCCCTACGGGCCGCTGCCGGAGCAACATGGGAGACCCAGTATCCAAGAGAAGTCAGGGGGTGATAGCATCCACCGCAGGTACTCAGATGCCAAGCATCTGGCTCTCAAGAGAATTCGATGGACGGATGATCTTTGCCTCAAAGGTCATCGCATTTCTAGCTAACCAGATCTGATAGGCAATGTAGACGGCAAGACAGGCCTCGTGTGTGGATCTCTGATGGAGGAACCAGAGGAAGGAGTATAGGCAATCACAGTCATCAGCCTTCCAAGGCCATCTCCCAGCAAGCCTCCAAGTCTTCCTCACCCTAAGGCACCGGAGGATAGCATGCTCAATCGTCTCATCATAAACCTCACAAACCGGGCAAGATCCGGCAATGTCCATGCCTCTCCGACTAAGGAGAGCCATCGTAGGGAGGCGGTTCCAATCCATCTTCCAAAGAAAGAGCTGCACTCTCGGATGGATATGGAGTCTCCATATCCATGCAGCTGTAAATGTGGTATCTGCAGGTCCCCAGCAAAGAGTGTAGAGGGAGCTCGAAGGAGCCATGGGGAAGCAGGTAGAGCCCCAGACCCTAAAGTCGTTCCCTCAAAAAAGCAGAATCAGGATTGTTGACACCAAATCACCGTCCTCGAACGTCCGCGAGCGTCCGGTCGCCTCCTCCAGTGAGCTCGGGATCCTCCAGCGAGCTTCTTGCGCCTGTGGGCCTGCTAACAAGTCCCAGAGGCTGAAGATTCCGACGGGGACCCTCCGACGCTCAAGTCAGTGCTCTGGGCAACACCGTGAGCTTGAGGAAGCTCAAAAGAGAGAAGAAGAGAGAGGCTTAGAGCTGTACGTGCTCTCTGTGAGCAAGAATGAGCGTTTAAGAGTGTAGTGAGTTCTCAGTTGGAGTTCCCAATTCTTAGTTACCTGGTCGGGGGTCCCTCTTACCCATTTTGTAGATGCTTAGAGTCTGTGGGCCCTGGGGTATGATCACTTGTCAGAGCATTTACGATGGCAGCAATGGCAGGGCTTGCTTCCATGTGACGTGTCAGGCTGCAGGCCGTGTCCCGTCAGAGTAGGTGGCTACAGCTGGTTGGTAGGTGGTATTTTGGTTTGGATAGCTGTTGCAGGCTGTTGCAGGGCATGGCCGACCATTATGGCGCTTGTCAGACGTATCCCCCACGTCGCATAACAGCTATCACAGGCTGTTGCAGGGCATGGCCGACCGTTACGGCGCTTTCCAGACGTATCCCCCACATCGCCTTTTTGCAGTCATGGCACAATTCATGGCCGAGGCCGAGGATAAGATGGCCGAGCACTGAGGCTGGCCAAGGTTGAAGCTGGCCAAGGCAGACTGGGACCGAGGCCTACCGGAACCGAGGCCGACCGGAGCCGAGGCCGATCGAAGCCGAGGCTGACTTGGATTGAGGCCTACTGGAGCCAAGGCCGACCGGAGCCAAGGCTGATCAGAGTTGAGGCTGACTGGAGCCGAGGCCGACCGGACCGAGGCCGACTGGGGCTGAGGCCGACTGGGACCGAGGCTGAGGCTGAGATGGCCGAGGTCGAGGCTGAGGTGGCCGAGGGGGGCTCGGCAGAAATAGTCGAGTGCCGAGGCCGAAGGAAGCCAAGGGGAAGACCCGAGGCTGACTGGAGCTGAGGACGACTAGAGCTGAGGTTGACCGGGATCGAGGCCGACTGGAGCTGAGGCCGACTGGAGCTGAGGCCGACCGGAGCTGAGGCCGACTGGGATCAAGGCCAACCGGGGCCGACCAGGACCGATGCCTATTGGAGCCGAGGCCGACCGGAGAGACCGACCAGAGCTGAGGCCGATCGGGACCAAGGCCGACTGGAGCCAAGGCCGATCGGGACCGAGGCCGACTGGAGCCGAGGTTGACTGGGATCGAGGTCGACTGGGACCGAGGCTGACTGGAGCTGAGGCTGACTGGGATTGAGGCCGAGGCTGAGATGGCCGAGCACTGTTCATGGTGGCCAAGGTCGAGACTGAGGTGGTCGAGGGGGGCTTGGCAGAAACAATCTAGTGCCGAGGCCGAAGAGAGTTGAGGGGAAGACCCGAGGCTAAAGCCGTACGAGGCCGACCGGAGCCGAGGCCGACTAGGACCGAGGCTGAGGCTGAGATGGCCGAGCACTGTTTATGGTGGCCGAGGTCGAGGCTGAGGTGGCCGAGGGGGGCTTGGCAAAAACAGTCGAGTACCGAGGCCGAAGGGAGCAGAGGGGAAACCCTAGGCCGAAGCCGTACGAGGCCGACTGGAACCGAGGCCAACCAGAGCCAAGGCCGACTAGGATCGAGGCCGACCGGAGCCGAGGCCGACTAGGACCGAGGCTGACCGGAGCCGAGGCCGACTGGGACGGAGGCCGACCGGGGCTAAGGCTGACCAGGACCGAGGCCGATCGGGACCGAGGCCGACCGGGACCGAGGCCGACCGGGACCGAGGCCGATTGGAGCCGAGGCCGACTTGGACCGAGGCCGAAGGGAGCCGAGGGGAAGACCTGAGGCCGAAGCCATATGAGGCCGAGGGGAACCTGGCTCCAGGCGAAGGAGAGAGAAAAGGTGGCAGACGGGGGGAAGGCTAAGTTGCCAAGTCTGGATGCTGTCATTGTGGCCCATGGGGGCCCACTGGCCCCATCAGATGCCCCCCACACTCCTTGAGCTTGTGTGTCGTGCATCAGCTAAGCGAAAGGAGTGTAGAGCTCTTCATCTTTGCTCTTGTCTTTTCATGCTTGCTTCAGTTCTGAATCCTTCCTAGTGGAGAGATCTTTTTTTTCTTTTGCCTTGCTTTGGATAATTTTCATCCGCTCGTTGACTAGCTGAGGGTAGCTAGCAATCCTCTCTCGATGTAGAGTCTGGAAGTGGATATTCGTCATCTATGAGTTGGAGAGTTAGTTTCTTCCAACTGTGAGTTGACTTTGGGTCTTCAACTTCAGACATGAAGTTTGGATATGGGTGCCCGTCAACATGCCGCTGAGGTAGAGAGAAAGCTGATGAGGCCGCAATGATGTCGATGAGGCAGAGAAGCCGTTGAAGCTGCAATGATGCCGCTGAGGCAGAGAGAGCCGTTGAGGCTGCAATAATGCTGCAGAGGCAGAGATAAAGCCGTTGAGGCTGAAATAAATTTGCCAAAGCAGAAATAGAGCCATGGGGGCTAAAATAAAATTGCCTCGAGTATTTGTGTGCTGGTCCGGGAGGTAACTTGAGCAGGTACAAGCTGTTAGGGATTTGAATTGACTCGAGGGTGTATCCTAGCCGGACCAAGTGGTATCCGTTAGCCGCGATGTTGCCGAGCTCCTTCGAAACCATTTCGGGTGTTTGTGTGCTGGTCTGGGAGGTGACTCGAGCGGGTACTGGCTGTTAGGGATTTGAACCGACTCAGGGGCATATCCTAGCCGGGCCGAGTGGTATCTGTTAGCCGTGATACTGTCGAGCTCCTCTGGAACCGCCTTGGAGGTTTCTTGGTTGGTCCAAGAGGTGACTCGAGGTCACTAGAACCATAAGTCTTGAATCCCGCAGGGGTTTCACGGTCGGCCCAAGGGTGACCTTATGATCGTAGGACCGTCGAGAGCCTTTTGAATGGTTGGTTTTATTAGGTTTCTTGTAATGCATTCAGACACTAATGAAAAGAAATGTTTTCTCAAAGTGTAGTGTTCTTAGCTTTTTCGTAGCTGTTTGCCTTTGCGTTGCGTTTGGTGTAGAGGCCGTACGAGGCCGAGAAGAAAAGCTGAGGCCGTACGAGGACGAGGAGAAAAGCCAAGGCCGAGCCACTTGGGAGCAGCCGCGGGGACTCTATGATGTGACAGTCAGGCAGAGGGAGCGTGCATGGCCGAGTGCCGAGGCGGAGGCTCGAGGCCGAGCCGAGGTGAAAGCTCGAGGCCGAGGCCGAGGCGGAAACTCGAGGCCAGGTGGAAAAGCTGAGGCCATACGAGGCCGAGGAGAAAAGCCGAGGCCGAGGGAATAGGTCCGAGGCCGAGCATGAGTTGAGGCCGAGCATGAGTTGAGGCCGAGGGAAACTTGATGCCAAGGCCGAGGCCGAGGGGAACTTGGTGCCGAGGCTGAGGCCATATGAAGCCAAGGGGATCTACGAGGCCGAGGGGATCTCGAACTTGCATGGCCATGGGGGGCTCGGCAGCTTCTAGAGGAGCTTGGGAGCAGCTGCGGGGGCTCTATGATGTGGCAGTCGGGCTGAGGGAGCGTGCATGGCCGAGTGCCGAGGCGGAGGCTCGAGGCCGAGGCCGAAGCTCGAGGCCGAGGCCGAAGCTAAGCTCGAGGCCGAGCCGAGGCGGAAGCTCGAGGCCGAGGGGGTGCCAGGTCCGAAGCCGAGGGCGAGGGGACCCCGGAGACCGAAGGGACCTCGAAGGCTGAGGGGACCTCGGAGGCCGAAGTCACCCTTCGCGCCTGCCCTTTCATGTCAACTTCAACTGTGATTCCTTGCCGGTAGGGAAACCCCTTTCCTTTTGCGGTGCCTTGTGTAGACATCTTCATGCTTCCTTGACTGGCAGCCAATAGTCTTCTGACGCGGAGCCCAGGAGCGGATGCCCGTCAACTGTAAGTTGGAGAGTCAGTTTCTTCTGACTGTGAGTTGACTTTGGGTCTTCTTTCTTTTGTCATAAAATTTGGAGGTGGGTGCCCGTCAACTGTGAGCTAGGAAGTTGGTCTCTCCCAGCTGTGAGTTATCTTGGAGCTTCTTGATGGCTGAAAGTAACCAGCAATATGTTGCAAGTGTATAATTTAAACAAAGGTATTACCTGATTGGCCGTTGGCCATTGATACATAGTTGAAGCTGCTGAGGCTGAAATGAAGCCGTTGAGGCTGTGATGAAGCCGCTGAGGCAAAGTTGAGGCCGTCGAGAGCCTTTTGAACCCCAAAGGGTGACCCGAGAGTCGCTGGGATGGGACCATGCTTGGGAGCCTTTAACCCCGAAAGGTGACCTGAGAGTTGAGAGTCGTCAGGTTCCTTTTGAACCCCGGAGGGTAACCCAAGAGTCGCTGGGATGGGACCATGCTCGGGAGCCTTTAACCCCGGAGGGTGACCTGAGAGATGGGAGTCGTCAGGTGCCTTTTTAACCCCAAAGGATGGTCTGAGAGTTTAGAGTTGTCAGGTGCCTTTTGAACCCTGAAGGGTGACTGAGAGTTGAGAGTCGTTAGGTGCCTTTTGAACCCCAGAGGATGACCTAAGAGTTGAGAGTCATCAGGTGCCTTTTTCTTTGCGCCAATGATCTTTGCTGCCGACATTGGAGTCAGTCTTTGGCCTTTGGTGCCAAGCTGGCCTCGGGCTTGAGTGCCGATGGTACATCGGGCTTGGAGTGCCGACCGGGGTCGGGCTTGGAGTGCCGATGCTTAGGGTCAGCTAGGGCCGACCCTGCTGGACTCGGGCTTGGAGTGCCGATGCTTGGGGTCGGCCGAGGCCGATGCTTGGGGTCGACCGAAGCCGACCCTACTAGACTCGGGCTTGAGTACCGATCGGGGTCGGGCTTGGAGTGCCGACGGTTGGGATCGACTGAGGCCAACCCTGCTGGACTCGGGCTTGAAGTGCCAACTGGGGTCGGGCTTGGAGTGCCAATGCTTAGGGTCGGCTGAGGCCGACCCTGCTGGACTCGGGCTTGGAGTGCAACCAGAGTTGGGCTTGAGTGCCGATGGTACATCGAGCTTTTTGGATCCGATGGTATACTAGTTTTCGGTGCTAATGGTACATCGGGCTTTTTGGATCCGGTGGTACACCGATCTTCGGTGCCGATGGTACATTGGGCTTTTGAGACGCCAACGCGAGGTTGGTCTTGAATGCTGATGCAGGGTCGGTCTTCCTTGCATGACATTTTTAAGTATCAATGAAAGAAATACGGTCTTAAGTGCAACGTACTTAGCTCTTGCTGCACCCTAATTTTCCTTCTGGACTTGAGCACTTCTGCCCGCTGGTGGTCTGCCTCCAGGAAATGAAGTTGGTTGGAGTGGAGGTACCGCTGCCCTTACATGGGCCTTCCTCTGCATCGCCGTCCGTAGGAGAGAAGGCTGCTTGGGCGGCAAGTGATGGCTCTCTGAGCTTTAAGTCGCTAATGAGCTTGATGATGGTGGACCTCTTACTGGGGAGATTCCCGACAGGATGAAGGATGGCTGGCCTGAGCAGTGACCAAAGAGCGAGTGGAAGCTTTTGCTCGCTATTGCGTGGTCATGAGATGTTGCCTCCGAAGCTTTTGCTCAGCTCATTGAAAGTGCCCCTCAGTGTAACTGGTGAAAGTTTTTGGATTCTTGTCATCACCATCTTCACGATCCGCCATTTTGATAAAAAAGGGATGAGGATCTGCAAACCAACATCGCTGACCCCCCCTTCCTAGCGCGCCAATCTTTTGACGCCAAATCACCATCCTCGAACGTCCGCGAGCATCCGGTCGCCTCCTCCAGCAAACCCGGATCCTTCGGCGAGTTTCTTGTGCCTGTGGGCCTGCAAACAAGTCCCAGGGGCTGGAGATTCTGGCGGGAACCATCCGACGCTCAAGTCAGTGCTCTGGGCAACAGTCATGAGCTTGAGGAAGCTCGAAAGAGAGAAGAAGAGAGAGGCTTAGAGTCGTGCTCTCTGTGAGAAAGAATGAGCATTTAAGAGTGTAGTGAGTTCTCAGATGGAGTTCCTAGCTCTTAGTTACCTGGTCGAGGGTCCCTCTTACCCATTATGTAGATGCTTAGAGTCTATAGGGCCTGGGGCATGATCACTTGTCAGAGCATTTACAATGGCAGCAATGGCAGGGCTTGCTTCTATATGATGTGTCAGGCTGAAAGCCGTGTCCCGTCAGAGTAGGTGGCTGCAGCTAGATGGCAGGTGCTATTTTGGTTTGGACAACTGTCGTAGGCTGTTGCAGGGCATGGCTGACCTTTACGGCGCTTGCCAGACGTGTCCCCCATGTCGCATGATAGCTGCCGTAGGCTGTTGCAGGGCATGGCCGACCGTTACGGTGCTTGCCAAACGTGTCCCCCACATCGTCTTTTTGCAGTCATGACACTATTCATGGCCGAAGATGAGGCTGAGATGGCCGAGCACTGAGGCTGGCCGAGGCTGAAGCTGGCTGAGGCTGACTGGGACCGAGACTGACTGGAGCCGATGCCGACCAGGACCGAGGCCAACCGGAGCCGAGGCCGATCGGAGCCGAGGCTGACCGAGACTGAGGCCGACTGGAGCCGAGGCCAACCGGAGAGGCCGACCGAAGCCAAGGCCGATAGGGACCGAGGCCGACTGGAGCCGAGGCTGACTAGGACCGAGGTCGATTGGGACAGAGGCCGACTGGGGCCGAGGCCGAGGATGAGGTGGCCTAGGGGGGCTCGGTAGAAAAAGTCGAGTGCCGAGGCCGAAGGGAGACTAGGGGAAGACTCGAGGCCGAAGCCGTACGAGGCCGACATAAGCCGAGGTTGATTGGGATCGAGGCTGACTAGAGCCGAGGCTAACCGTGACCGAGGCCGACTAGAGCCGAGGCCGACTGGGGCCGAGTCCAACTGGAGCCGAGGCCGATCGGAGTCGAGGCCGACTGGGGCAGAGCCGAGGCCGACCGAGCCAAGGCCGACTGGGATCGAGGCCGACTGGAGTCAAGGCCGACTGGAGCCGAGGCCGATCGGGACCATGGCTGACCGGGACCGAGGCCGACTGGAGTCGAGGCCAACTGAAGCCGAGGCCGACCAGAGCCCAGGCCATCGGGACCGAGGTCGACCGAGGCCGAGGCCGGTTGGAGCCAAGGCCGATCGGAGCCGAGGCCGACTGGAGCTGAGGCAGACTGGGACCGAGGCCGACTGGGGCCGAGACCGACTAGAGCCGAGGCCGACTAGGACTGAGGCCGAGGATGAGATGGCCGAGCACTGTTCATGGTGGTCGAGGTCAAGTCTGAGGTGGCCGAGGGGGCCTCGACAGAAACAGTCGAGTGCCGAGGCCGAAGGGACCCGAGGGGAAGACCCGAGGCCGAAGCCATACGAGGCCGATTGGAGCTGAGGCCGACCGGAGCTGAGGCCAATTGGGGCTGAGGTCGACTGGAGCCGAGGCGGACTGGGACCATGGTGCGGGCACCAGGATCAAGCAGAGGATTCTTAACCCTTTGTGGATATCTAATTAGTTATGATTCATGTCTTGAGTTGGGAAATAAAGTTTAGTTTATTTTGAGTCCCATCCAGTTCATTTTATTCTAAATTGAGTCCTATCCAGTTTAGTTTATTTTAATGTGAGTCTTGTAGTAAGTTCATCAGCTTACAAAAGGAGACATCAGTATTGGAGCAGAAAACAAGGCCGTCACAGTCAGACAGAGCAGCTGCTAAATTCAAGTTGGTGCCACACCTACTTCAAGCAGCCCACATGCCACCTAGCAGAGCAAGCAACCTTCCCGATCTGGATGATCATTTTCCTCATCTGGCCGATGCCTATTTCATGCGAAATTAAGCTGCCGCTGATTGCATCTAGAATATCACCATCCTCATCTGGATGCTGCAGATTTCATGCCAAATTAAGCTGCTGCTGATTGCATCTCAATCATATCTAGAAGATCACCTGTCTCATCTGGACGCCACAGATTTTATGCCGAATCCAGCTGCCGCTGATTGCATCTAGAAGATCACCTTCCTCATCTGGACGCTAAAGATTTCATGCCAAATTTGATTAAGGTGCCTTTTTCTTTTCTCTCTTTCCATATTTATATTTTCTTGGGCCCTAAGTCCCTTGCTCTATAAAAGAGACCCTCTTGTATGAATGATGTATCTTTTATTATTAATCAATCAATCCAAGTTTTGAGTTATTATGATTTTTGTTAATTGGTTCTCTGGTGCTCTTGTTTTCCTCCTCCTGCACATGCCAACATCCCAAGTCTCTAGGAGAAACCCTGACGCCACCTTTGTCTTCCAATAGTGGATGCCCAAGAGCCCTTGGCAGGCCTTCCCTTTTCTCTACTCTTTCCTTTTCTCTTTGCCTCTATTCTAAATTTTATCTATTATTCTTTAACCCTTGTATGGTGATCTTGCAGATCCCTCAGTAGCCACGAATCCAGGATTCAAGGTGATCATTATCCAGGTCAACGGATACTTGGTCGCAGATCCATAGGCTCAAGGCTTGGTCATCTAGGGTGCATCGCCAGGCAGAGAATCCCTTCAACACTTTGATTTTCCCCCTCTTATCAGGTATACCCCTCTAATCTACTAGTAACTTTATTGTAGGAGAGCAAGCCCTATCAGGGTTTCTTAGCCTCGGCGGTCCTTCTTCCTTATTTTTTTAGGAACTGTTTCGCATGTGGATTTACTATGAATTTTTCTGAATCCCTCTTAGGCTATTACTTTGGTAGAATAATCAACTGTAATTATTAATCATTAAAAAAAATACTTGCATGTGATTCGGTCTTGCATCAGTTTGGTATCAGAACATAGTTAGGGCTTAATTTTAATTCACGTTATTATCAGTATATCATCTATTAATTAAATTGTTTCTGCCTGCATACACATTAGAAAATTATAAAATTTATTTTTCTAGATTCATTATAATTTAAAGTATTTTTTTGTTATTTTTTAAGAATTTAATTCGATCTGTGAAAAAAAAAATTCTAAGATTTATTGCTATTTACATATTTCTGGATTAGGGTTTGTGTTTTACATGTCATTCATCTGCATTAAATTACTCTTAAGGGCTTTCATTGATGTCAGATAAGGGAGGGATTAAGACCCCTTCCTTGGCCCAAAACAACCACCCGTGCATTCCGATCCCAAGCCTCTAATCTAAAACTGAGTAGCAACTTAATTGACATTTGCCCTAGAGGGCTAGGGACACCAACAGTCGGTTTAGTGTACTGGAGGAGACTAGTACAAATCAATCTAGCATGTGCTCTAAAATTGGTGTCTAGAAGAGAGGTCAAATGTTAAACGACTTAAGCGGAGTGTTGGGGTTATTCTAATTAGGCACCTGCAATTTACGGGATGAGCCTCCCTCCTTCCACCTGTCCCAACTGGCCAATTGAAGAGTTACTGTTAGATTGGATTGCATTAAGCCAAATCCTTTACTCTGGATGACTAGGTCTAGCATACCGTAGTCCGAGTCAGTCTGAGTCTTGTATGCTCGATTGTGCTTGCATGTGCACTAGATCAGGAGCATCTTTTCACCCGTCACCACCTCCATTACAGGCTGAACCCATGGCTAATCAAAGCATTGATGATCACTTAAGGATCATCACTGAATAACTAGCCCGAATGAACCAAGACATCAAGCAATCTAAGGCTAGATTAGGGTCCAAGTTCGATCAAGTCGATACTAGGTTGGGCATCCTAGAAGAAGCCCGTGGCCCCACACTGAGTCTGATCATGAGACCCCAACTCATCCTAGGAGAGCCCAATAGCCTGACCTCTACATAAGGCCAAACCCTAGGAGACCACTTCGACCTGATCCAGTCCTAGATGTCCTCCCTAGGAGACCCAATCATGAGGCAGTAGACCAAGAAGAAAGAGCCCTTAGAAGTGTCAGACTTGAAGCACCTACTTTCGATGGCTCTATGGACCCTAAGGACTACCTAGATTGGAAGGAAGGGATGGACCAGTACTTTGACTGGTATGATATGTCTGAAGAGCATAAGTTTAAGTTTGCCCAGCTCAAGTTAGTATGACAGGTTAGGTTATACTGGGCCACTTTAGAGCGAAGGCAATTATTAGAGGGAAGAGACCCCATAGTCACCTTGCACACCATGAAGGCTAGACTTAGGTCCAATTATGTCCCCACATCGTATGAACAGAGCCTATTGGACCAGTGGTAGGGATTAATTCAGGGTAGTAAAACTGTGAATGAATATATTGCTACATTCCAAGAGTATACCATGAGGTGTAATATCGTTCAGTCTGAGAAAGTCACCCTATCCAAGTTTAGGTATGGCCTGAGAGCAGATATTCAAAGAGAACTCTACCTAAGAAGGGTACACGATTTAGAAGAAGCTTACCAAGTTGCTAGGGATTATGAACGTTTTCAGAGAGGGTCACCCTATCGTAGATCAGAGGCTACCAAGAGCCCTAGCCCATATCCAGGATATAGCCAGGCCTATCCTAGTCGTCCCAGACCTACCCAGTACTCAGACCCCTGCCAGACTTTTCCAAGTCGACCCAACACTAGCCGACCCAGTACAAGCCGAACTGAGTTAAGTCGACCCCAGAATAGTACCCCTATACCCCATAGAGAGGATAAGGGCAAATCTGTAGAGGTCCAAAGAAATTCTAACCCCCAGATCAAATGCTTTATATGCAACAAACCGGGACATATGATCAGCCAGTACCCAGTCAGATCCCTTCATATAGATGACTTACCTGAGACTAAATTCGAGTCCCTAGTTGAGCCTGGGGGAGAGGTCTATGAGGCTGATACCCATCTGATAGATGAGTATGATGGAGAGGATGAAACATTTGAGTCTGAAGACCTACTAGGAGTGGTTAGATGTATCTTGACCCAGACTCAAACTAAGGACCAGGAAGATTGGCGTAGGACTAACATCCTACATACTTTTATTAAGATAGAGGATAAGGTGCTCAAGATCATAGTGGATAGCAAGAGTTGTGTCAATGTCATCTCTACCAATACAGATAAGTCATTAGGATTGACCACAGTGTTGGTCCAGATAGCAACCCAAGAGGGGGGGTGAATTGGATTTTTCAAAAATTTAAACTCTTTTGAAAGATAATCCCAAGCGAAATAAGAACTTAGATTCACACAAATTAAGACTGAACAAGCACAAATAGAGAGTTGAAGATAAAGAGACAATCACGGCAAACACAGGAGATTTTATAGTGGTTCGGTGTACCTACACCTACGTCCACTCCCAAGTACCTCTTGGGTCCACACTATAATCAAACTGATTACAGCAGAGTTATTTTGCAAGCTCACAACTCGAACTTGTTGTTTTCCTGGGTGCACAACGAACCCAGCTGGTTTTCAAGGCTCACCAGCACAAAACCTATCACCACAAGCTAATGCTTGCACAAGGCTAACAGCCTCAACTGAATCAATCACTAGATTGACCCAGCAAACAATATTTATTTTTACAAGATAAACAGCTCCTCCAATGAGCAAATATACAATAATGAAACAATAATAAGAGGATAGGAATCAAAGCCTGATTCGCAGATCTTGGTGGCTTCTTCCTTCTCTTCCTTTGAATGGATCTTCCTTCAAGATGCTCTTGAGACTCAGAAGATCAGAAAACTAGGGCTTCTTACTTCTCTTGAGATTTCTTCGAAATAGAACAGCAAAAGCTTGGAATCTCTCTCTCTTCTTTTAGGGAATCAGTATGATCTTTCCTTACAAGTTTTCCCTCTTTTCTTTTCTGATAGATCTCAAAGATTTGTCTCTATTCTTTTCTTTTTGACTCTCTTGTCTCTCTTTTTTGGGATGCAACAAACCCTCTTCTTATAGATCCCGATTAATCCATAAATAGTTTGAAACTATCCGTTAGAAACAAGTGTAAGAAGGATTAGATCCATAAATAACAATAGCCGTTGGGATTAAAATAGATAAAGATAAAGTTTAGAGTCGTTCTGATAGTTCTGAGCCCTGTCTGACATTCTGGAGTCGGCTCTAACTTTTTTGGAGTCGGCTCTAACTCGAAATTCTTTAATCCGCTCGATCTGGAGTCGTCTCTGACTTTTCTGGGGTCGACACAAAATTCTTCTAGAGTCGATTCTAACAGTCCGGGAGTTGACTCTAAGTCGTGGCCTGAAAAACCATCGTTCTATCTTTTCTGTTGGAGTCGGCTCTAACAGTCCCGGAGTCGGCTCTAAGTCTGTGCCGTTTTCTGGAGTCGACTCTGCAATTCCATGTGTCGACTCTAATGTCTGCAATCTTACCTTGACATTAGATTCGAACCAAACTTGATTTGACTCTTGATTTTGATTATCAAATCGACTTATAATCTGAAAAACTTAATCAAAATCATTAGTAACTTCAAATGTTATACTCAAATAGTTTTGTTAATCATCAAAATCCTCAATTAGGTCAACAATCTCCCCCTTTTTGATGATGACAAAAACTTTGAGTATATGCATTAAAAATTTATTTGAATGAAGAATTATAGATATTGTTAAAGCTTTGAGACTTCCTAACAGAGAATTTGATGCCAATATTCAAAATGAACTTTAAAAACATACTTGAGTTCTGAGTTCTATTATAAACATCAATCAAGATGATTTAACTTTTATATGGAGAAATTATTAAGCTCCCCCTGCATTGAATAACTCCCCCTGAAATTAATTGATCATTTTTGATACAAATTGATTAGAATTTATAAATCTTAAAATTTTTCTCCCCCTTTTTTGTTATCAGCAATAAGGTGAATTTAAAAGCAATAAAGAATGTTATCAGAGCAGGGTTGTTGGTTCAATTAATCATAAAGATAGTAAACTCATTCATTGAAATTCAATCAATCAATCATATACAAATTTGAAATAAAAGTGTAATTGTATTCCAAAGCAAGATTCATTACATGTGTTTCAAAAAAGTGACATATTCAAGTATGTAATTCCTAGATACATGCTAAGAAAGAAAGAAATCCTAAGATACAACCTAGGATAGGATAACAAAATCAAATATGCTTATACACAATTTTCTTTAAATGTCCAATCATTTCTATAATATCATCTTTTTGAGTCTTCTTAAAACTTTCAAGACAAGCTTCAATTGAGAGACGGCGAGGTTGATATCTTTCTTTAGTTGACTGGTAGCATGAAGATAAGTTCCAGAACCGTCTGCAATGCCTTCCATCCTTTCAAAAATCTTATGAAGATCAGTGCTAAAGGATTATACGGAATTGCTAATGAAAAAAGAAATTATGTCAAGTCTTGAATTGATCTCATCCTTCAACTGATTGAACTCCTCTCTCAACTTACACATATCATTTGTCCTTTGACTATCATACTCAGCCAGTAAAGCTCTGAGCTGACCTATGTTGGCCCAGATGACAACCCAAGAGGGGGGGAGGGTGAATTGGATTCTTTAAAAAATTTAGCCTTTTAAAAAATTGTTTGCTTAAGAAGAATGAAAGCAAATGCAATGTAAATACAAAGTACCGTGAATAAAACAGAGATAGAGATAGAGTCAATGGAAGCACGGCAAACACAAAGATTTTATAGTGGTTCGGTGTATCCAACACCTACATCCACTCCCAAGATCCTACTTGGGTCCACACTATAATCTCCTCGATTACAGTCGAGTTGTTTTACAAGTTCACAACTCAAACTTGTTGTTTTACCCGGGATCACAACGAACCCAGCCGATTTTTTGGACTTACCAGCACAAAACCCAAGACTCAAGCAAAACTAGCTTGACCCGAGGTTAACAACCTCCACTAGTTCAATCCCCTTTGATTGAACTAGGCACAAGCAAGTATATAAATGTTTTACAAATTTTCACAGCTCCTTAATGAGCAGATATTCAAAGAAAAATAAATAGGTTTAGAAAAGCCTGATTTGAAGTTGTTTGGCTTTGAGCTTTTCTTCTTTTCTTCTTTTCCTCTTCTCCTTGCTGGGTTGAATCAAGCCTCAGCTCCGATTCTTCACAGTGGATGCAGTTGAGAAGATTGAAAAGATGGTCTCTTTCTTCTAGATGAGAATCCTCCGATTTTCCTCTATTTGAACGGCTTGGATTCTTCTTTGAGCTTTGTGGAGTGGAAGGTTTGGAAATTGAAAGCTCCTCTCTTGGATATACGGCTCAAGACTTCTAGGATTTTGATTTTTGATTGTGTCTATCGTTTCTATCTCTCTCTTTATATATGTTTTCAAACGGTTGTTTTTCCCCTTTTTATAGATTTTCCTTTGATTCATTTTTGGGTGGAAATCTAGCCGTTGGAGTGTACCTGGAAGGATTTTTCATTCATAAAAAATAGCCGTTAGATGTCAGAAATCAAAAATATTACCGTTAGAGCTGATCTGGCATTTTTGATTTTTTATCCAGGTGGGTTGGAGTCGGCTCCAGCTTTTCAGGTGTCGGCTCCGAATCGTTTTTCCATAAATAGTAAATTCTGAGTTCATCGTGGAGTCGGCTCTGCAAAAGCAAGTGTCGGCTCGCCGTCGTCAGGTGTCGGCTCCCAAAAACTGAAGGTGTCGGCTCCAGGATGCTCAGAAAAATCATTGCTCTGTTCCAGCATCGGAGTCGGCTCCTGACATAGTAAAGTGTTGACTCCGAAACCTTAGGTGTCAGCTCTGAAACTCTAGGTGTCGGCTCCAGGTTATATCAAAAATCAGATTAAAATTGAATTGGCCATGGGGTCGGCTCCAGACATTCTAGGTGTCGACTCCAAGCTCTGAAACTTTAAAATCTCTGATTTGTATATGATTCAAAAATCATTTCTTAATCCTTTAAATTGATCAAATAAATTTAAGTCCTGAAACACTTATGAAATCCATTAGTAATCAAATGAATATACTCAATTCCTTTATTAATCATCAAAATCAATGAGTGGATCAATAATCTCCTCCTTTTTGATGATTATAAAAATATTGAGTATATGCATAGAATTCTTAAAGAGAATATCAAGGAAGTGATCTTTACGAGTAAGCTCCCCCTGAATAAGGTAGCTTCTCTTATGAAGTTCAAATTCAAATTATTCTTCCTCTTTGATACTTAAGATTTCTTTGTGCATAGACAATTCAATTCAATTATCAATTCATATCAATAACTCAACATCATATCAATCAATTAACTTTCTCAACTATAATTCTTTCCATATAATTTTAATTTTCTCCCTCTTAATGCATATACAATTCTAATTTTCTCCCCCTTTTTTGTAATCAACAAAAAGGTAAAGAATATTTTACTGCATCAAAGGATAATTGTATCAAAAAGATAATCAAAAGTCAAATAGAATAAAAAATTTTCATTCATTAATATAAGCTTCACTACATCAACATATTGTCAAGTATTACATAATTCTCTCCCTCTTTTACATTTCATTATATTAACTTCATTACATCAAAATGTAAACAACATTTTAATAAGATTGAACATAAACAACATCAAAAGTTCTTTCTAACTATTCTTGTTAAATGGTCTACTATATTTTTCATTCCATCACATTGAAGTCTAACATAATTTTTTAGTCTCTCATCCACAAATGTGCAAGCTGTTGTGATTTTGTCTTGAAGTTCGGCGTTGCACTTTGAATAAGTTTCACCATCTCCACAAATTTCTTTAAGCTCTTCAAAGATGTTCTTCAAATCACCATTTAAAGATTCTGCGGAGGTGTTGAGAGTTGATTCAATCTTTGCAATCCGATCATCAAGGGAGTAAAGTGACTCTTTTAAATTCATAAATTTACTGTCAAACTCATCCTTCTGAGCTGCAAACAGACTTTTTAATTGCTCCATTTGAAGGTCTAAGAATCCAGTCGAAGAAGTGGATGGTTGATCATAAACTTGTGCAGGTGCAGGAGCAGGAACAGGAGTAGGCTGTGGAGAAGGAGCCCTAAATAATGGTCCAGCCTCGCAAGGCTCAGAAACTCTCGGCATAGGGGCTCTTTCATCTAGATGTCCTTTCCTATCCCATTGACCATTCACCTTGACAAAACCCATCCGATGCAATGTAGCTAAGCTATAGTAATCTGTGTGCCTTAGGTTCTTAGAAAGTTCATTGTCTTGAATTGGAACCCCTTGGCTCTTGAATACCATAGTTAGTACCATTCCATACGGTAGGGATGATCTCCTTTTCCCACCAGCTTCTGCCATATAAAAGATCATCATTGCTGCCAGATTGATCGGCTGCCCAGTTAGAACACTGTCCATAACCACAATGTCTCGCTCCGAGACATACTCAAACCGACCAATCTTTAGAAACAAGATCCTACTGCATATATTGTGTAATAATCTTAATTCTAGGGGTAGTTGATTGGCTCTAATTTCTTCAAACTCAGTTACATCCCTTCCTAACATCCTTGAAAGGGCTGCTGACCTATCACTATGCATGTCAGCGGCTAAACCAGTGATCGGGATGCTGAGAAGATTTCTGAGCTTTTGAAAGTGAGATGAATCCTTTTCCCTTTAACATTGCTTACTAAACCTCCATCCCCTCTAGCCAAATTGAGATAAAATTCTTTTACTAGGGCTGGATAGGTAGGAACATCAAGAGAACACAGCATATCCCAGCCCATTTCCTTCAATTGTCTCTCGATTGAAAAGCCTTCGGATTCAAATAGGTCAAAATCGACTTTTCTACCCATTGTGATGACTCTATCAGCTAGGGTATCTACCTTTATGGAAGATGTGTTGGGATTGTCGGAATCTATGGACGAATCGCTGCTTGGAGTCGGCTCACGAACGGAACGACGTGCGGACCGCTTTCCCGTAGTTACCGGTGCTCCAACCACTGATTCTCTCCTTTTGGGTGCCATTTGATCTTTGGAAAGGTTTGATTTGGATGGAATTAGAGATGGGGAAGTTTTGGAGAAATTTTGGAAGAGTTTGGTTAGGATTTGAGAAAGATATGAAATGATGAGGTGTCGACTCTGCCTAATAAATCAACATTTGACTCCCAGGTGTCGACTCCCGCAAAGTCGGGTGTCGACTCCAAGTCGCTAACACAGTCAGTGCTCGAACTGGAGTCGGCTCCGAATTCACAGGTGTCGGCTCCAAGGTCAAGGACCAAGAGCGACACAGTCTTAGGTGTCGACTCCTCATTCTGAGGTATCGACTCCTGAGACAAATTCAGCAAAAAATATGAGATACAAATGACTGAAACTCGTCAAAATAAATCTTATAAAATTTTGATAAAATTATGGAGTATTAAGGATCAAGTAGCTCGAATGACTAGATAATTTGTCCTTAAAATAGTGAAGGGAATATCAAGAAATTGATAGAAATTTTAGATTCTCATTCCTTAATGTTCAAAATCAATCCAAGGGTCACATATCCCTAATTCACCTCTAAGATAACAAAATCTTTCTTCACTCAAAGGTTTTGTAAATATGTCAGCTAATTGTTCCTCAGTATTAACATATTCAAGATAAATTTCATTATTAGCTACATGTTCTCTTATAAAATGATATCTAATTTCAATGTGTTTTGTTCTTGAATGTTGAATTGGATTTTTAGTTAGATTTATTGCACTCGTGTTATCACATCTAATTGGTGTTTTATCAAGTGTTATGCCATAATCTTCAAGTTGTCTCTTAATCCAAAGGATTTGAGCACAGCAACTTCCAGCTGCAACATATTCTGCTTCAGCAGTAGATAATGCAACCGAATTTTACTTTTTGCTAAACCAAGAGATTAAGTTACTCCTAAGAATTGACATGCACCACTAGTGCTTTTTCTATCCAATTTACATCCAGCATAGTCAGAATCAGAATATGCAATTAAATTTAAGGTTGAGTCTCTAGAATACCATAAACCTACATTTTTAGTTCCACTTAAATATCTTAAAATTCTTTTTACAGCAATTAAGTGAGATTCTTTAGGTTCAGATTGAAATCTAGCACATAGACATACTGCAAACATAATATCTGGTCTACTTGCAGTTAAGTAAAGAAGAGATCCGATCATACCTCTATAATGTTTTTGATCTACTTTCTTACCATCTTCATCTTTGTCCAATTTGCATGAAGGACTCATAGGTGTTCCAAGTGGTTTGATTGACTCCATTCCAAATTTCTTGAGCAGTTCTTTGTGTATTTGGCTTGATTGATGAAGATTCCTTCTTTGCTTTGTTTGATTTGAAGTCCTAGGAAGAAGTTGAGTTCTCCCATCATGCTCATTTCAAACTCACTCTGCATTAACTTAGCAAATTCTTGACATAACAAATTGTTAGTAGCACCAAAAACAATATCATCAACATATATTGTACTACTAATAAATCTTTATCTTTTCTTTTCAAAAATAGTGTTTTATCGAACATTTCCTCTTACAAAATCATTTTCAATCAGAAATTTACTTAATCTTTCATACCAAGCTCTAGTGCTTGTTTCAAACCATATAGTGCTTTGTGTAATTTAAAAACATGATTTGGAAATTCATGATCTTCAAATCCCGGTGGTTGTTCAACAAAAACTTCTTCATTTATAAATCCATTTAAAAATGCGCTTTTAACATCCATTTGAAATAAATTTATATGCATATGACATGCAAATGCAAGTAATAATCTAATTGCTTCTAATCTAGCTACAGGTGCAAAAGTTCATCAAAATCAATTCCTTCTTCTTGATTATATCCTTTTGCAACTAATCTAGCTTTGTTTCTAATTACTATGCCATTTTTCTAATTTATTTCTAAATACCCATTTTGATCCTATTACAGAATGATCCTTTAGGTCTATCTACTAATGTCCAAACATTATTTCTAGTGAAATTGATTTAATTCTTCTTGCATAGCTAACATCAGTTATTATCTTTTTCAGCTTCTTCAATAGTTTTAGGTTCAATTTGAGATACAAATGCAAGATGATTATTGATGTTTCTCATTGATGATCTAGTTCTTACTCCTTGAGATGGATCACCTATAATTAATTCTCTTGGATGACCATAGGCATATCTCCAATCTCTAGGTAGATCTATATCATTATGATTTCTATCAATAACATCAACACTAGGAGAATCATTATCTTTAGCTTCTTGTTCATGATCTGAAGATACATCTATATTTAATTTTTCAATATCTCTTTCTAGAATGTTTGTATCTTCCTCATCATCAATCTTTTTAGAACTTGATGCTAAAGATTCATCAAAATTACATGAATAGATTCTTCTACTATTAAGTTTCTCTTGTTAAATACTCTATAGCTTTACTAGATGTTGAATATCCTAAGAATATGCCTTCATCAGATTTTGCATCAAATTTTCCTAGGTTATCTTTGCCATTATTATGAATGAAACACTTACAATAAAATGCATGAAAATAGCTTATGTTTGGTTTTCTATTATTCCATAGTTCATAAGGTGTTTTCTTAATGATTGGCCTAATTAAAGCTCTATTAAGATGTAACATGCCGTGTTTATAGCTTCTGCCCAAAAGTATTTTGGTAAGTTGCTTTCACATAGCATGGTACGGGCCATGTCTTCTAGGGTTCTATTTTTTCTTTCAACTACACCATTTTGTTGCGGTGTTCTAGGTGCAGAAAAATTATGATGGATGCCATTTTCTATGCAAAAATTTTCAAATAAATGATTTTCAAATTCGGTGCCATGATCACTTCTTAGAGACACTATGGTGTTGTTTTTCTCATTTGTGACCTTCTTGAAGAATTTCAAAAATAGCGGAAAGGTCTCATCCTTATGAGCTAAAAATAATACCCAAGTGTATCTAGAGTAATCATCTACAATCACAAGACCATATTTCTTTCCTCCTAGACTTATGGTTCTAGTAGGTCCAAAAAGATCCATGTGAAGTAGTTCAAGTGGCCTAGAAGTGGAAACAATATTTTTAGTTTTGAAAGAATTTCTAGTTTGTTTTCCAAATTGACATGCATCACAAATTTTATTATTTTCAAAATCTAATTGTGGAAGTCCTTTTACTAAATCCATTCTAATTAATTTTGAAATAAGGTGTGTGCTTGCATGACCTAATCTACGATGCCACAACCAACCAATCTCATTTATATTAGCATTATTAGCAACTAGGCAATGATTACTTGTAGACAAATTATCTAAATCAATCAGGTATACATTGCCATTTCTATTTCCAATAAAAATAATGCTATTATCAATGGGATTAGAAACTGTGCATAGAAGATTCAAATGATACTTTAAAACCTTTGTCACATAATTGACTAATGCTAATTAAATTATGTTTTAAACCATCAACATATAAGACATTTTCAATATATGTGGAGGGAGTTATTTGAATGTTACCAAACCCCAAGATTTGGCCTTTGCCATTGTCGCCAAATGTAACTACTCCTCCTCTTTTGCTTTCAAGGGTGATGAATTGATCCTTGTCACCCGTCATGTGCCTTGAGCAGCCACTATCGAGATACCACTTTCTCTTTGATCTTTTGGCCGCAAGACACTCCTGCAAAAATAATTAAGTCTTATATTTAGGTACCCAAGCTTTCTTGGGTCCTTCATGGTTAGTAGCATAAACAATTGTTCCTTTAGGAACCCAAATTTTCTTTCCTTTACTATTTATCTTCTTATCTATTTTCTTAAAATTGCATTCAAAAACTGTGTCCCTTCTTGTTACAGTAATGACATGTAACATTATCAAGGTTTTGTTCCTTTTTAAAAAAGTTTTTGATAAATTTTGTTTCAAATTAGGCCTATATCCTAAACCAGCCTTATCATATAGCTCTTTGATTACTTAACAATAAATTAAGTTTTTCTGAACTATAAGTGAATTTATCAACAATACTTTTATATTTATCAACTTCCTTCTTTAGTTTATTATTTTCATTAGAAATTGATTCTTTTTCTTTAGTCAAATTGTCTTTTTCATATTTCAGCACTTTTATTTCTTATTAAGATTTTCTTTTTCTTCAATCAAAGTTAAATTTTCATTTTTCAAAAACTTATATTTCTTTTTCAAAATTTTGAAATCACCGACAAGTTCATTAAAAGCATCAAATAATTTCAAAAGTAAATTCATCGCAAGGGTTTTCAGAACTTACCTCATCCTCTTCGTTTGCCATAAAGCAAATGTTAGCAACCTCCTTTTGTTCTTCCTTCGATGAGGATTCATCGTGTCGCTCCAGGTTGCGACATAGGCTTTCTTCTTCTTCTTGAAAGACTTTTTCAGTTGAGGACAATCATATCTGTAATGCCCGGTTTCTTACATTCATAGCAAATCAAGGGGTCTTTCTCTTTATCCTTGTCCTTGTCTTTTTCTTTTTCTCCTTCCATCTTAGTTCCAAATTTCTTCTTGTGGAAGGGTCTCTTCTCCTCATGAATTTTTTGAACTTTCTTGCTAGAAGAGCTGTCTCATCATCATCTTCTTCACTATCATTGCAGCTCTCCTCATTTTCAGCAGCCTTAAGAGCTATGGTCTTTTTCTTCTTCACATCTTCTTCTATGTGCTGCTTCATGGTCAATTCATGGGTCATTAGGGATCCTAGAAGCTCCTCTAAGGGTAAGGTGTTGAGGTCCTTTGCTTCTTGGATTGCTGTCACCTTCGCTTCCCATGTTCTTGGAAGTGACCTGAGAATTTTTCGAACAAGTTCAGAGTTAGAATATGTTTTGCCTAAACTTTTCAACCCATTTACAATATCAGTAAATCTAGTATACATGCTAGCTATATTTTCAGTTTGTTCCATGCAAAATAACTCATATTTATGAACAAGAATATTTATTTTGGATTCTTTTACTTGGTTAGTACCCTCATGGGTAACCTCTAATCTATCCCAAATCTCCTTTGCGGAATTACAAATGGAGATTCTATTAAATTCATTAGCGTCTAAAGAGCAATATAAGACATTCATGGCCTTAGCATTGAGCTGTGCCATTTTCCTATCATTATCATTCCAATCCCTTTCGGGCTTAGGAACAATAGTGCCATCAACAACGTGTGTGGGTGTACTAGGTCCATTAGTTATAACACCCCAATTCATAATCAGAAGCTTGAATGAATATCCTCATTCTTGCTTTCCAATAAGAATAGTTGGAACCATTAAACAAAGGAGGTCTATTGTTGAATGACCTTCAGCAAATGATCCAACTTGAGTTGCCATTTGGATCTTTAGCTCTTGATCGTGTGATCAAAATCTAATGAGCACTTGCTCTGATACCAATTGTTGGCCCAGATGACAACCCAAGAGGGGGGGGGGGGGTGAATTGGGTTCTTTAAAAAATTTAGCCTTTTAAAAAATTGTTTGCTTAAGAAGAATGAAAGCAAATGCAATGTAAATACAAAGTACTGAATAAAATAGAGATAGAGATAGAGTCAATGGAAGCACGGCAAACACAAAGATTTTATAGTGGTTCGGTGTATCCAACACCTACATCCACTCCCAAGATTCTACTTGGGTCCACACTATAATCTCCTCGATTACAGTCGAGTTGTTTTACAAGTTCACAACTCAAACTTGTTGTTTTACCGGGATCACAATGAACCCAGTCTTTTTCGGGCTTACCAGCACAAAACCCAAGACTCAAGCAAACTAGCTTGACCCGAGGTTAATAACCTCCACTAGTTCAATCCTCTTTGATTGAACTAGGCACAAGCAAGTATATAAATATTTTACAAATTTTTACAGCTCCTTAATGAGCAGATATTCAAAGAAAAGTAAATAGGTTTAGAAAAGCCTGATTTGAAGTTGTTTGGCTTTGAGCTTTTCTTCTTTTCTTATTTTCCTCTTCTCCTTGCTGGGTTGAATCAAGCCTCAGCTCCGATTCTTCACAGTGGATGCAGTTGAGAAGATTGAAAAGATGGTCTCTTTCTTCTAGATGAGAATCCTCCGATTTTCCTCTATTTGAACGGCTTAGATTCTTCTTTGAGCTTTGTGGAGTGGAAGGTTTGGAAATTGAAAGCTCCTCTCTTGGATATACGGCTCAAGACTTCTAGGATTTTGATTTTTGATTGTGTCTATCCGTTTCTATCTCTCTCTTTCTATATGTTTTCAAACGGTTGTTTTTCCCCCTTTTTATAGATTTTCCTTTGATTCATTTTTGGATGGAAATCTAGCCGTTGGAGTGTACCTGGAAGGATTTTCCATTCATAAAAATAGCCGTTAGATGTCAGAAATCAAAAATATTACCGTTAGAGCTGATCTAGCATTTTTGATTTTTCGTCCAGGTGAGTTGGAGTCGGCTCCAGCTTTTCAGGTGTCGGCTCCGAATCGTTTTTCCATAAATAATAAATTCTGAGTTCGTCATGGAGTCGGCTCCGCAAAAGCAAGTGTCGGCTCGCCGTCGTCAGGTGTCGGCTTTCGAAAACTAAAGGTGTCGGCTCCAGGATGCTCAGAAAAATCATCGCTCTGTTCCAGCATCGGAGTCGGCTCCTGACACAGTAAAGTGTCGACTCCGAAACCTTAGGTGTTGGCTCCGAAACTCTAGGTGTCGGCTCCAGGTTATATCAAAAATCAGATTAAAATTGAATTGGCCATGGGGTCGGCTCCAGACATTCTAGGTGTCGACTCCAAGCTCTGAAACTTTAAAATCTCTGATTTGTATATGATTCAAAAATCATTTCTTAATTCCTTTAAATTGATCAAATAAATTTAAGTCCTGAAACACTTATGAAATCCATTAGTAATCAAATGAATATACTCAATTCCTTTATTAATCATCAAAATCAATGAGTGGATCAACAACCTATTTGCTCCTCAGAAAATCTTCCAGATGCCAATGCTGACTGATGTGGAGGGTGAGAGCTAGGTCCAGCCTCTGAGGGTCCAGCAGATGGTCCAGCAGAAGAAGGTCCAGCAGATGGTTCAGGAATGTCTTCTCTCTCTGACTTCCTCAACTCTAACCTCTTCAGCTCTGGCCTCATGTCCTCTTTTATCCAGTTTCCATTTTCTTTTCTAAAGCCCATTCGGTGAATTGTAGAGACACTATAGTAATCTGTATGTCTTAATTTTCTTAGTGGCTCATTGTCCATTATAAGTACACCTTGGCTTCTGAATACCAATGTTAAAACCATACCATATGGCAATGTAGATCTCTTCTTAGTAGCTGCCTCCGCCATATAGCCTATCATCATTTCAGCAAGATTTACAGGTCTACCAGTGAGTATGCAGTCCATCAATAAGATGTCTCGCTCCGAGACATATTCAAACCTTCCGATTTTAGGAAATAGAATCTTCCACAGATATTGTGAAGTAATCTGAGTTCCAAATTAAGTTGATTTGCCAAGATTTCCTCAAACTCAGAAACTTCTCTCCCTAACATCCTTGATAGTGCACCTCCTCTATCTTCATGATGATATTCAACAAGGCCAACGGTAGGCATTTCCAATAGATTACCAAGGGATTCGGCTGTGATGATTACCTTTGTTCCTCTTACAACACTCACTAAGCCTCCCTCTCCTCTACATAAATCATTATAAAACTCTCTCACTAGGGCAGGGTAAGTAGGGATATCCAAAGAACAGACCTTCTCCCATCCCATTTCTTTCAACAACCGCCCAATAGCAAAGCCCTCCGAAATAAAAAAGTTAAAATCAACTTTTCTTCCGGTAGTAATGGCCTTACCAGCTAATTGGTCGACTCGAGGAGAAGATGGTGAGGGTGGAGAGTCATCTTGAGTGGCAGATGAAGAAGATGACGAAGGTTGCCTCCGATTTGAACGGCGCTTCGTCGGAACAGTCGAACCACCAATGATAGCACGCCTTTTGGGAGCCATGGGATTCGATTGGAATGAGTAATCAAGGGTTTGAGGGATTTGGAGGGTTTGGAATCAGTTTGGAACAGTTTGAAAAGGTTTAGGAGACGATAGAATCGTTTGGGGTCGACTCCGCCCTTTTTATTTTGACCTAGTTCCACTTAGAGTCGACTCCCGAAAATGAGGTGTCGGCTCCGAACCAGAGAATCTGTCAGCGCCCGAATTAGAGTCGGCTCTACAGAAGCCAGAGTCGGCTCTAATTGCCCAGACAGAACATCAAAATAAGAAGGTGTCGACTCCACAAACTGCAGGTGTCGACTCCACAATAGTTTCAGAGAAAAATTCAAATTTCAAGGATCTGAAACTGATCAAATTAATCATCAAACTCTAGATAAGTGTTCCTTAACAATTGGGGAAACAATGAATCAAATTTCTAGATAGATTTCCTTATTGGACATAGAGGATTTTCAAGAAATTATTGAAGTCTAGATAGTTGTTGTCCTTAAGAGTTTCAGAAAATTATTCTAAAGGATCACAAACTCCTAATTCTCCTCTAAGATAGCAAAATCTCTCCTCACTCAAAGGTTTGGTAAAAATATCAGCTAATTGATCATTAGTATTAACATATTCAAGACAAACATCTTTGTTAGTTACATGTTCTCTAATAAAGTGATGTCTAATTTCAATGTGTTTAGTTCTTGAATGTTGAATTGGATTTTTAGTTAGATTGATAGCACTAGTATTATCACATTTAATAGGTATTTTATCAAGTGTGATACCATAATCTTCAAGTTGTCGCTTAATCCAAAGGATTTGAGCACAGCAACTTCCAGCTGCAACATACTCTGCCTCAGCAGTGGATAATGCAACCGAATTTTGCTTCTTGCTAAACCAAGAGATTAAGTTACTTCCTAAAAGTTGGCATACCCCACTTGTACTCTTTCTATCTAATTTACAACCAGCATAGTCAGAATCAGAATAAGCAATCAATTTTAAGGTTGAGTCTCTAGAATACCATAATCCTACATTTTTAGTTCCATTTAAGTATCTAAAGATTCTTTTAACAGCAAGTAAATGTGATTCCTTAGGATTAGATTGATATCTTGCACATAAGCAGACAGAAAACATGATATCTGGCCTACTTGCAGTTAGGTAAAGAAGTGATCCAATCATACCTCTGTAATGCTTCTGATCTACTTTCTTACCTACTTCATCCTTGTCCAGCTTGCATGAGGGACTCATTGGCGTACCAAGAGGTTTAGCAGATTCCATACCAAATTTCTTGAGTATTTCCTTTGTATACTTTGTTTGGTTAATGAAAATTCCCGCTTTCTCTTGTTTGATTTGAAGTCCAAGGAAGAAGTTTAGTTCTCCCATCATGCTCATCTCGAATTCTCCCTGCATTAGCTTAGCAAATTCTTGACAAAGGAGATTGTTAGTAGCACCAAATATAATGTCATCAACATAAATTTGAACGATTAATAAATCCTTTCCTTTTCTTTTCAAAAACAAGGTTTTATCAACATTTCCTCTAGAAAAGTCATTTTCAATTAAAAATTTACTTAATCTATCATACCAAGCTCTAGGTGCTTGCTTTAAACCATAAAGTGCTTTGTGTAGTTTGAAGACGTGGTTTGGAAATTCATGATCTTCAAAACCAGGAGGTTGTTCAACATAAACTTCCTCATTTATAAAACCATTTAGAAATGCACTTTTAACATCCATTTGAAATAAGTTGAAATTCATATGACATGCAAATGCAAGTAGTAGCCTAATGGCTTCTAATCTAGCAACAGGTGCAAAAGTTTCATCAAAATCTATACCTTCTTCTTGATTATATCCTTTTGCAACTAGTCTAGCTTTGTTTCTAATTACTAATGCCATTTTCATCTAATTTATTTCTAAATACCCATTTAGATCCTATTATAGGGTGATTTTTAGGTCTTTCAACTAGGGTCCAGACTTGATTTCTAGTGAATTGGTTTAACTCTTCCTGCATTGCTAACATCCAATAACTATCTTTCTCGGCTTCCTCTATAGTCTTAGGTTCTATATGAGATACAAATGCAAGATGATTATTGATATCTCTCATTGATGATCTAGTCCTTACACCTTGAGATGGATCACCTATGATTAGGTCCTTAGGATGACCATAAGCATATCTCCAATCTCTAGGTAGATCTTTATCATTTGAACAGTATCAATACCATCATCCTTAGGTGAGTCATCATCCTTAACTTCAGGTTCTTGATCTGAAGATACATTTAATTTTTCAATATCTCTTTCAATCAAAGATGTATCTTCCTCATCATCAATTTTATCTGAACTTGATGCTAAAGACTCATCAAACACTATATGAATGGATTCTTCTACAACTAAGCTTTTCTTATTAAATACTCTATATGCTTTGCTAGATGTAGAATATCCTAGGAAGATACCTTCATCAGACTTTGCATCAAACTTCCCAAGATTATCCTTACCATTGTTATGAATAAAACATTTACAACCAAATGCATGAAAATAACTTAAATTTGGTTTCCTATTGATCCAAGTTCATAGGGAGTTTTCTTAAGGATAGGTCTAATTAGGGCTCTATTTAGAATGTAACATGCTGTGTTTATAGCTTCCGCCCAAAAATATTTTGGAAGTTGGCTTTCACATAGCATGGTACGGGCCATGTCTTCTAAAGTCCTATTCTTCCTTTCTACAACTCCATTTTGTTGTGGTGTTCTAGGTGCAGAGAAGTTATGATGTATGCCTTTTTCAAAACAGAATTTTTCAAATAAGTGATTTTCAAATTCAGTTCCATGATCACTTCTAATAGACACTATGGTAGTGTTTTTCTCATTAGTGACTTTCTTAACAAATTTCATGAATATTGAGAAAGTCTCATCTTTGTGAGCCAAAAATATTACCCAAGTGAATCTAGAGTAATCATCTACTATCACTAGACCATATTTCTTTCCTCCTAGACTTGTGGTTCTAGTAGGTCCAAAAAGGTCCATGTGTAGTAGCTCTAGTGGCCTAGTAGTTGAAACAACATTCTTAGATTTGAAAGAAGTTCTTGTCTGTTTTCCAAATTGACATGCATCACATATTCGATTATTTTCAAAATTTAAGCTAGGAATACCTTTAACTAAATCCATTTTCAATAATTTAGAAATTAGGTGTGTGCTTGCATGACCTAATCTACGATGCCATAGCCAACCAATCTCATTCATCTTAGCATTATTAGCAACTAAGCAATGATTACTTGGAGATAAATTACTCAAATCAATTAAGTACACATTGCCATAGCGTTTACCAACAAGAATAATGCTATTATCAATGGGATTAGTAACAGTGCAAACAGAAGCTTCAAAGGAAACCTTGAAACCTTTGTCACACAGTTGGCTAATACTTATTAGATTATGTTTAAGTCCATCAACATATAAAACATTATCAATATGAGTAGATGGAGTAATTTGAATCTTACCAATACCCATGATATGGCCTTGACCATTATCACCAAAAGTAACTACTCCACCTCTTTTTGATTCAAGGGTGATGAATTGATCTTTGTCACCCGTCATGTGTCTTGAGCAACCACTATCCAGGTACCATTTTCTTTTCAGTCTGATGGCTGCAAGACACTCCTGCAAAACATTTATGTCTTAATTTTAGGTACCCAAGCCTTCTTGGGTCCTTCATGGTTAGATGCATTAAATATTGTTCCTTTGGGAACCCAAATCATCTTTTTTTATTATGTGAGATTTACACATATATGATTTATGTCCTTTGTTTCCACATTTAAAACAAGTAATATTTATGATTTTTCAGCATGTACAAAAATATTCTTCAAGATTTTTGCTTTTTAAGTGGATTATATCCTAATCCAGCTTTATCAAAAAGCTTTTTGATTTTCCAAAATCATATTAAGTTTGATAGAGCTTAGAGTAAATTTATCAACTATAGGCTTAAGTCTATCAACTTCATTTTTCAAACTTTCTTTTTCTTTTATCAAAAGTTCTTTATCAACAACATGCTTTTCATTTTCTAATGATAGTTTTTGCATTTGAGTTTTCAAATCTTTGTTCTTTGAACTTAGGTTTGCAAAATCATCCATTAATTCATAAAAAGCACTATGCAATTCATCAAAGTGAAGTCATCAAGAAAACTCGGACTTACCTCATCATTGTCCGCCATGAAGCATAGATTGGCCATTTCACTCTTTTCTTCTTCTTCGGAACTTGAGCTTTCCGAATCGCTCCATGTGGCCATCATTGCCTTCTTTTTGAACTTCCGGGTGCCTTTCTTTAGTTGAGGGCATTCAGATTTAAAGTGACCCGGCTTCTTGCATTCAAAGCAAATAACTTCTTTTTCTTTGCCCTTGTCCTCATCTTTTCTTGCAAAGGGCTTTTTCTTTTCAAACTTCTTCTTCTTCATGAATCTTTTAAATTTTCTTGTGATGAGTGCCATGTCCTCATCATCACTTTCATCTTCAGATTCATGAGGCTCTTCCATATATTCAGAAATCTTAAGAGCCATAGTTCTCTTCTTCTTTGACTCATCATCATCAACATGTTGCTTAATTTGAAGCTCATGAGTCATCAAGGATCCCAATAGTTCTTCTAGGGGTAGGGTACTTAGATCCTTTGCCTCTTGTATTGCAGTCACTTTAGCTTCCCAAGTCCTAGGCAAGGAACGCAAAACCTTTCTCACAAGATCAGAATTATCATAAGATTTACCAAGACTTTTTAAACCATTAACTATATCAGTAAATCTTGTAAACATATCAGCAATAGATTCACATGCATCCATTTTAAACAATTCATATTATGAACTAGCATGTTAATCTTGGATTCCTTGACTTGATTTGTTCCCTCATGGGTAACCTCAAGTCTATCCCAGATTTCCTTAGCAGAAATGCAAATAGATATGCGATTGAATTCATTTGCATCTAATGAGCAGTATAAAACATTCATTGCTTTGGCATTGAGTTGTGCCAATTTTTTATCATGTTCATCCCATTCCGTTTCCGGTTTAGGAATCTCCATGCCATTAACTCTAGCAGTGGGTGTGTGTGGTCCATTGACTATAATACTCCATAGATCATAGTCAAGTGCTTGAATGAATATTTTCATTCTAGCCTTCCAATAACCATAGTTTGAACCATTAAATAAGGGTGGTCTATTAGTAGATTGGCCTTCGGAAAAAGATGAACCAGCTTGAGTTGCCATGTGGATCTTTGACTCTTGATCGTTAGATCAAATCAAATGAGCACTAGCTCTGATACCAATTGTTGGTCCAGATAGCAACCCAAGAGGGGGGGTGAATTGGGTTTTTCAAAAATTTAAACTCTTTTGAAAGATAACCCCCAGCGGAAATAAAAACTTAGATTCACACAAATTAAAACTGAACAACACAAATAGAGAGTTGAAGATAAAGAGACAATCACGGCAAACACAGGAGATTTTATAGTGGTTCGGTGTACCTACACCTACGTCCACTCCCAAGTACCTCTTGGGTCCACACTATAATCAAACTGATTACAGCAGAGTTGTTTTGCAAGCTCACAACTCAAACTTGTTGTTTTCCCGGGTGCACAACGAACCCAGCTGGTTTTCAAGGCTCACCAGCACAAAACCTATCACCACAAGCTAATGCTTGCACAAGGCTAACAGCCTCAACTGAATCAATCACCAGATTGACCCAGCAAACAATATTTGTTTTTACAAGATAAACAGCTCCTCCAATGAGCAAATATACAATAATGAAACAATAATAAGAGATAGGAATCAAAGCCTGATTCGCAGATCTTGGTGGCTTCTTCCTTCTCTTCCTTTGAATGGATCTTCCTTCAAGATGCTCTTGAGACTCAGAAGATCAGAAAACTAGGGCTTCTTCTTCTCTTGAGATTTCTTCTAAATAGAACAGCAAAAGCTTGGAATCTCTCTCTCTTCTTTTGGGGAATCAGTATGATCTTTCCTTACAAGTTTTCCCTCTTTTCTTTTCTGATAGATCTCAAAGATTTTCTCTATTCTTTTCTTTTTGCCTCTCTTGTCTCTCTTTTTTGGGATGCAACAAACCCTCTTCTTATAGATCTCGATTAATCCATAAATAGTTTGAAACTATCCGTTAGAAACAAGTGTAAGAAGGATTAGATCCATAAATAACAATAGCCGTTAGGATTAAAATAGATAAAGATAAAGTTTAGAGTCGTTCTGACAGTTCTGGAGCCGTGTCTAACATTCTGGAGTCGGCTCTAACTTTTTTGGAGTCAACTCTAACTCGAAATTCTTTAATCCGCTTGATCTGGAGTCGTCTCTGACTTTTCTGGGGTCGACACAAAATTCTTCTAGAGTCGACTCTAACAATCCGGGAGTCAACTCTAAGTCGTGGCCTGAAAAACCATCGTTCTGTCTTTTCTGTTGGAGTCAGCTCTAACAGTCCCGGAGTCGACTCTAAGTCTGCGCCGTTTTCCAGAGTCAACTCTACGATTCCATGTGTCGACTCTAATGTTTGCAATCTTACCTTGACATTAGATTCGAACCAGAACTTGATTTGACTCTTGATTTTGATTATCAAATCGACTTATAATCTGAAAAACTTAATCAAAATCATTAATAACTTCAAATGTTATACTCAAATAGTTTTGTTAATCATCAAAATCCTCAATTGGGTCAACACATAGTTCCCCATCCTAGTCCCTATAAGGTCTCGTGGGTAGATTCCACCTCTATCCCAATCAAGTCCAGATGCCAAATACTAATCAAACTGTAAAATTATGAGGAAAAGGTCTGGTGCGATGCATGTAATTCCTATGGGTGTTAGTAGTATTATATTAGGTCGACCTTGGCTTTACGATCACGATGCCAGCTTGTTTGGTCGATCCAAGATCTGCTCTTTTAAACACAATGTGAACAAGTATGTGATACATCCAACTCCACCTAAGGATCCAATCAAGAAAGGATCTAACAACCTTAAGGATATCAAGCCAAGAGTTAATCTGATTAAAGTTAAGGAATTAGAAAAGGACATCACTAAGGGTAATCCTATTTGGATTTTGACCACTAAAGAGATCTATGAATTAGTCCAAAAGGAACAACCCCCAGAAGTAATTGAGATCCTAGAGGAGTTTAAGGATGTCTTCCCTGAAGAATTGCATGATCAGTTACCACCCCTGAGAAACATCCAACATGCCATTAACATGATCCCAGGATCCACCCTTCCAAACCTTCCCCATTATAGGATGAACCCCACTAAGCATCAAGAACTACAAAAATAAATGGGAGAATTTCTTAGGAAAGGTTTCATTAGGGAGAGCTTAAGTCCTTGTGCAGTTCCTGCACTATTAACCCATAAGAAGGATGGTACCTGAAGAATGTGCATGGACAATAGGGCCATCAACAAAATCACTATCAAGTATAGGTTCCCTATCCTCAGAATAGATGACATGTTGGACATGATGGCGGGTGCCACTATCTTTTCCAAAATAGACCTTAAGAGTGGCTACCATCAGGTAAGAATTAGACCAGGGGATGAGTGGAAGACTGCATTTATGACTAGAAATGGTCTGTTTGAGTGGGCCGTGATGCCTTTTGGATTGTCAAATGTACCTAGCACATTCATGAGAATCATGACCCAGGTCCTGAAAGAGTATACGGGAAAATTCTTAATGGTCTATTTTGATGATATATTAATTTATAGCAAGACCAAAGAGGACCATCTTAACTATCTCAGATTAATCTGTCAGACCCTTAGAGAGAATAGCCTATATGCAAACCTTAAGAAGTGTGATTTCATGATGCATAGGGTTATCTTTCTAGGTTTTGAGGTAATCCCAGAAGGTGTTTCAGCGGATCTTGAAAAGGTTAGGTCGGTCGTAGAGTGGCCGGTACCCATAAACGTCCACGATGTCCGCAGCTTCCATGGCCTAGCAACCTTTTACAGGAGATTCATTAGGATATTTAGCACCATCGTCGCATCCATCACTGATTGTATTAGGAAGGATAATTTTGAGTGGACTAAGTCAGCTAATAAGGCCTTGCTAGAGCTTAAGGATAGGATGACTCATGTGCCATACTTAGACTTCTAGACTTTTTTAAGGTGTTTGAGGTTGCGTGCGACGCGTCGGGAGTAGGCATAGGTGGAGTGTTAAGCCAAGAAAATCATCCCATAGCTTTCTTTAGTGAAAAACTAAATGAAGCTAAACTTAGATATTCCACCTATGATAAGGAATTCTATGCGGTAGTACAAGCCCTTAAGTATTGAAGACATTACTTACTACCACAGGAGTTTGTCTTATTTTTGATCATGAGGGACTCCGATTTCTGAACTCCCAAAAGAAGCTAAATTCTAGGCACTGCAAATGGGTTGAATACATTCAGGCATACACTTTTATCCTGAAATACCGTGCCGGTATAGAAAATAAGGTAGCATACACCCTAAGCCGTAAGTCTTTGTTGTTGAGTATTGTTAGCACCGAAGTTATAGGGTTCGACCGGATAAAAGATGAGTATGAGATCTGTCATGAATTTGGTGAAATTTATAAGATCCTTCAGCTAGGGCCATCCAGTACCAGTAGAGATTATACCATCCAGGATGGTTACCTTTTCAGGGGCAATAGACTTTGTATTCCTAGGACGTCACTTAGAGAATTCCTAGTCTGGGAAATGCATGCTGGGGGATTAGCTGGTCATTTTGGAAGAGATAAGACTATTCTAGCGATAGAGGACCAATTTTACTGGCCAGGATTAAAAAGGCTCGTTGCCCTATAATAGCCCGATGTCGAACTTGTGCCGTTGCAAAATAGCAGAAGCAGAACACCAGTTTATATGCTCCTTTGCCAGTGCCTGATCGTCCTTGGCAAGACCTCAGTATGGACTTCATTCTAGGATTACCTAAAACCCAGAAGAAGCATGACTCTATCTTTGTAGTGGTCGATAGGTTCTCTAAGATGGTTCATTTCATCCCTTGTTCGCAAACCTTTGATACGTCTAGGGTAGCCCGACTTTTCTTAAACAGCGTGGTCAAGCTCCATGGCCTACTGTTGGCCCAGATGGCAACCCAAGAGGGGGGGTGAATTGGGTTCTTAAAAATTTAAGACTTTTTGAAATGTTTTAAACAAATTAACTCAAGATGTGCAAGTGAGAGAAATTAACTTAAGCAATGCACAAACAGAAATATAAGAGAGATAGAGTGAGAGACAAATGAGCACGAAAACACAAGGTTTTATAGTGGTTCGGTGCAATCCACACCTACATCCACTCCCAAGATTTACTTGGGTCCACACTATAATCTCCCTAGATTACAGCCGAGTTGTTTTACAAGCTCACAACTCAAACTTGTTGTTTTCCCGGATCACAACGAACCCAGCCGGTTTTACACGGGCTCACCAGCACAAAACCCAAACACAAGCTATACCAAGCTTGTACTGAGGTAAGACTACCTCCACTAGTTCAATCCCCCAGATTGAACTAGTCACAAAGAATAGAAATAAGTATGTTTAGTTACAATGCTCCTTAATGAGCAGATTAACAAAAGTAAGAATAGAGTTTAGAAAAGCCTGATTAGCAGTTGGTTGGCTTTGAGCTTTTCTTCTTTTCTTCAACTCCTTTGAGGTGTAGAATCGGCCTCAGCACGGATTCTCCACAGAATGAGTATTGGAGTTGATTTGGGCTTTTCCCCTTTTCTTTGAGTGGTGGAAATCACTTGAGATGCACTTGGATTTCTTCTGAAGCTTCCTTGGATAGTAGAGCTTGAGCACAGATGGAGCTTCCTTTGATTTCACACTCTTTCTTTCACTCTATTTTGAATCACGGATTTTTTCAGCTAACGCTCTGTTTTTCCGATTTTTCTTTTCTTTTTCTTTGAAATAAATATCTCTCTCTATTGCTCTCTTTGATTTGAAAACAGCTTCTCTATTTATAGATTCTGCAAGAATATAGCCGTTAGAGACAAAGAAAAATAGCCGTTAATCGAAAAACTAACCGTTGGAGCTGAGTTGGCATCCGTAAAAATTTTGCCCAGATTTGCTGGAGTCGACTCATGCTTTTTCCGAATCGGCTCGAGCTCGTCTTACCAAAAATAGAAATGTTTATAAAGGTTAAGGGTCGACTCACCAAAAGTAAAGTGTCGACTCCTGAAAGTCGGGAGTCGACTCATGAAAAGCTGGGGTTTGACTCGCGAGGTGCTCAGAAAAACACACCTCTGTGTCTGAGCGGAGTCGACTCGCATAGTCATGGAGTCGGCTCGACAGAATCAAGGGTCGACTCAACAAATTTCGTGGGTCGACTCGAGACAGATGCACATTTCTGTACACTGAGCGGAGTCGACTCTGAAACTCAAGAGTCAGCTCCGGAACGTATCAAAAATCAGAAACTTTTCTGATTGACATTAAAATCGTTCCAGATTCATTTTAATTCATTGTTTTGACTTGAATTCAATAAAATTGACATTAAGAATTGATTCAAGAACTATTCCAAAAACTCATTGAATAAAACATGAATTATAAAATTTCTTTTTGAAAGTTTAAACATTGAGCTTAAAGTTACTTTCAAAATTGATTAAAGTCAAACTTTAACATTCTCATTCATTGTTCAAAATTTATTGCTCATTTAAATAAACTCATTATATCTTTTAATGAACTCAATGGCTTTTAGTAATCATCAAAATCAAAAGGATTGGGTCATATAATTTTTCAATAATCTTCCAACAATCTCCCCCTTTTTGATGATGACAAAAACATTGAATTTATGCATAATTGATTAGTGAATTTATTTTGTTTTCATAGTTAGGCTTAGGCTCCCCCTGAATGAGGTAGCTTCCCCTATGAAACTTAAATAAATATCCCATTGTTTATCTCATTGATTACTTTGATTTTCTCAATGTATTACAATCATAAAACTATAAAACTCTCCCCCTTTTTTGTTATCAACAAAAAGGTAGAGAAGCATAAACATTCATTCTATCAAGATAAGATTTGACAATTTCATTCATTCATTGAAAGAAGGAAATACATTGAGTAATCAACATAGAGAATTCATTTCATCAAAAGGTCTAATACATCAAGATGTTTAATACATTGATATCAAAATGTAAGCATAACAAAAATTTTAGTACATAGCAAGGATTGAAAATCAGAAATGAGTTCTTACAATCCTAGTTAAATGATCTACTATGTTCTTCATTCCATCAGATTGAATTTTTACATAATCTTTGAGCCTCTCATCGACAAAGGTGCAAGCAGTCAGAATCTTGTCTTGTAGCTCCGCATTGCACTTTGCATAAGTTTCTCCATCTCCGCATATATCTTTAAGTTCTTCAAATATATTTTTGAGATCACCACTTAAGGATTCCGAAGAAGAGCTGAGAGTAGACTCCATCTTAGAGATACGATCATCCAATGAATAAAGAGTCTCCCTCAAATTCATGAACTTATTCTCAAATTCAGATTTAAGTTTTTCAGATTGATCATCAAATAGAACTTTGAGTTGCATTAGCTGTTGATCTGAGAAACCGGCAGAAGATGATGAAGCTTGATCAAATAATGGAGTTGGGGCTGGAGCAGGGGCAGAAGTAGAAGGGCTCGGAGGTGCAGGTGAAGGATGTCTGACTGAAGGTCCTGCAGCCTCAACATCAGTAGCTCTCTCTTCTGTCAGTCATTTCCTCTCCCATTTTCCATTTTTCTTGATAAAACCCATTCTATGAATGGTGGCCAAGCTATAGAAGTCAGTATGTCGCAGATTCCTCATTGGCTCATTATCAGAAATCACAACTCCTTGGCTCAGAAAAATCTTGGTTAGAATCATTCCATAGGGCAGGCTAGACTTTCTTTTTCCTCCACAGTCTGCAATGTACCAAAGTATCATACTGGGAAGATTTATAGGTTTGCTTGTGACAATGGCATCCATCATAAAGATATCTCTTTCCGATACATAATCAAATCTTCCGGTCTTTGGAAAGAGTATCCTACTGCAAATGTTATGTAATAATCTCAGTTCTAATGTAAGTTGGCAAAAACCTCTTCAAATCCGACAACATCCCAATTTAATAATCTAGCAAGAGCGGGACTACGGTCTTCTGAAGAAAAAGTGGCAGTGCCAGATAAAGGCAGATCCAACAGTCTAGAAAGAAGCTCAACAGTAACAAAGAGACTATGTCCTCTCACATTGCTAACTAGGCCGTGATCACCTCTAGACAAATTTTTGTAGAATTCCTTTACTAGTGAGGGATAGGTCGGGCAATCCAGGGAACATATTTTCTCCCATCCCATCTCTATCAGTTGTCTCCCAAGCAAAAATCCCTCAGCTTCAAATAGTTCAAAATCTACCTTTCTACCCGTTGTTATGATCCTATCCGCTAATCTATCTACCTGAGTAGAAGCAGCAGGTGAAGCATTCGGAGTAGAAGAAGAAGATGAAGAATCCGAGCTGGGTGACGGCTCACGCACCGGACGCCTTACGGTTTTCCTAACGGCTCGCTTCCTCTTGACGCCGGCCGCACAGAGGTTGGAACCACGTGTCTTGGGGGCCATTAGTCGATTGGAAGTGTCAATAAGGGATTCTAGGAAGTTTGGAAGGTTTGGAAGTGTTTTGGAGAGAGTATTTTGAAAGATTGGAAATTTTGAAATGAACGGCGAGTCGACTCTGCCCTAGATAAATCAACCTGGGACCACTTCGAGTCGGCTCACGCAAATCCAGGGGTCGACTCCGGACAGTCACAGAAAGCCATCCCGACTTGGAGTCAACTCGCGCCGAGGAGGGGTCGACCCGAGAGTTTCAGTCGAAACCAGGAGTCGACTCCGATACGCACCGAGTCGGCTCCGAGACCATTTCAGAGCAAAAACATGAAATTTCTGAAATGTGTCCGGAATATGATCATAAAAATTGATAAAATAATCATTGAATATGAATGGATCAATTAGATATGAATTCTAGATAAGATTTCCTTAAAGATCAAGGATTTGAAAGAATCTTAGATAAATTCTCCTTAGGGGTTTCAGATTTATTCTAATGGATCACAAATACCTAACTCTCCTCTAAGATAACAGAATCTTTCTTCATTTAAAGGTTTAGTAAATATATCAGCTAATTGTTCTTCAGTGTTAACATAATCAAGACATATTTCATTATTGCTACATGTTCTCTTATAAAATGATATCTTATTTCTATATGCTTTGTTCTTGAATGTTGAATTGGATTTTTAGTAAGATTTATTGCACTTGTATTATCACATCTTATGGGTGTCTTATCAAGTGTGATACCATAGTCTTCAAGTTGTCGCTTAATCCATAGGATTTGAGCACAGCAACTTCTGCTGCAACATATTCTGCTTCAGTAGTTGATAATGCAACTGAATTTTGCTTTTTGCTAAACCATGAGATTAAGTTACTTCCTAAGAATTGGCATGCACCACTTGTGCTTTTTCTATCTAACTTACATCCGGCATAATCAGAATCAGTGTATGCAATTAGATTTAATGTGGAGTCTCTAGAATACCATAAACCTACATTTTTTGTTCCACTTACATATCTTAGTATTCTTTTAACAGCTATTAAATGTGATTCTTTAGGTTCTGATTGAAATCTAGCACATAAGCATACAGAAAACATAATATCTGGTCTACTTGCAGTTAAATAAAGAAGGGATCCGATAATACCTCGATAATATTTTGATCAACCTTTTTACCTTCTTCATCTTTGTCCAGCTTGCATGAAGGACTCATTGGTGTTCCGAGGGGTTTCATTGATTCATACCAAACTTCTTTAGGATTTCTCTTGTGTATTTTGTTTGGTTGATAAAGATACCCTCTTTGCTTTGTTTGATCTGGAGTCCAAGGAAGAAGTTGAGTTCTCCCATCATGCTCATCTCGAATTCTCCCTGCATCAACTTAGCAAATTCTTGACATAGAGAATCGTTAGTAGCACCAAAAATAATGTCATCAACATATATTTGAACTACAATAAATCTTTACTTTTCTTTTCAAAAACAAAGTTTTATCAACATTTCCTCTTATAAAATCATTTTCAATTAAGAATTTACTTAATCTATCATACCAAGCTCTAGGTGCTTGTTTTAAACCATATAATGCTTTGTGCAATTTAAAAACGTGATTTGAAAATTCGTGATCTTCAAAACCTGGTGGTTGTTCAACATAAACTTCTTCATTTATAAAACCATTTAAAAATGCGCTTTTAACATCCATTTGAAATAAGTTAAAGTTCATATGACATGCAAATGCAAGTAATAGTCTAATGGCTTCTAATCTAGCTACTGGCGCAAAGGTTTCATCAAAATCAATACCTTCTCTTGATTATATCCTTTTGCAACCAATCTAGCTTGTTTCTAATTACTATGCCATTTTCATCTAGTTTATTTCTAATATCCATTTTGATCCTATAACTGAATGATTTTTAGGTCTTTCAACTAAAGTCCATACATTATTTCTTGTAAATTGATTTAATTCTTCTTGCATTGCTAACATCCAATTATTATCTTTTTCAGCTTCTTCAATAGTTTTAGGTTCAATTTGTGATACAAATGCAAGATGATTACTAATATTTCTCATATATGATCTAGTTCTTATTCCTTGAGATGGATCACCTATAATCAATTCCTTGGGATGACTATGAGCATATCTCCAGTCTCTTGGAAGATCTATATCATTATGATCAATATTGACATCATCGTCCTTATGTGAATCATCATCTTTAGCTTCTTGTTCATGATCTGAAGATACTTCAATATTAAGTTTTTCAAGATCTTTTTCAATTATGTTTGTATCTTCCTCATCATCAAGCTTTTCAGAACTAGATGCTAAAGACTCATCGAAAACTATATGAATGGATTCTTCAACTACTAAGGTTTTCTTGTTAAATACTCTATAAGCTTTACTAGTTGTTGAATATCCTAAAAATATTCCTTCATCAGATTTAGCATCAAATTTGCCTAAATTGTTTTTACCATTATTATGAATAAAACATTTACATCCAAATGCATGAAAGTATTTTATATTGGGTTTTCTTTCATTCCATAATTCATAAGGTGTTTTCTTTAAGATTGGTCTTATTAGGGCTCAATTTAAGATGTAGCATGCTGTGTTAATAGCTTCCGCCCAAAAGTACTTTGGTAGGTTACTTTCGCATAGCATGGTACGGGCCATGTCTTCTAGAGTCCTATTTTTCCTTTCAACTACACCATTTTGCTGTGGAGTCCTAGGGGCTGAAAAATTATGATTAATACCATTTTCAGTGCAGAAACTTTCAAATAAGTGATTTTCAAATTCAGTTCCATGATCACTTCTTAGAGATACTATGGTAGTGTTTTTCTCATTTGTGACTTTCTTGAAGAATTTCAGGAATATCGAGAAAGTCTCATCTTTGTGAGCTAAAAACATTACCCAAGTATATCTAGAATAATCATCTACAATCACTAGACCATATTTCTTTCCTCCTAGACTTGTGGTTCTAGTAGGTCCAAAAAGGTCCATGTGAAGTAGCTCTAAAGCCCTAGAAGTTGAAACAACATTTTTAGATTTGAAAGAACTTCTAGTTTGTTTTCCAAATTGACATGCATCACATATTTTGTTGTTTTCAAAAACTAGTTTAGGTAAACCTTTAACTAAATCCATTTTAATTAATTTTGAAATAAGGTGTGTGCTTGCATGACCTAATCTACGATGCCACAACCAACTAATTTCATTTATGTTAGCATTGTCAGCAATTAAGCAATGATCACTCAGATAATTTTTCTAGATCAACCAAGTAAACATTGCCATGTCTATAACCAGTAAATACAATGCTATCATCAATAGAATTAGTTACTAGTGCATATAGAAGATTTAAATGAAACATTAAAGTTTTTATCACATAATTGGCTTATACTAATTAGATTATGCTTCAAACCATCAACATAAAGTACATTATCAATAAATATAGATGGAGTTATACGAACTTTACCAAGGCCCATAATTTGACCTTTACCGTTATCGCCAAACGTAACAACTCCACCTTTCTTTTCTTCCAGGGTGATGAATTCATCTTTGTCACCCGTCATATGTCTTGAGCAGCCACTATCAAGGTACCACTTTTTCTTTGATCTTTTGGCTACAAGACATTCCTGCAACATAATTTAAACTTTATGTTTAGGTACCCAAGCTTTCTTGGGTCCTTCATGGTTAGTAGCAACAAAAATTGTTCCTTTCGGAACCCAAATTTTCTTTCTTTTAGTGTTTAATTTTGTTATTACTTATTGTTTTGCATTCAAAAGATTTATGTCCTTTTTGATTACATTTAAAACAAGTAATATTACTTTGGTTAGCTTTTACAAAAATATTTTTCAATGATTTTTGTTTTCTTAATGTGTTATACCCTAAACCTGCTTTGTCAAAAACTGCTTTTTGACTATCTAAAATCATATTTAGTTTAGTTGAGCTTAGAGTAAATTTCTCAACAATGTCTTTATACTTTTTAACATCTTTCTTTAGAAAATCATTTTCATTAGAGATTGATTCTTTTTCTTTAATTAGATTTTTATTTTTAGATTTTATCAAATCAATCTTATGAACACAATCATTCTTTTCATTAAGAAGTGTTTCCATTTTATCTTTTAAATCTTTAACTACAAGATTTACTTCATTTTCTCTTTAATTAAATTTAAGTTTTCAGTTTTCAAAGATTTGTGTTTCTTTTTCAAAGCTTTGAAATCAATCATTAATTCATTGAAAGCTTCAAACATTTCATCAAAAGTAAATTCATCATCGGGGTTTCGGTACTTACCTCTTCGTTGTCGTCCGCCATGAAGCAAATATTGGCAACTTCTTTTTGTTCTTCTTCTTCGGAAGAAGATCTTCACTGTCAGTCCATGTTGCCATGTAGGCCTTTTTCTTTTTCTTATAGGCCTTCTTGAGTAAAGGACAATCATATCTAAAGTGCCCTGGCTTTTTACATTCATAACATACTAAGGGCTCTTTCTCTTTTCCTTTTCCTTTTTCTTATCCTTTTCTTTTCTCCTTCCATTTTGCTCCAAATTTCTTTTTATGGAAGGGCCTTTTTCTCATAAATTTCTGAATTTTTTGCCAAGAGAGCAGTTTCTCATCATCTCATCATCTTTCACTGCTGCTCTCTTCCATTTCTGCAGCTTTGAGGGCATGGTTTCTTCTTTCTTGACTCATCCTCAACATGCTGCTTCATTGAAGCTCGTGGGTCATTAGGATCCTAGAAGCTCCTCTAAAGGTAGGATGTTGAGGTCCTTTGCTTCTTGGATGGCTGTGACTTGGCTTCCCACGTCCTTGGTAGTGACCTAAGAATTTTGCGCACAAGCTCAGAGTTAGAATAAATTTTACCAAGACTCTTTAAACCATTCACAATATCAGTGAATCTAGTGAACATGCATGTGATGGTTTCAGTTTGTTCCATTGTAAACAATTCATATTTATGAACCAAAATATTTATCTTTGATTCTTTTACTTGGTTTGTTCCTTCATGTGTTATTTCCAACCTATCCCAAATTTCTTTTGCGGAATTACATGTTGAGATTCGGTTGAATTCATTAGAGTCTAAGGAACAATATAAAATGTTAATGGCTTTAGCATTTAATTGTGCCATTCTCCTATCATTATCATTCCAATCCCTTTCGGGCTTAGGAACAATAGTGCCATCTATTAAGTGTGTGGGTGTACTAGGTCCATTTATTATTACTCCCCACAATTCATAGTCAGAAGCTTGAATGAATATTCTCATTCTAGCTTCCAATATGAATAGTTGGTTCCATTAAATAAAGGAGGTCTATTTGTAGAATGACCTTCAGCAAAACATGAACCACTTTGAGTTGCCATAAGGATCTTTAGCCCTTGATCGTGAGATCAAATTCTAAATGAGCACTTGCTCTGATACCAATTGTTGGCCCAGATGGCAACCCAAGAGGGGGGGGGAATTGGGTTCTTAAAAATTTAAGACTTTTTGAAATGTTTTAAACAAATTAACTCAAGATGTGCAAGTGAGAGAAATTAACTTAAGCAATGCACAAACAGAAATATAAGAGAGATAGAGTGAGAGACAATGAGCACGGCAAACACAAGGTTTTATAGTGGTTCGGTGCAATCCACACCTACATCCACTCCCAAGATTCACTTGGGTCCACACTATAATCTCCCTAGATTACAGCCGAGTTGTTTTATAAGCTCACAACTCAAACTTGTTGTTTTCCCGGGATCACAACGAACCCAGCCAGTTTTACACGGGCTCACCAGCACAAAACCCAAACACAAGCTATACCAAGCTTGTACCGAGGTAAGACTACCTCCTCTAGTTCAATCCCCCAGATTGAACTAGTCACAAAGAATAGAAATAAGTATGTTTAGTTACAATGCTCCTTAATGAGCAGATTAACAAAAGTAAGAATAGAGTTTAGATAAGCCTGATTTGCAGTTGGTTGGCTTTGAGCTTTTCTTCTTTTCTTCAACTCCTTTGAGGTGTAGAATCGGCCTCAGCACGGATTCTCCACAGAATGAGTGTTGGAGTTGATTTGGGCTTTTTCCCTTTTCTTTGAGTGGTGGAAATCACTTGAGATGCACTTGGATTTCTTCTGAAGCTTCCTTGGATAGTAGAGCTTGAGCACAGATGGAGCTTCCTTTGATTTCACACTCTTTCTTTCACTCTATTTTGAATCACGGATTTTTTCAGCTAACGCTCTATTTTTTCAATTTTTCTTTTCTTTTTCTTTGAAATAAATATCTCTCTCTGTTGCTCTCTTTGATTTGAAAACATCTTCTCTATTTATAGATTCTGCAAGAATATAGCCGTTAGAGACAAAGAAAAATAGCCGTTAATCGAAAAACTAAACGTTGGAGCTGAGTTGGCATCCGTAAAAATTTTGCCCAGATTTGCTGGAGTCAACTCATGCTTTTCCCGAGTCGGCTCGAGCTCGTCTTACCAAAAATAGAAATGTTTATAAAGGTTAGGGGTCGACTCACCAAAAGTAAAGTGTCGACTCCTGAAAGTCGGGAGTCGACTCCTGAAAGTCGGGAGTCGACTCCTGAAAGTCTCGGGCTGGGGGTCGACTCGCGAGGTGCTCAGAAAAACACACCTCTGGTGTCTGAGCGGAGTCGACTTGCACAGTCATGGAGTTGGCTCGACAGAATCAGGGGTCGACTCGATAAATTTCATGGGTCGACTCGAGACAGATGCACATTTCTGTACACTGAGTGGAGTTGACTCTGAAACTCAAGAGTCGGCTCCGGAACGTATCAAAAATCAGAAACTTTTCTGATTGACATTAAAATCGTTCCAGATTTATTTTAATTCATTGTTTTGACTTGAATTCAATAAATTGACATTAAGAATTGATTCAAGAACTATTCCAAAAACTCATTGAATAAAACATGAATTATAAAATTTCTTTTGAAAGTTTAAACATTGAGCTTAAAGTTACTTTCAAAATTGATTAAAGTCAAACTTTAACATTCTCATTCATTGTTCAAAATTTATTGCTCATTTAAATAAACTCATTATATTTTTAATGAACTCAATGGCTTTTAGTAATCATCAAAATCAAAAGGATTGGGTCATATAATTTTTAATAATCTTCCAACACCTACCTAAGGCCATTGTTTCTGATAGGGATGTTAGGTTCACTAGCTACTTTTGAAAAACTCTATGGCATCTGTCAGGGACCAAACTTAATTTTTCCACGGCCTTTCACCACCAAACGGATGGGCAAACTGAAGTGGTGAACCATAGTCTAGGAAACCTTCTTAGGTGCCTTGTAGACGAATACCTAGGGATGTGGAATGAATTACTGCCTCGTGCAGAGTTCGCCTACAATAGCTCAGTGAACAGGTCTACGAGCAAGAGTCCATTTGAGATAGTCCATGGGTACAAGCCTAATCGTCCACTTGATCTAATTCCTTTACCCCTTCACACATGAGTCTCAGAGTCGCACAAGCATTTGCACAGCATATCAAAGACTTACATAAGGACATTAGCCAGAAAATAAATCTAAGTACGTAATGAAACTTATAAAAGACTGGCTAACTCCCGAAGAAGAGCCAAAGAGTTCAGTGTAGGGATTATGTCATGGTTAGGCTTAGGCCTAAATGGTTCCCACCATGTACCGTTAAGAAACTTCACACTCGCGGAGCTGGTCCCTTTAAAATAATAGAAAAGATAGGACCCAATGCCTATGTGCTAAATATGCCCTCAGATTGGGGCATTAGCACTACCTTCAATATTGCAGACCTAGTAGAATATAGGGAACCGGTAGCGATTCCTAGTGAGTACTTTGGACCTAACCCTCATTTCATGAGCGAACCTACCCAAGAGTGTCAACCACCAATTTTACCTGAGCAAGGAGAGCGAATCGAGCGTATCCTAGACGATCAAGCCATTACGACCCAGAACCGTGGTTATCAACGCTACCTGGTCCGATGGCAGGGTCGCCCCAAATTTGATAATTCATGGATTACTCGAGAGGATTTGCAACACCTCGACCCAGACCTACTAGAGAGATACCAGAGCCAGAATGACCCATACTCGATGGGGTCGAGTTCTTCCCACCCCGAGAGAATTGGTGCGGGCACCAGGATCAAGCAGAGGATTCTTAACCCTCTATGGATATCTGATTAGTTATGATTCAAGTCTTGAGTTGGGAAATAAAGTTTAGTTTATTTTGAGTCTCGTCCAGTCATTTTATTCTAAATTGAGCCTATCCAGTTCAATTTATTTTAATGTGAGTCCTGTAGTAAGTTCATCAGCTTACAAGAGGAGACATCAATATTAGAGCAGAAGACAAGGCCATCACAGTCAGATAGAGCATCTGCTAAATTCAAGTTGGTGCCATACCTACTTCAAGCAGCCCACATGCCACCTAGCAGAGCAAGCAACCTTCCGATCTGGATGATCATTTTTCTCATCTGGCCGATGCCGATTTCATGCCAAATTAAGCTACCGCTGATTGCATCTAGAAGATCACCTTCCTCATCTGAACGCTGCAGATTTCATGCCAAATTAAGCTACCGCTGATTGCATCTCAATCATATCTAGAAGATCACCTGCCTCATCTGGACGCCATAGATTTCATGCCGAATCCAGCTGCTACTGATTGCATCTAGAAGATCACCTTCCTCATCTGGACGCTGAAGATTTCATACCAAATTTCATTAGGGCGCCTTTTTCTTTTCTCTCTTTCCATATCTGTATTTTCTTTGGCCCTAAGTCTCTTGCTCTATAAAAGAGACCCTCTTGTATGAATGATGTTTCTTTTATTATTAATCAATCAATCCAAGTTTTGAGTTATTATGATTTTTGTTAATTGGTTCTCTGGTGCTCTTGTTTTCCTCCTTCTGCGCATGCCAACATCCCAAGTCTCCATGAGAAACCCTGGCCGCCACCTTTGTCTTCCAATAGTTGACGCCCAAGAGCCCTTGGCCGGCCTCCCCTTTTCTCTACTCCTTCCTTATCTCTTTGCCTCTATTCTAAAATTTTTTATTATTCTTTAACACTTGTATGGTGATCTTGCAGATCCCTTAGTAGCCATGAATCCAGGATTCAAGGTCATCGTCATATAGGTTAGCGGATACTTGGCCGCAGATCCGTGGGCTCAAGGCTTGGTCATCTAGGGTGCATCCGCCAGGCAGAGCAACCCCTTCAACACTTTGATATTTTTCCTCTTGCCAGGTACACCCCTCTAATCTACTAATAACTTTATTGTAGGAGAGCAAGCCCTACCGGGGCTTCTTAGCCTCGGCGGTCCTTCTTCCTTATTTTTTAGGAACTGTTTTGCGTGTGGATTTACTGTGAATTTTTCCTAAATCCCTCTTAGGCTATTACTTTAGAAGAATAACCAACTGCAATTATTAATCATTAAAAAAAGAAAAAAATTACTTGCATGCGATTCAATCCTACATCAGACCGAGGCCGACTGGGGCCGAGGCCGACTGGGACCGAGGCTGAGGCTGAGATGGCCGAGCACTGTTTATGGTAGCCGAGGTCGAGGCTAAGGTGACCGAGGGGGGCTCAGCAGAAACAGTCGAGTGCCAAGGCCGAAGGGAGCCGAGGGGAAGACTCGAGGCCGAAGCCATACGAGGCCGGCTGAAGCCGAGGCCGACCGGAGCCGAGGCCGATCGGAGCCGAGGCCGACTAGATCAAGGCCGACCGGGGCCGAGGCTGACCGGGACTGAGGCTGACTGGGACCGAGGCCGAAGGGAGCCGAGGGGAAGACCCGAGGCCGAAGCCGTACGAGGCCGAGGGGAAGCTGGCTCCAGGCGGAGGAGAGAGAAAAGGTGGCGGAAGGGGGAAAGGCCGAGTTGCCAAGTCCGGATGCTGTCATTGTGGCCCATGGGGGCCCACTGGCCCCATCAAGGATAGCGAGGATCCTAGATACCAACTGTGGTCCAAACATCGTGGAGAGATCCTGGATACGCTAGGTCGTGCCATCATCCATCAGATCACTGATCCTGAGGTTTTCAGCAGCATCCACATCAACAAAGGCTGGCCACTTAGACAAAGGGAGTGATGAGATCCAAGCATCATGACTAACATCAATAGTGGTCCCATCCCTAATCAAACATCTGACATGATTCATAGTGATAGGGGCGCAACTGCAAATTTCCTTCCAGATAAAGGAACAACCTCTGATCGTCTGAGTTAGGGCCCCCTGACTCCAATCACCGTAGTGGACCCTCATAACTCTGCTCCATAGACAGTTGGGCTGGAGGAGATATCTAGCATGTCTAACGATCATTGCTTCCCTCCTAATCAAAAGGGACTAGATCCCTATACCTCCTTCTCTAGTGGGCTACAAATAGTATCCCAGTCCAAGAGATGTACACCATGGCCATCCTGCTTGGGCCTCCACAAAAATTTTTGAAAAATCTGTTCCAGCTCCCTCAGACAAGATATAGGAACCACTGTGTTAGCTAGAAGGTAGATAGGAATGAAGGTGAGCACAGACCTAATAAGAGTGACTCTACCCATCATAGAGAGGGTAGTAGCCTGATATCCCTCAAGTCGATCCCGAACCCGTTGCACCATTGGTCTAACCTCCTGCTTCCGCAATCGACCGCCAGTCATTGGGACTCCAAGATAGGTTAGGATCCCCTGCTGCTTTGAGATCCCAAGGTTGGTCAAGATTTCCAATTTGATTTTGGATTTTGTTTTGGGGCTAAGGATGACAGAAGATTTATGTAAGTTGATAATCTAGCCAGACTAACGGCAATAGGATTCCACAATATGAGCAAAACATCTGGCATTCTGGGTCGAAGCTCAATCGATAAGAAGACAATCATATGCAAACATGAGGTGAGAGAGTGCCTGGGCTCCAGGGGCGGCCCAGTAAGGCTCCAAACATGAACGTTGGACCGCATCTCAAACATGAGGTGAGAGAGCGCCTGGGCTCTAGGGGCGGCCCAATAAGGCTCCAGAAATGAACGTTGGACCACATCTCCTAGAGCTCGAGAAAGGGCATCAGCACATAATATGAACAAGTAGGGAGACAGAGGGAACCCTTGATGCAGGCCGATCGATGAAGGGAAATAGTCTGTCATAGTGTCGTTCATCAGGATGGCAAAGGAAGGCCCCTTCACACAGTTCATGATCCACCTGATCCAGCTATCAGAGAAGCCAAACTCGTGAAGGGTTCACCTAATGAAATCCCAGCACATCCGATCATAAGCTCGCTCCATATCAAGCTTAATAGCCATAACACTCCTCTAAGATGGAGTATGCCTTAGGTCATGCATAAATTCCTGAGCAAGAAGGACATTGTCAGTAATGCCGCGTCCCCTGACAAATGCTCCTTGTTCAGGGCTAATGAGACAAGGTATTGTCTTCTGAAGTCGGCGAACTAAAACCTTTGCACAAACTTTGTAAATGATCGTACAGAGGCTAATCGGCCTAAAATGGCTAGGAGAAGGGGGATCAGGTCTTTTTGGGATAAGAGTGATCAGGGTTTTCTTCCAATCCGCAGGAATGCCAGATTGAAAAGCCATCTGAACAGCCTCGACGACCTCATGCCCAACAATAGACCAATATCGGCTGAAGAAGAATGAAGGAAAACTATCTGGACTAGGAGCTTTATCCTCCCCTAATGACCAAAGGGCATCTCGTACCTCCGAGTAAGTGATAGAACGGGTAAGAATAGAGTTTCCTAATCAGTAACTCAAACCACAGGGCAGGGACACTGATCAATCACGGCACCTATTCCTTTATCCAAAGAAAAACTCTTCTTTTGCACCATGGCGATGCAAAAGTATGCGCACCTAATTAGCTATACATGCATGCGATTGCACATACAGTATATAAAAAAAATAAAGTTATTCTTAATCGTATATGGTTGTACATGTTCGTAATCAATCATATGCGTGATGCATATGATATCACTACTACAAAAGTTAAATAGACTACAGTAGTTTCAGAAAATAGACAACGTTTTTCGTAAAATATGTAGTCTTATATTTTTAAAATTAAAAGACTACATCTTTTATTTAAAATGTAGTCTCATATTATCTGATAATATAAAAAGACTACGTTTTTAAATAAGACATAGTCTTATATATAAAAAGACTACGTTTTTAATTAAGATATAGTCTTATATTATATGAGAATATAAAAAGACTACATTTTTAAATAAGACGTAGTCTTATATTATTTGATAATATTTTTAGACTACGTTTTTTATTAAGACGTAGTCTCATATTATCTGATAATATAAAAGACTACGTTTTTAATTTTTATAATATAAATACTACATTTTTAATTAAGACGTAGTCTAATATATTTTTAATTAAGACGTAGTCTAATATAATTTCCCTTCTCTTAATTCACTTTTTCCTTTTTTTTTTTTTTTCTAAACGAAACCCTCGCGATACCTAAAATTAAATTTCTTTCTTTCATCCCCATTTTTGTTCTAGAGTTTCATTTGTAAAGACTTCATGATCTACCACACGGAATTAAAGTTGAGGAGACTCCACCATTATAGATCAAGATTTCGGTTAGAAGGTTCACAGAGGACCGAGGGGAGGGAGAGATGGGGAGCGGAGGCAGATAACGTGTCCTCGGCCTCGCTATCGCTGCTTCCGCTGGACAGATTGCGATCGATGGTGTAATCTCCAGTTTTCGATGCGGTAAATCCAGTTTCCTTACTTTATTCTAGTTTTCATCCACATTTTTATAACAGCGATGGTGGGGGGATGATTGGGCTTTGGTTCAATCTTTGAATCCCCATTGATTTGTGTGTTCTAACACAAAAATAACAAAAAAAAAAAAAAAAAAAAAGGAAAGAAAGAGGGACCACCGCTTCTCTCTCTCACCCACCCACAACCCCGCGGGGCGCACACGCTCTATTTAGTCTCTCTTTCTCTCGTTTGGAGTCTTAATATACTCATCCAAGAACGGATTGCTTGCTCGTTAAGTGGAGTCTTTTAAGAGGTTTTTGGTAATAACTGTCGCACTACGATGGCGACTGAGTTAGGTTAGAGTTGGTTATGAGAACAACAGAGCACGCCTTTCTTTGAACTAGGTTCCATCGGAGACTATTTCTTCTTCTTATTCTTGGATTTTGTTTTCTTGGTGATTTGTTTTTATTTGTGAGACGTGCCAGCTGATGGGGTGGGGCGCTGTTCGAATGCAGGGGAGCGTCGCTGCTGGTAGTTAAGCTGGTGTACAAAGCTGGCCTCACGGCCACCGATCGAGCGCATGCCGGGGAACAAGTACAACGGCCGCAACCCGACCAGGGTTGAGCGGCTTCTGTGGGACCGGGGCTGCGGAGGTTCAACCGGGCCTTCCATCTGAACGATGCCGGCAACAGCGATGGCGGCGCTGGCGATGATGACGCAGAGAGCTGCGGGATGGAGCCCGGAGCGGGAAGCCAAGGGTGCAAGGGAGACGAACTGCGAGCACGGCTCCATCCCCATTGGAGAGGTGGTGGACGCCGGCTTGGCGGCAGGCAAGACATCCGGCAATGGATGCAAGAGGTCTGATGGGAAGGTGATGAGGCAAAGGCTGCTGGTTGTGGCTAATAGGCTGCCGGTTTCGGCGGTCAGACGTGGTGAGGACTTGTGGTTGCTGGAGATCAGTGCGGGTGGTTTGGTCAGCGCTCTTCTTGGTAGGTGGCTTTCTCTAATGATATCCACAGGGTTCACTGTTAATGTTTCTTTTATCTACTGATCATTGCTAGTCATAAAGCATCCTATACATGGACTGGTAGGTTAGTTGTCATTTGAACCTATATTTAAGATTCTTTGACAGAGAAACAGTCAAATTTCTTCACTGTTATAGGTGTGAAGGATGTTGATGCTAAATGGATTGGATGGGCTGGTGTAAATGTGCCAGATGAAGTGGGGCAGAGGGCACTTACAAAAGCTTTGGCTGAGAAGGTCTGCTAAAACTTCTTTTTATATTTATTTTAATTTTACTAATTTTTTTGCCTCTTGCTTTTTCCTTATTTAATAGGCAAAATGCCTGGAGACGGATGAAACAGTTGCAATAAAGAAGGTTCTTCAAGACAAGAGATACAAGAACCGTGAGCTGCAAACCATGCATGCGTCTTCTTGACCATCCAAATGTTGTTTCTCTGAAGCATTATGTTGTTTCTCTGAAGCATTGCTTATTTTCAACAACTGAGAAGCATGAATTGTATCTTCACTTGGTACTTGAATATGTGCCTGAGACTGTTCATCGTGCTGTCAAACACTACAACAAAATGAACAAACGTATGCCGTTAATATATGTGAAACTTTATATGCACTACAGTAAAATTGAAGAATAACAACCTTTTTTTTGCCAACGCTTGAAGATAGCGTGGGGGAATTCAGGCAGCCTGTCGGCAGGATTTATCCTAATTTAAACGAGTCACGGACCCCCCCCCCCCCTCAAAAAGCATCGGCAGGATTTACCCTAATTTAAACGAGTCACGGACCCCCCCCCCCCTCCTCCTCCCCATCAGTGCCCTAGCCCGAGAGCCTCCCCCTCTCGATACCCAACCCTTCTCTCTTTCCATGATTAACCCTAACCCGATCTCCTCCCCACCAGTGCCCTAGCCCGAGAGCCTCCCCCCTCCCGATACCCAACCCTTCTCTCTTCGACGACTCCTTATCTTCGTCCCACCGCTAAACCCTCCCCCCTCCCCACCAGTCCCTAGCCCGAGAGCCTCCCCCCTCCCGATCGCTTCTGAAAGGAGCACGCCGTCGATACCCAAACCCTTCTCTTTCCACGACTAACCCTAACCCGATCTTCGATGACTCCTCAATCGACGACTCCTTATCTTCGAATCCAGTCCCCCCGCTAATCCCTAACCCTAGCTACGAACGGGGCTCGCTCGCTCCCTCTCTCTGTCGATTTCTTGGAAGCGCTGCGCCTGGGTCTCATTGAAACCATTTCGGCCGTCTCTTAAATCCCCCCATCGTTCCTCGACTTGCTTTGAGATCTCGCGGGTTCGAGAGAGAGAGCTGGACGTCGATCGCAGCGAGGGGAGGACACTCTCTCTTATTTACAGGCCACATCGGAGCTGAAAACCCCTTCGGGGAGCGGCTTTGTTTGACTCGTAAGGCCTCTTGTGGGAATGTAACAGGATTTAAAAAAAAAAAATAATGATAGCTTTGTCTTCTTCTTAGGGCTTGTTTGTGTTATCTAGAGTATATTGGGGGTACTTAGGCTCTGTTTCCCAACAGATTCGAGCATGCTTCTTGTTCTTCTATCGTATTTTATTTCATATTTGAGTGTTGATTTTTACGGTGGATCTAATCGAAAGAAAAGGATTTTGAAGATCTCATCTATTTGATTATTCTGATGGGAAATATATTGCATTTAATGATTTCTTAGATGGAAAATATTAGGACTAGGTTGGAGCTGACCTTAGTTTACACTAATGGATAATTTTGCTTTGGATATTTCATGGACAGAAGTGCCAGGAATCTCAAAAAGCCTGCATTATCCATAGTGTGACCCTGGCTACCAAGATAACTTTAAAGGGGCAGCTTAAATGCTTCATGTCATTTTTCAGTGCAATTTTCAGGCTTAGTTTCCCAATTAAAATTTAAGATCAGTTACAATGATTGGCCTATAAGGCCATCCCAACAAATAGTTACTGATTTTGACAATCATGATTGAAAGATGTTGTATAATTGTTCACTTAGTTCATACATTGAGATTCCATATGTTCCTGGCATAATATTTTAGGGACCAAAAAATATATATGATATCATCCCATATGAAGTTAAAAATATTCTGTCATACCCTGAGCCACATCCTGTAGTCTGTGCCTGTATTTATACAATTATGACATGTCAATGTTAAGAAATAATAGATTGCAAGCAAAGAATGGTTACTTTTGTATCATGATTTTCAAACTACAAGTGATATTCCACTACTCATTCTATTGTATCATGTCATTATTGTGTGGGTGCATATGTATTGATGCCCTGCTGGCAACTAAATGATTTTGTTCAGCCTAGACCATGGAGTTTACACATCTAATTAGAAGTGTTCAGTAGATTTCGTTTATAGCTATAGCCAAAATGATTCTCTTCATATTTATGTTTTTAAATTCTTTTATCCTTCTCTTTTCTCCATAAACATGTAAAGCATACAAAACCACAGACATACATGAGACATTAGAACTAAGCTTCGCTCATCCTCATAGTATCTTTTATGAGATGGATCCAACTTTATTAACTCTTCATAGAGTTTTAGAACCTCTTCAAAATGAATCCTCTTTTGCATTAACGGAGCTCCATGTGACACCATTGCATCATGGGCAACCAAAAGCCGTGCCAATGTTATGTTCACAAACTTACTGCAAGGAATAATGAATTTTAGATTAATGACATAAACCATTAGATAGAGAAATTGATATTTTAGTTAAATTTCTTCAGCTTTTTAGTTAAATTTCTTCAGCAACTTAATGAGGTACAAATGATAGAAGTTGACTAACCAATTTTCTTCAGACAGCTCTTTGAAAAGGTTTATCTCATTAGATAAAGTCTCAAAATGCCACTGGTTGTCCTTTGAACCCTCTGCTACATGGTCCTCACTGATTCTTAATTGATCAAAAGAATTTATATTAGAAATTTCTAGAGGATGACATGTGATGACGCTCGATCACCCCTCCTGGACGTCGGGAATGGGGGCTCTTCTTCTTCACCGGACCGCCTGCAAAGAAGTCCCAAGACCGGAGAGGGTTATCCGGTGGGATCCTCCGATGCCCAAGTTAGTGAAAGAGGTCACAGCAGAGAAGGAGCTCGAGAGAACTCTTGAGGAGGGAGAAGTCTCAGAAGGATCAGGTAGTTCCTCTGAGAGTTAGGGCATCAAGTGTGTAAAATGTGCGTTATAATACCTTACCCGATTCCTGACGTAGTTTACCCTTTTATAGGGGGTGACGCTGGCGCGATCACGTGGGTCCGCGTCCCATCAGCCGGTGGAGCCATTGGATTGTCGGATCTGGCGCTATTAGCGGCGCATGTTGGCGCTGCGGCGCGCATCGGTGCTGTCGGGCGGCGCGTCGGGTGCTGTCGGGCGGCACGTGTTAGAGGAACGGATTTTTGAACTGCTGGGGCTGATCTGGCGGGAACCGGGGGTCCCGTCTTGTTGGGGCCGAACTGGGTCGATCTGAGATGGCTGGGGCCTATCTCGCCGGCAAGGCCATGCCGGGGTGGGTCAAATCGATGGGCCTGGAGATGATGGGCCGAGCCGGGCCGGCCTGGATGGCCTTGGCCGACTCGGCGGGACTGGAGCGCCGGGGCCGAGTCGGGCCAACCTGCGATGGCCTTGGCCGACTTGGCGGGACTGGAGCGCCGGGACCGAGTCAGGCCGGCCTGAGATGGCCTTGGCCGACTCGGTGGACTGGAGACGCCGGGGCTGAGTCAGACCGGCCTAGGATGGCCTTGGCCACTCGGCGGGACTGGAGACGTAGGGGCCAAATCGAGCCGGCCTGGGATGGCCTTGGCCGACTCGGCGGGACTGGAGATGCCGGGGCCGAGTTGCCTGGAGAAGTAGGGGCCGCCTGGCGTGAAGACGCCGGGGCCGGCTAGCTTGGAGATGCTATGGCCGGCTAGCAATACGCCGGGGCCGGCTAGCTTGGAGACGCTATGGCCGGCTAGCAATACGCTGGGGCCGGCTAGCTTGGAGATGCCGGGGCCAGCTAGTAATGTGCCGGGGCCGGCTAGCTTAGAGACGCCTTGGCCGGCTAGCAATACGCCGGGGCCGGCTAGCTTGGAGACGCCGGGGCTGGCTAGCAATGTGCCGGGGCCGGCTAGCTTAGAGACGCTATGGCCAGCCAGCAATGTGCCGGGGCCGGCCAGTTTGGGGACGCCGGGGCCGACTAGCTTGGAGACGCCATGGCCGGCTAGCAATACGCCGGGCCGGCTAGCTTGGAGATGCCGGGGCCGGCTAGCAATGTGCCGGGGCCGGCTAGCTTGGAGACGCTATGGCCGGCCAGCAATGTGCCGGGGCTGGCCAGTTTGGGGACGCCGAGGCCGACTAGCTTGGAGACGCCGGGGCCGGCTAGCAATGTGCCGGGGCCGGCTAGCTTGGAGACGCTATGGCCGGCCAGCAATGTGCCAGGGCCAGCTAGTTTGGGGATGTCGGGGCGACTAGCTTGGAGACGCCGGGGCCGAGTCGGGCCGGCCTGGGATGGCCTTGGCCGACTCGGCGGGACTGGGGATTCCGGGGCCGAGTTGCCTCAGAAGTAGGGGCCGCCTGGCGTGAAGACGCCGAGGCTGGCTAGCTTGGAGAGGCCATGGCCGGCCAACAATGTGCCGGGGCCGGTTAGCTTGGAGAGGCCATGGCCGGCCAGCAATGTGCCGGGGCCGGCTAGCTTGGAGACGTCGGGGCCGACTGGTGTTGGCTTTTGATGTGCCGGTCTTGTGGGCCAACGCTGGAGCCTATCACCCTTTGGCTGGCGCTGGAAGCCGACGCTGGAAGCCGGCGCTGGATGATGACGCTGGAAGCCGACGGAGTCTGTCGGCTTTTGGCCAGCGCTGGGGGCTGGCGCTGGAAGCCGACGCTGGGGGCCGACGCTGGAGGCCATCGCTGGAAGCCGACGCTGTGGGCCTCGCTGGAGGTCGTCGCTGGTGCTAGAGTCTGGGCCTTTGGGCTGTCAAAAAATTTCATATTTCATGGGGTCAACTGACCCCATCAAATGCCCCCCACACTCCTTGAGCTTGCGTGCCCCGCATCAGCCAAGCGAAAGGAGTGTAGCACTTTTACCTTGGCTGCCTTGGATGGACGTCCTGGATGGACGTTTGCGCGCCTTCTTTGGTTAGTTGAGGGCGGCTAGTGATTCTCTCCCGAAGTGGAGTCTGGGAGTCTTTTGAACCCTAGAGGGTGACCCAAGAGCTGAGTCATTAGGTTCCTTTTGAACCGCCTCGGTGGCATGGAACCTCTGCGAGGGGTGACTCAGCCGGGTACAAAGCCTTTAGGGTCTTAACCATCTCGGGAGCACCGCTGTGCCGGGGCCGAGTGGTGTCCCATGGGTCGCGATGCCAGTGAGCACCTTTTGAACTAGCCTGAGGGTTTGTGTTCCGCCCAAGTGGCAACTCAGCAGGGTACGAAGCCTTTAGGGTCTTAACCATCTCGGGGGAACCGCCGTGCCGAGGCCGAGTGGTGTCCCATGGGCCGCGATGCCAGTGAGCTCCTTTTGAACCAGCCTGGGGGTTTGTGTTCCACCTAAGTGGCGACTCAGCCGGGTACGGAGCCTTTAGGGTCTTAACCATCTCGGGGGCACCGCCGTGCCGGAGCCGAGTGGTGTCCCATGGGCCGTGATGCTAGTGAGCTCCTTTCAAACCAGCCTGGGGGTTTATGTTTCGCCCAAGTGGCGACTCAGCCGGGTACGGAGCCTTTAGGGTCTTAACCATCTCGGGGGCATCGCCGTGCCGGGGCTGAGTGGTGTCCCATGGGCCACGATGCCAGTGAGCTCCTTTTGAACCAGCCTGGGGGTTTGTGTTTCGCCCAAGTGGCGACTCAGCTGGGTACGGAGCCTTTAGGGTCTTAACCATCTCGGGGGCACCGCCGTGTCGGAGCCGAGTGGTGTCCCATGGGCCGCGATGCCAGTGAGCTCCTTTTGAACCAGCCTGGGGTTTGTGTTCCGCCCAAGTGGCGACTCAGCCGGGTATAGAGCCTTTAGGGTCTTAACCATCTCGGGGGCACTGCCGTGCCAGAGCCGAGTGGTGTCCCATGGGCTGCGATGCCAGTGAGCTCCTTTCGAACCTGCCTGGGGGTTTGTGTTCCGCCCAAGTGGCGACTCAGCCGGGTACGGAGCCTTTAGGGTCTTAACCATCTCGGGGGCACGCCGTGCCGGGGCCGAATGGTGTCCCATGGGCCGCGATGCCAGTGAGCTCCTTTTGAACCAGCCTGGGGGTTTGTGTTCTGCCCAAGTGGCGACTCAGTCGGGTACGGAGCATTTAGGGTCTTAACCATCTCGGGGGCACCGCCGTGCCGGAGCCGAGCGGTGTCCCGTGGGCCGCGATGCCAGTGAGCTCCTTTTGAGAGACTTGCGCAAGGGAAGATAAACCGTGTCGCCAGAAAGGACCTTTTCTTTATTGCTCATGCCTCTGGGGGTACATCATTGATAATATCGGCGAAGGTTGTCCGCATTCCAAGTACGTGGAATGGGCTTCCCGTCAAGCTCTTCCAGTTTGTATGCCCCCCGATGGAGCGCCTCGGCGACACGGTAGGGGCCTTCCCAGTTGGGGGATAGCTTGCCCCCCTCGGTAGGCTTTGATACGTGGGCCTTTCGAAGCACCAAGTCTCCACGGCGAAAAACCTTGGGACGAACCCGGGCGTTATAGTACTTAGCCGCTCGCTGGCGAAAGGTCGCCATGCATAGTCTTGCCCTGTCATGCGCCTCGTCGATGAAGTCTAGGTTGGCCCGAATCAGCGCGGGGTTGTCTTCCTCACTGAAGGACTCTACCCATGGACTGGGCAATCCAATCTCGACGGGGATGACGACATCGGATCCGAAGGAGAGGCTGAAAGGAGTTTCGCCCGTCGGGGTTCTCGGCATTGTGTGGTAGGCCCATATCACACTGGGGAGCTCTTCTACCAACGCCCTTTGGAGCCGTCTAGGCGAGTCCGGAGCCCTTTGAGGATGGTGCGGTTCATGACCTCAGCCTCCCCGTTGGTCTGGGGGTGGCCGACGGAGGTGAATCGGTGACGGATGCCCAGCTCCTCGTAGAAGGTCTTAAACGCCTCGTTGTTGAACTGGCGACCGTTGTCCGTGACGAGGGTGTGAGGCAAGCCAAAGCGGCATATGATCGACTTCCAGAAGAAAGTCTTAACCTTGCTCTCCGTGATTTTGGCCAACGCTTCGACCTCGACCCACTTGGTGAAATAGTCGATGGCGACAAGCAAGAATCTTCGCTGCCCTGAAGCTGGGGGGAACGGTCCAAGGATGTCCATTCCCCACTGGGCGAAGGGCCACGGAGCCGAGAGTGGGCTCAGCGGGGCAGGTGGCTGACGCTGGATGTGCGCATGGCGCTGGCAGCCGTCGCACCTTTGAACTAGCTTGGCCGCGTCCTCCTTCATAGTGAGCCAGAAGTACCCCTGACGGAGAGCCTTCTGAGCCAAGGATCTGCCCCCTAGATGATTCCCACAAATGCCCTCGTGGATTTCTCTGAGGATGTAGTCGGCATCGGCGGGGCCTACACACTTAAGCAACGGGTAGGAAAATGACCTTCTGTATAGGCGCCCATCGACGAGGATGAACTTAAAGGCCCTCCACTTGAGCAATCTGGCTTCGCTGCGGTCGTCAGGGAGGGTGCCGTCGGTGAGGTAGCAGACATAGGCGTCCATCCATGTAGGTTCCGGGGTGAGCGGGAGGACCTCCTCCCCGCCCTCTACACTGGGCCTTTCTAGATATTCGATGTAGGCGCCCCTTGTCAGGCCGTCGGCGGAGGTAGCTAGTCGAGAGAGGATGTTCGCCTTTGCGTTTTCGCTCCGGGGGATGTAGCTGATGCTGAAGTAAGGCAGCGAGGAGGTCAAGAGTTGAACCTTTTTCAGATATTGCGCCATAACGGGTCGCGCGCCTCATACTCTCCATTGATTTTCCGAAGACGAGTTGCGAGTCCATGTAGGCTCTGAGGTGCTTTGCTCCAACCTCCTGGGCTAGTCTTAACCCGGCCAGGAGGGCTTCGTACTCCTCCTGGTTGTTGGTGGCTTCAAAAAGAAATCTCAGGGCGCATTCGGCTCTTTCCCCTTCCGGCCCGACAAGAATGAGGCCGGCTCCACTTCCTTGAGAATTCGATGCGCCGTCCACGTGGAGGATCCAGGTCTTTCCATCGTCCCTCGGCTCGGGCTTGGGCTGCTCCCCGGGGACCTCCTTGGGATCCTCTTCCGCCCAAGTGCACTCGACCAGGAAGTCGGCCAGGACCTGGGACTTCAAGGCCGGTCATGCTTGGAAAGAGATGTCGAACTCCCCTAGTTTGATATCCCATTTGGCGAGTCGACCCGAAGTATCCAGACGGGCCAGGATGGCTCGGAGAGGTTGGTCCGTGAGCACCACGATGGGGTGGGCTTGGAAATACGGGCGAAGATGCCGGGCGGAAACTATCAAGGCGAAAATGACTTTCTCTGTTTTGGAATACCTGACCTCGGCATCATGCAGGACCTTGCTCACGTAGTAGACCGGCCTCTGGGTTCCGTCGGTGTCCAGGCGCACCAGGACTGAGCTGATGGCTTCTGAGGAGGCGGCTAGGTAAAGGAAGAGACTCTCCCCGTCTCCCGGCTTGGAGAGGAGCGGTGGGGAGGACAGGAATGCCTTTAAGCCTTCAAAAGCTTCCTGGCAGTTGTCCGTCCACGTGAAACCGTTCACCTTCCGCAGGGTCTTGAAGAAAGGCAAGCACCTCTCTGCCGATCTAGAGAGGAAACGACTCAGCGCCGCTACCCTTCCAGTTAGCCGTTGCACTTCCTTTTTGTTGGACGGCGGCCTCATGTCAAGTATGGCGCTGATCTTCTCTGGGTTCGTGTTGGCCCAGATGGCAACCCAAGAGGGGGGGGTGAATTGGGTTCTTTAAAAAATTAGCCTTTTTTTAAATAGTTTGCTTGTGATTTATGATGGCAAATGCAAGGTAACTATAAAGTGCAGTGAATAAGATAGAGATAGAGAAAGAGACAATGGAACACGGCAAACACAAAAGATTTTATAGTGGTTCGGTGTATCCAACACCTACGTCCACTCCCAAGATTCACTTGGGTCCACACTATAATCACCCTAGATTACAGCAGAGTTGTTTTACAAGCTCACAACTCGAACTTGTTATTTTTCCGGGCGCACAACGAACCCAGCTGGTTTTCAAGGGCTCACCAGCACAAAAACCCTAACTCAAGCTTAACCAAGCTTGAACCGAGGTAAAACTACCTCCTCTAGTTCAATCCCCAAGATTGAACTAGGCACAAACAAAATAAGTATTGTTTTTGAAATACAAAGCTCCTCAATGAGCAAATATACAAATTAAGAATAACAAGGTTTAGAAAAGCCTGATTTGTAGATAGGTTGGCTTTTGAACTTTTCTTCTTTTCTTCTTTTCTTCTTCTCCTTGCTGGATTGAATCAAGCCTCAGCTCCGATTCTTCACAGTTGAAACAGTTGAGAAGAGTTGAAAAGCAAGAAATGAATCTCCTCTCTCCAAGATGGGAAATTCGTCAAGACTTTGATTTTGAACGCTTTGGATTCCTCTTGAGCTTTTTGGAGTGGAGTGGATTTGAGCTAGAAGGTTTTCCTTTCAAGATTCAAGCTCTCGGATTTTTGAAATGGGATTTGTCTATCTCAGATTTTCTCTCTTTGTTTTTCAGATTTTCGTTCTTCTTTTTTTTGAACAATAGACTTCCCTTTTATAGATTTCTTTTACACCGTTTTTGGAAGAAAACTATCCGTTGGAGTGTACCTTGTATCAAAATATATCCGTTAGAAATAAGGTAAAATAGAAATATTACCGTTAGAGCTGATCTGGCAATTTGATTTTTCGTTCCAGGTGGGTTGGAGTCGACTCTAACTTTTCTGGAGTCGGCTCTAGCTCGAGGCATTTCAAAATGGTATTTCTGGAGTCGTCTCTGGCTTTTCTGGGGTCGACAAGAAACTTTTCCGGAGTCGACTCTAACTTACCCGGAGTCGACTCTAGGTCGGGGCCAGAAAAATTGACTTTCTGCTTCTTCTGTGAGAGTCGACTCTAACAGTCTCGGAGTCGACTCTAATGTCCGTGCCAGTTCCGGAGTCGGCTCTGTGATTCTCGGAGTCGACTCTAATGTCTGCAATTCTTACCTAGACATTAGATTCGATCCAGAACACTATGTAACTCCTGATTTTGATCATTCAAAAGTCTTATAATCTGAAACACTAAATCAAAATCATCAGAGCCTTCAAGAGTTATACTCAATAGTTTTGTTAATCATCAAAATCATCAATTGGGTCAACAATCTCCCCCTTTTTGATGATAACAAAAACTTTGAGTATATGCATTCAAAAATTCAATCAAACTAAGGATTATAGTCATTTTGAACTTTAAACATTTGAAATTTAGGTTTTGATGCCAATGTTCAACGTAAACTTTAAAATTGTGCATGAGTTCAATATAATCCATCAATTATGAATATTTAATCTTAATGTGCATAAAATTGCAAATGAGCTTTTTGTTAAGCTCCCCCTGTATATAAGCATCAAATTTTAACAGATTAACATTTCAAGTCATTTTGCATAAACAATTAATTCTCCCCCTTTCTTTCTTTCTTTATGCATATATAACCATTTCTCCCTTCATTAAAATTTTCAAGTCTTTGCATATTCAATATTCATATTCAATCTTTCTTTGCATACAACCTTCTTTTATTTAAACCTTTGCATATTCAATCATCTCAACCATCTCTCCCCCTTTTTTGTTATCAACAATAAGGAGAGTATATATAAGAATTGTAGACTCAATAAAGCATAGGGATCCAAGCAATCAATATTTGAAAATGTGAAATTGTATTTCATAAGCAAGAACCATTACATTAGTTGATTCATTTACATTTCAAAATGAAATACATTAGATATTCAAAAACTTCCTAAGTACAAACTATCAAACTCAAAATCAAGGTCAAATGTGTTTGAATACAATTTTCTTCAGATGACCTATTATCTCCATTACATCATCCTTTTGTGATTTCTTAAAGTTTTCAAGGCAAGCTTCGATTTGAGAGACTGCAAGGTCAATATCCTTCTTCAATTGACCGTTGCATGAACATACGATCCTGATCCATCGCAATGCCTTCCATCCTTTCGAAGATCTTGTGAAGCTCAGCACCAAAGGATTCAACAGAACTGCCTAAGGTAAAGGATAGCATGTCCAGTCTCGAATTTAGTTCTTCTTTCAGCAGATTAAAGTCTTCTTTTAACTTTAGAAATTTCTTGAGATCTCTGGCTATCATACTCAGCAAGCAAACCTCTTAACTGATCAAGTTGCTCATCAGAGAATCTCCAGAATTTATTATAGGCTGATGTGGAGGTGAGGGTATAGAACTGGGTCCGGCCTCCGAAGGTCCAGCTGAAGAAGGTCCCGCAATAGATGGATCTGGGACATAAGGTCCCTCAGTGGATGGTCCCGGGATGTCTTCTACTCTGGTTTCCTCTGCCCTTTCTCTCTCTGCTCTTTCCTCTCTTCCTCCCTTTATCCAAACACCATTTACTTTCTTGAAGCCCATTCTATGAATAGTAGAAATGCTATAATAATCAGTGTGTCTCAGTTTTCTTAAAGGTTCATTTTCCATAATGAGCACACCCTGGCTTCTAAAGACTAGTGTCAGAATCATACCGTATGGCAGTGTTGATCTCTTCTTTGTAGCTGCCTCTGCCATGTAACCAATCATCATGCCAGCTAAATTGACTGGCCTCCCAGTATAATGCAGTCCATCAACAGAACGTCTCGCTCCGAGACATACTCGAATCTCCCTATTTTTGGAAATAAGATTCTTCCACAGATATTATGCAATAATCTGAGTTCTAGGTTCAACTGATTTGCAAAGATTTCTTCAAACTCAGTCACATCTCTCCCTAGCATCCTTGTCAGTGCCCCACTCCTATCCTCATGTTGATATTCCATCAATCCGATAGTGGGCATTTCTAATAGGTTTCCAAGAATCTCCGAGGTAATGGTCACTCTTGTTCCTCTTACAATGCTTATTAACCACCTTCTCCTCTGCTTAATCCGTTGTAAAACTCTCTTACTAAGCAGGATAAGTGGGTAAATCAAGTGAGCAAAATTTTCCCATCCCATTTCCTTTAAATATCTTCCAATAGAGAACCCTTCCGATTCAAATAAATCAAAGTTTACTTTTCTCCCAGTGGTAATGGTCTTACCAGCTAAATGGTCAACCTTTGGTGAAGATGGTGAAGGAGGAGAATCCTCTTGAGTGGCCGAAGAGGAAGAAGGCGATGGTTGCCTCCGAACCGTGCGTCTCTTCGTTGGAACGGATGCTCCACCGACGAATCCGCGCCTCTTAGGAGCCATTGAGAAGATTGGAAGGTTAATCAAGGGTTTTGAGTAGATTTGGGGAAGTTGGAAAGGTTTTGGAGTTCTTTGGATAGGTTTAGGAGACGATTGGAATGATTGGGGGTCGACTCCGCCTTTTTATTTTTGACCTAGCTCGACTTAGAGTCGACTCCCGAAAACTGGGTGTCGGCTCCGAACCAGAAAATCTGTCAGCGCTCGTATTAGAGTCGGCTCCACAAAAGCCAGAGTCGGCTCTAATCACTTAGACAGAACATCAAAAACTCAGGTGTCGACTCCACAAACTGTCAGAGTCGACTCTAACAGTTTCAGAGATAAAAAAATAAGTTTCAAGAATTTGAAACTATTCAAATTAATCATCAAATTATAGATTAATGTTCTTTAGCAATTGGGGAACAATGAATCAAGATCTAGATAGATTTCCTTATTGAAATATCAAGATTTTTCAAGAAAATGATGAAGATAGATGTCCTTAAGAGTTTCAGAAAACTATTCCAAAGGATCACAAACTCCTAATTCTCCTCTAAGATAACAAAATCTCTCTTCACTTAAGGGTTTTGTTAATATATCTGCAAGTTGTTCTTCAGTATTCACATAATCAAGACAAATTTCATTATTGGCTACATGTTCTCTTATAAAGTGATATCTTATTTCAATATGCTTTGTTCTTGAATGTTGAATTGGATTTTTAGTAAGATTTATTGCACTTGTATTATCACATCTTATAGGTGTCTTATCAAGTGTGATACCATAGTCTTCAAGTTGTCTCTTAATCCATAGGATTTGAGCACAGCAACTTCTGCTGCAACATATTCTGCTTCCGCAGTAGATAATGCAACCGAATTTTGCTTTTTGCTAAACCATGAGATTAAGTTACTTCCTAAAAATTGGCATGCACCACTTGTGCTTTTTCTATCTAACTTGCATCCGGCATAATCAGAATCTGAGTATGCAATTAGATTTAATGTGGAGTCTCTAGAATACCATAAACCTACATTTTTTGTTCCACTTAAGTATCTTAGTATTCTTTTAACAGCTATTAAGTGTGATTCTTTAGGTTCTGATTGAAATCTAGCACATAAACATACAGAAAACATAATATCTGGTCTACTTGCGGTTAAATAAAGAAGGGATCCGATAATACCTCGATAATACTTTTGATCAACCTTTTTACCTTCTTCATCTTTGTCCAGCTTGCATGAAGGACTCATTGGTGTTCCGAGGGGTTTAATTGATTCCATACCAAATTTCTTTAAAATCTCTCTTGTGTACTTTGTTTGGTTGATAAAGATACCCTCTTTGCTTTGTTTGATTTGGAGTCCAAGGAAGAAGTTGAGTTCTCCCATCATGCTCATCTCGAATTCTCCCTGCATTAACTTGGCAAATTCTTGACATAGAGAATCGTTAGTAGCACCAAAAACAATGTCATCAACATATATTTGTACTACAAGTAAATCTTTACTTTTTCTTTTCAAAAATAATGTTTTATCAACATTTCCTCTTGTGAAATCATTTTCAATTAAAATTTACTTAGTCTATCATACCAAGCTCTAGGTGCCTTGTTTCAAACCATATAATGCCTTGTGTAA
>UESW01004069.1:455711-498917 GCA_900491605.1 Calamus simplicifolius | reverse complement strand
ATTTATTAAATACTGATAACTGGCTTACTTACCTCAGTACACAATCCAACAAGTATATATATCAGCTAGTCAGATGTCTGAGCACCTACATGATCATTTTACATAATTAATTTATTAGAATACGAATATTAAAATGACCCTTAAAATTTTACCCAGACTAGTTCACGGGCCCAACTTTGGGCTCGAATATCTCCCACTATACATACCCAATTGGGGAAGTAAAAATACCCCATGAAACTAGAATTCACTCAGATTCTAGCCATATAAATATTTTGCTAATTCCGGCCCGTTACGGGGCCCAAAAACTAGCCCAAACTTTTATTGCTGCACGGCCCAAAAGGCCCTGAACCGGCCGGCCCAGCCGGCCCAGTTCAACCAAATCAACCCGATCCCTGTTTCATTGAAACAGGGGATGGGTTCCATGCCGGCAGCCAGGGCTGCCGCCGGCCAAATTGAGGGCGGCCCGGCCGCCAGTGGCCGGGCCAAAGCCGGCCGCCACCGCGGCCGGCCACCCATACCTTCCTTCTCTCTCAATTTCTCTCTCTCACATGTTAATCGTCCGCACGGCTGTTTACTGTGCCGGCGTCGTCTCCGGCTAATTGGGGCCAGTCCGGCCACCGTTGGCCGGACTGGAACCGGCCGCCGCCGCGGCCAGCCACCTCCCCTCCTCTTATCTCATCAATTTCCCTCTCATCTCCCTAATTCTCTCTCACAATCCGCACGGCACATCACTGTGCCGGTGGCACGGCCAGCCACCTTGGCCGGCCGGACCTCCACCGGACGCACGCCCGGCGCCGGTGGAGGCGACAGGCCGAAGGTCAGGCCCGGCGAGGCAGCGAGCACGCCGCCGACCCGAACCAACCGGCTTCCGCCACCGCGCGAGAGAAGGGCCGATTGGCCCTCTCTCTCTTCTCTCTCTCCACCACCACCCCGTCGGACACCTCCCCCGGTGCCGGTGGGGTCGCCGGCCAAAGCTCAGGCCAGGCGAGGCGGCGAGCACGCCGCTGGGCCTGAACCAATAATCGACCGGCAACTCTCTCTCTTTGTCTCTCGCGTTCTCTCTGTCTCCTCTCTGTCTCTCTCTCTCTCACGCTCTCTCTCTCTCTGTGGTAGGGGAACGTACCTGAGGATGAAGCACGCCAGCGTGAAGGAAGGAGTCCTCCTCCTTCCTATTTAATCACTTGTGCAGCGCCTCGGATCGGAGGTTTCCCAGAAGACTAAACGCTTCACCTGGAGCGAAGCGTCAGCCCGGAGAACCCAACAGACTGGAGCTTAGTTCATCTGAACCAAGCCTGGTTCATCTGAACCAAACCTGGTTCGTCTGAACCGGGTTACAACATCCTCCCCTCCTTATAAAAATTTTGGGCTCGAAATTGGTATACTATAAATCTCAAATATGATCTATCAACAATCTTGAATAGAGAATTTACCTGCAAATAATTATGGATACTTCTTTTTCATTTTTTCTAAAGTTCTCAAGTTTTTCATTTCCTCCTCAAGCTACTAAATAGCCTCCATCTCAGAATGATTACTCCACTGAACCTTGATATCAGGAATGCTACACCATCTCAGAACTTGATCCTTGCGTTCCACGATGCACACAAGATGATCTTCATAAGTCAATTCTTTCTTAATCTAAATTGGTTCATAACGGGAGCTTAGAATATTCCTCCTCAGTCGTAAAGATATGAAACACATTAAACACCCAAAGAGTAATGAAAGCAGTGCTAAGCTATAAGCCACCTCCTATTTCTTGATCAACATCTCAAATGGCCCAATATATTAAGGACTCAATTCATCTCTAAACCCAACCTCATTACATAAGACTTCTGAATGATCTTCAACCTGAAATTTTAAATCTTTCTTTTAACATCAACATAACTTTTCTATTGACTTGAGTTACATGAAGCTGCTTTAATTAACGATACTTTTCATAGTTGCTACACCAGATCAGTCCAAAATTGTCTCTCTCTCACCTCATCTCAATATGAAGAGAATCTACACCTTATATCATAGACAATTGAAATGAATCCATTTGAATATTGGCTTGGTAATTAATAAAATAAGAAATTTCACTAAAGATAAAAATTTATGCCAAGCACCTCCAAAATCCATTACATAAGCTTGCAGTACATCATCAAAATCTAATTGGTTCATGCAGATTGTCCATCTATTTGAGGGTAGAAGGCTGGACAGAATTCAGCTTAATCCACAAAGCTTTATGAAGACATCATCGAATTAGGAGAGTGAGACAAATGGGTTCAGACTCAATTTACGCAGTTTACCATTAAACCAAAACAAATATTAACATATTATCCCGCTAAAATTCATCCTCGAAATTAAATGTCCACTAATTTGTACCATTATAGATACTCACTAGCAAACTTTTATTTCATTCCTAGGTACCCAAATGACGTATCCAACATCAACAATTAATTCGATCTTTCTACCAAATAAAATTGAATTCCTTAAGAAGTATTTCTTTCCTGTCATCTTTTTTTTTTACCTTAACTTCTCACAACACAATCATCATAAATATCATAGAGTCCATCACATGTATTTTATCATCCATTCTTAAGGTTAATAACCTATATCATTACTGTTAATTCCTCGATAAGACAGTTCCAAGTTCTTTTGAATTAAGTATAAGATAGTTTTCTTTCATTGCTCTCTCAACTCATAAATAGTTGAATGTGCCATTAATCATTACGACACTTATTTTAATCATCATAACATACTAGGTTTTACTCTTGAATACTTCAAGCTAACATCAATGAACATTATGCCAATCATTTAGGATATCTTTCATAATTATCATAATCAACTAATTTAATTTCTTTGAATAATAGTGCCATCATTAATCATCAGTATAATTATTTTATCTCCTTCATATTTATCTGTAATTACCACTACAACCAATCAATTTCTCTTGAATAGGTCAGTATATCCTCAATAAATAATGCAATTTAAATGATTTAAATTCTTGAATCAATTATATCGTTACCAATGATTATCAAAATCATCTATAGATTATGCAATGTCCCATACCATAACATGACCAACTAATTTAACCCTTCAATTATCTCAAGGTGACTTCACTAATCTAGCTCAGATGGATACAAGACTTATAATGTCAATAAAGATTAAAAATGCACTTACCATCCGAAAGACATAATTGAAAATTATAGTAATCTCTCTATGACTTGAAAGTGATAATAGATGTACCGTTAACCATAATCCATAACTGATAATAATCAAAAATAAAATTATCTCCCTCTTATTTTCTTAACAATAATTATGCCACTTATGGCTGATTGATAATTTATCCATCATGGAGAAAGATATCTACTTAGGAACTATGAAGAAAGGTACAATAAGTATGCACAATAAATTAATGAATATATCTTGATTTAGAAATCTATTAACAGATGAAAATCCCCATGAAATTCTTTATCAGTGGAGTTTATCTTATTCTCATTATTGCTAAAATCTTTCACTTTCTACCATCAAAATATTGATCATTTATAGCCAAAATCAGTTCTAAAGATTAATAGAGTCTACTGCTCTCAAAAACTTAAACAGTAATTGTCTCAGAATTTAAAATTTTATAATCTTCCTAAATGATCCATCATGATATAATATGCAGTCAACTATTTCATTAGCATCAATATCAACCATCTCCATATCTAGCAAATTAACAATCAGTCTTGAATAAGCAATATCCATAATAAAAGTTTTCTTAGTAAAATTCACTAAATATATTTATCTATCCAGACTCAAATTCAGAAAGTACTCAATTGTGATTGATCAAAAACATGTAATTAACTCTTTCATTCCCAAAATATCATCAATATTAATCATCCCTATAACTAGCAGATTAGCTCATAATCTTAAACTTACAATATCAACAATGTAAGTTCTACAAATAAAAATTTTATTATATACATCCACATTCAAATTTAGATTTACTAACTCCAAATCCACATATCAACTCAATTGTAATATGGACATAATGATGTTATCTTAGTCATATTAGCCATCAATTGCAATTTTCAACTATATATCATATTCCATATATTCATCTGTCTTTTATTGCATATCCAATTAAAGTTTCATCTACCCATATTATTTAAAGATCTGGAACTGCTACGAGCCATTTCCAACAAGTTTGACGGAGTTAAAACCTCTAGAAGCCCCTAGGCCTCCCCACTAATCAAGGATACCAGCCAGGGAGCCCACATAATATCATTGGCTTGCGATGGTTCAATCTTAATTCCTATCAAATTTGTAATTCAATTAATATCTTGATAAACTTTAAATTTCAAGCTTCCAAAGCATAATTCATGAAATTCCTTGAAAGTCATAATTGTTTCCATATCATCCTAAGCTAAAGTGTCAGGTTTCCCTAAGTATAATGTTATCAAAATATGTTCTCTATGTGTTATCATGTCAATATGTCCGTGTCCCTAGGGTCATATGTTCTCTATGTGTTATCATGTCAATATGTCCGTGTCCCTAGGGTCATAACCTGAGCTCTGATACCACTAAAGCTGTCACACCCCAGACCCAAATATCGGGTTAGGGTGACAACCCGCCGCGTGCTGGGCACGCAAGGCGTCACAAAATTTTTAATATATAACACCATTACATATATAATCAAGCCAAATTCATCACTGAATACTAAAAGTTTTGGGTTACAAACCCTTACACACCACAATAATAAAGCTTGGGCATCAAGCCCTACACATCAGTAGTATTGGGGTTACAACAAAATAATGGGTCTTATTTTATTTAATAGAAGATCCATCACCCCAACCATCCATCTTCAATCTCGTGGCTCTGACAAAAACATTATAAGATTTTTATGAGCTTACACTCAAAATAAGCCACGTTATACAGTCAAATCATAGCATAGCAATCAATAAGTACATAAATGATTTGCATGCTTAAACATTCCATAAATACTCAAACATGCAATGTAAGTAAACCCACTGTTTATACTCTCAATGGTAGCTGTAAATGTGACCCACGGCCCTGCAATATCTCAATAGTGTACCAACAAGCATCCCCCTACTGAAAGGGTCCAGATACCAGGGTCACGCCATATCATAATCCACCAGAACACAAACTCTATATGTGTGATGCCACCTCGAACCAAGCAGAACACATCCTCTAGATGTGTGATGCCACCTCATAGTAACTCAGAACACATCCTCTAGATGCGTGATGCCATCTCGAACCCAAGCAGAACACATCCTCTAGACGTGTGAATGGCATAAACAAGCAGAACACATCCTCTAGACGTGTAGGTGGCATAAATCCACACATCCTCTAGATATGTGTGGCATAAATCATCAGAACACATCCTCTAGATGTGTGTGTGGTATGACATGATAAAGGAGAACCGCGGCGACACATAACAGCACCTCACATCATGTACAAACATATCAATAACATCTTCATATTACATAAACAGTGGATTATACTTACTTAACAATTGCATATATATATACATCAATGTAATAATAACTGCATCTCTCATGCATAGCATCCACATATGAAATCATAGCACATAAACAACCATGTATTCATAATATTCATCCACTTACAATTTAGCCAATAACAATTCTTCATGTCACAATATAATTCACAATTTAAACATTCATATAATGAATAATTTATTAAATACTGATAACTGGCTTACTTACCTCAGTACGCAATCCAACAGGTATATATCAGCTAGTCAGATGTCTGAGCACCTACAGGATCATTTTACATAATTAATTTATTAGAATATGAATATTAAAATGACCCTTAGAATTCTATCCAGACTAGTTCACGGGCCCAACTTTGGGCTCGAATATCTCCCACTATACATTCCCAATTGGGGAAGTAAAAATACCCTATGAAACTAGAATTCACCCAGATTCTAGCCATATAATATTTTACTAATCCCGACCCGTTACGGGGCCCAAAAAACCAGCCCAAATTTATTGCTGCACGGCCCAAAAGGCCATGAATCGGCTGGCCCAGCCGGCCCAGTTCAACCAAATCAACCCGATCCCCTGTTTCACCGAAACAGGGGATGGGTTCCATGCCGGCGGCCAGGGCCGCCGCCGGCCAAATTGAGGGCGGCCCGACCGCCGGTGGCCGGCCACCCATACCTCCCTTCTCTCTCAATTTCTCTCTCTCACATGTTAATCGTCCGCACGGCTGTTTACTGGCCGGTGTCGTCTCCGGCTAATTGGGGGCAGTCCGGCCACCATTGGTCGGACCGGAACCGGCCGCCGCCGCGGCCAGCCACCTCCCCCCCTCCTATCTCATCAATTTTCCTCTCATCTCTCTAATTCTCTCTCACGCTCCGCATGGCACATCACTGTGCCGGCGGCACGGCCGGCCACCTTGGCCGGCCGGACCTCCACCGGACGCACGCCCGGCGCCGGTGGAGGTGACAGGCCGAAGCTCAGGCCCGGTAAGGCGGTGAGCACGCTACCGGCCGGAACCAACCAGCGGAAGCCGGTTCGGCTTCTGCCACTGCGCGAGAGAAGGGCGATTGGCCCTCTCTCTCTTCTCTCTCTCCACCACCACCCCGCCGGACACCTCCCCCGGTGCCGGCAGGGTCGCCGGCCAAAGCTCAGGCCCGGCGAGGCGGCAAGCACGCCGCCGGGCCTGAACCAATAATCGACCGGCAACTCTCTCTCTGTCTCTCGCGTTCTCTCTGTCTCCCTCTCTGTCTCTCTCTCTGTGGCAGGGGAACGTACCTGAGGATGAAGCGCGCCAGCGTGAAGAAAGGAGTCCTTCTCCTTTCTATTTAATCACTTGTGCAGTGCCTCGGATCGGGGGTTTCCCGGAAGACTAAACGCTTCATCTGGAGCAAAGCGTCAGTCCGGAAAACCCAACAGACTGGAGCCTGGTTCGTCTGAACCAAGCCTAGTTCGTCTGAACCAAACCTGGTTCGTCTGAACCGGGTTACAACAGAATTTCTCCTCCCAAATCTGCAGAGCTCTCTCAGTGAAAATATTGAACTACAATACCAAATTGATTTACATTTGCAGTGGATGCTAGCTTGGCAAGAACAGTAAAATTTGATTTCTGGACAAAGATCATTTAATACTGTTCAGCAAGTGCTAACCATCCAAATTGAATATTTAGCCATTTTCTAAAGAAAATTAAACACCATCATCGTTCATTAGTTTAACCCAAAAAAACGGATCACCTCACTGTTAATAGGGTGTTAAACGGATTGGGTTAGCTCAAATTCAACCCGACTTGGCATGGCTTGTGAGCTATGCTAGACCAATGGCTCAAGCATGCGTAAACGGTTTGCCAGGCATGAATATATTGTGCTGCCTGCGAGGTTAATGTTATTGGCCCCTCAGGCACAACCTAGTAGGCCCGCCTAATGGCTTGCCAAGCTAGGCTTCCAAGCTCAAGTGAACTTGGGCAAGCCAAGTGCATGCCTAATGAGCCATGCCTAATGTGCTAGCCAGGACAAACAATTAAAATGGCTAGTTTTAAGAATATTTTTTATCTTTTGCTCAAAAAAACTTGTTTATCCTTTCCAAAAGCTGTAAAGGCTAGTTTTTAAAGTTATTTGAGATATTAGAAAGTCCATTAACCTTTATAAATAGTCTCTAATTCTTCTCTCTCTCATCCTATCCTATAACAAATCATAAGCTCTCTTAAGCTATCCTAAGCCCTTCTTATCTTTCTATTAGCCCTCCTAATTTTCTAAGCTCTCTTATTCTTTCTCTAATCTCTGTTCTCTATCTTCCATAATTAACAATGGCTCTTGCCCACCCATGGGCAAGAGACTTTCAGGCTCGATATTGGTATAGCGGAGTATATGACACAGCAATCATAGACTGAAATCAGTGTTTCAAGCCCACTAGTGCCATCAATGCTACTTTGACCACCATATCCAGGGCTAGACCTAGGACCTTTGAAGTTTGGCTACATTCCAACATTCAAAAGATCGTTGGTAGAGGCTCCAAGCTATTTGTAAAGTCTACGAGAAAAAGACTATAGCTATGATACTTCAATGGGAATTGGTTACTAACCCAACATTAAAAAAAGTATGAGAGTGTAGCTCATGACTCTATCAAAACCCAAATTAAACTTGGATAAGGTGAGTTAGTAACATTTTCTTATCCGGAAGAGTAAAACAGAAAAGAGCAATATCAAAATTTATTGTAGGTAATGAAACATCTTTTACTTTTATTGAAAACCCATATTTTGAAAACTATATGAAAGTTGCCATAAATTCTATATTTAAAGAAGTATCTTAAAATACTATTAAATCAAATTGCTCTAACACTTGTGTTTGATTTTATATTTTAAAAATTTTGATGGTAGAATAACACTTACATCGGTTATTTAGATTAGCTGAGTTAAGTTATTTTATATTTGTATTACCATGCATTTTATTAATTATGACTGGATAATGTAGAAAATAATTCTTAGTTTTGAATTAATTGTACATCGACATAATGCAACCAATATCTTTTATCATATAATATAAATGATACGTGAGAACCATATACATAACAAAATATTTTAATTAGTTTAAATAATGCTTATAATAATGTTCATATTGAATTAGTCAAATCTGCATCCTATCTTATATAAATTATTTTGCATTGATGTGCATGTTACATCATAAATTTATTCATACAGATGGTTTAAAAATTAATAAATCATACGTAAGTAAAGTTAGAGTTGCTATTAAATATATATAATTTTTAAAAGCTAAAAATAAGAATTTAAAACTTTGTATATTACCCATTGAGTAAAATATAATGATTTTTATATAAAAAAATATTATTATTCATATTTAATGTTGCAATCATGTTTTGAATATAAAAATATTATTACTATATTTTATAATACTTACTTTATGGTAAACCTATATAGATTCTTACTAAAATAACCAGGATATTATTATATAAATTTTGAAATATGTTTATGACTCTATCAATATTTTATCTGATACTTATTATCCCATCTTTTCCTTAGTTTTGCAATAAATATATAATATTACCAACTATTTTTCATGATATAGGGAATCTCAAGATTTTGAAGATATAATTATATGAATAAAAATAAAATTTATTAAATACTAAAAAAAAAAATATTTTCATTGTTTAGTTTTAATTATGGATTCTATATTTAAATTAGATGGTTTATATATAATATTAGAATTAATTTATAAAAATATAATATATGAAGTAAATATAAATAAATTTAAAGATAAAATTATTAATTTATTAAATAAATATTTATATATATAATAAAGGTAAAATGTCTTTTTACTTCGAATTGACTCAGGGTGGTAGTAGTAACAGGAGTAGCAATAGGGCTAACTTTTTATTTGAATAATAATTTTATAAACTTTTTAATTAAAAAAATAGATAATTTTAATATTTTAACTTTTTAACGAGCTGTTGAGAATAATTATCCTGTACTTATCATCATGATCCATGATTTATCAATCCCTTCGGTCCATAGTAGCATCAAAATGTGGTTTAATACAGGAGGAAGGGTGCTTAATGATAGAAGGAGCCAATTGAAGCATAATAGAGCAAAGAAGATGATCTACGTTGAAGACTGGCATGATGTACAAGATAAGATGTAAGGAAAGAAGATTGATGATGAAGAGTTTCTTTTAAATAAAGTAGTAGAAGATTAAAGACAATTATGATGAGTTGCGCCAATAGCAAGCCCCAAAAAAAAAATGATAAGTTTTTTTAATTCATTTTATTTATTTTTTTAAAAAATTAATTTTAAAATTAAAATAATAATAGTAAAATTTTTTTTTGATAACTTGGCTTGCGGGGCTAGGTAACTTGAGTCTCTATGGGTTAGGTAAAAGATAAAAATAAAAATAAAAAACTTTATTTTGAGCCGGACAAGATGAAGAAAGAAATCGAGCTGGTACATGAATGAGTCTTAGACCGACATACATAGCACATGCATCGATCCAATTCATTCGACATCTTTATTTATTTTCATATGGATGGCATCCTGACGGGTGCTGATCGTCTTTACTCTTTGGTACATTGATATGATCCGCTTAGCACGTCCGTTGATTTATTTTCGATGTTGCGATGCGGATGGCATGGATATCGATTATCTTTAATCTTTATTGATACGGTCCGTTTGGCAAATCCATTCATTATTCACCATGCCGATCGTGCCTTCTTGACTTGCTTATTATTATTATTATTATTAACCTATTGGCTACTTTGGTCTCTCACCTACTCCCCTCCCCTCCCCTCGCTAGCTTCGATCGTAAGCCTTTAGTTTGACAAGGGAGACAAAAGCGTAGAAAAAGGAGAGATGCGGGGACGATTTGAGGAGCCGATCCGATCCGATCCCCCTACATTATTCACCAAAAGAGAACACATGATGTGACAAAGAGAAAATATGTATATATAAAAAATGAGCACAATCGTGGAACAATAATCCCAGTGGAAAATAACCATCGAAGATCTTTCTTGGTAGGAGAGATCACGTGTCTCGCGTTCTCGATCCGTCAGGGCCAGATGTTTGAATTCTTCACCTTCTTCTCTTTTTTTTTTTTTTAAACCCTTTTTTTAATTTTTCTTTTTAATTTTTTAATATAAAGAACAATAATCACACTAATTTATAAATTTATAGTGAATCAAATTCGATATATCAAAATATAAGATTTGGATAAAAATAAAAAGGCATAAATCATCCTACTTCCAGCTTCAAGACTCGGAATAATAGATCATTCGGATAGCAATTCAGTTCGTCGTTGAGTTGACTGCACGGTAAATGTACCGAATCTAGACGCTGTAAGCATGCCGAAGTATAGACCGAATCTCGCAAATCAAGGAGTTGAATGGCAAATAATCGCCGGATTCCCATTGAAGCTACAAATAACAATGATAGAGTCCAACTCAATAATGAATCTATAGACACCCATACAACGGATAGTGTTGTTGCGGAAATTCGTTCTCCGACTCGGATGCACTTTTGGCTCCTGATTCACGCGCCGATCTTGTTGCCTCGGGGTGGAACCTGCAAGACAGTCCGCACGTAGAGGGTGCTGTGGGGGTTGCCCTCTGCGGAGGACCCTCCGACGCCCAAATCAGTGAAGATTCATAGCAAGTAGATGTGAGGAGATGACTCTCACAGCGGCCCGTCATTTACGAGATTATCATTGCTTGCCTTTTTGAGTCTCCCAAATGAAATTGCTTCAGAATTCTACTCCCTATATCCAAACTTACACTTCGGACTAGGGAGTGGGGGGCATGTGATGAGGGGTAAAATATCATTGCATTATTGACCGCCCACATCGATGATTGGGTCATGCCCAATCCAAACACCCTGCCAGCCAGCTGGCATAACATCCAAGTGACGAAGCCGAATCACTTTTGACAAAGTCGGGTCGTCCCGACAACCCGAGCTATACGCCATTCCTCGGTAACTCGAGCTATCCTCATACCTCAGCTATCTAAGCCGAGCCATTCCTTGGTAACCCGAGCTATCCTCATACCTCGGCCATCTGAGCCGAGCCATTCCTTGGCCATCCGAGCCGACCGTGCCTCGGCCATTGGAGCCGACCCATTCCATACCTCGGAAAACAGGTTATTCCTCGTTCTAGCCGAACCACGGCATTCAAAATACCTCTGCGAAATTCGGCGCAGGAGAGTTCGAATTCACTATAACTGAATAAGATTCCAGTGGCGAATCATACCCAGAAGTGGCCTAGGACCCGCAAGAGTGGCCTAGGTCTGTGTGATCATTGAACCTCAAGGTATCAACCAGCTCTCCCATCCGTCGATCCTCTAACTGACAAGATACGGACCCTACTGGCCTCATAACAAACTTGATTCGAATCTGTCTCGAATCCTAACAGTTTTCAGACCACATCCAGGGCATGTCCAAGGAATCAGGTGATCGTCTATAAATACCACAGTACTTCTACTTCTCATGTACGTGCGCAAATTTTAAGGCAATCTCTTACGCATTCATTTACTTCTCATATCCCATTAGAGCTCTCACAAGAGCCCTGAGAAACATTCTCTGTGAGAGTCTTCTCCTCACATCTGCTTGCTGTGAATCTTCACTGACTTGGGCGTCTGAGGGTCCTCCGCAGAAGGCAACCCCCATAGCACCCTTTGCGTGCAGACTGTCTTGCAGGTTTCATCCTGAGGCAACGAGATCGATGCCTGGATCAGGAGCCAGAAATGCACCCGAGTCGAAGAACGGATTTCCGCGGTAATAGATGGCATAGGAGATACTAGCCCAAACAGCAAGTAGCAAGCAGCTCAGCTAATGGAACAGAGAGGTCAAGAAGGCCGAATCCTTCAACCACCAACATCATGCCATCCGACTCTCGAATCACAAAAGCTGAGCTAGTAAGTCTGCCTCGAACACTCCCATCAAAGTTGATTTTGACAAACCCTAAGGCTGTGTTTAAAATAGGAGATAAGGGAGGATATCCAGGGGATATCCTCAAAAGCTATAACTACAGAAGATAATTCTGAAAAAGTTTAACCAGAGGGGATAATCCATGTTTAACCATAGGTTATCCCATGAACTTATTTCCTAGAAAATTCAGAAATAACTAGAGTTATTCTTTGGTGGTAAAGTTGTAATTTTTTTTAAAAAAATACATATTCCCTAAGCTATTCTCTGAATAAACGCTATCCTATACTTATCCAGAAATAGCTTTTAGGGAGTCAAACACTAATTAAAAGTAGGGGCCAGATGTTTCTTGAAAGAAATGGGGGGAGTTTTAAGTGGTTTCTTTTCACAAATTTCTTACCGTAGCCTTGTCCATGATATGATGTTGAACAGATTAAGATAATGTGAGTGCCAATCAAATTAAGCATCCCTTCTGGAACATCTACTGGGAATGACCTCAATTTATGTAGCGATGATTTAACCTTATTTTTCATCTCTAAATCTTTAGTCCCTGGAAGAATGCCTTTGAAAACTAAAAAGTTTATTTATTTATATCTTTCTTTCTTTTCCTCTAGCATATGATCATATGAGCTCTAGGGCGGGGTGTAGGAATCCACACTTTGCAACAAAGCTAGCTAGCCACATTTGTTGTTTATTAATTATGCCAAAGTAATTCCTCACATGGCACCAACTAAGAAAGTGGCTCATAGGACCCAATCATCAATCCGTGCTACCTCCTCTCCCAATGGCCTGCACAAAGATTTGTCTAATTTTTATAACCTCTCTTTCCATCATTTATTTATCAAATCGTACCAACCCAACCACTAGATTTAGCTAGAGCTTGTGCAATGTCCAATCCTACCACATCCTCCCATCTCTCTCAATGCCCCCACTTTTGCTACTTCTAATCTCGCATCACAATCCAAATGACCATCTCTTCTTCTTTATCAAGTCAATACAGCACGTACATGCAACTAATTAAAATTAGGGAACTTTAATCAAAATAATAATTAATTTCCAAAATAATAACACCAAAGAAATAACTATAATTCATACCCTAATAATCCATTGTTTCATTAATGGAGAAAAACTTGGCAGAGGACCATGATGGATATATATGATAGTAAAATATAGCAAGGCACACAAAGCACAAGCTTAATTGTTATATATATAATATAGCACAGATATTAATCAATCATGGAAGAACTTTATTGTTGATGAACACGAGAAAGGTGGAGGAGGGAGGGAAAAAGGCAAGGAAGAGCAGAGAGAAGAAATTAAAGAGACAATGCTGCCAATATTCGCGCTGCTTTGATAGGGAGACAACGGTACACAGCCATGTCGCCTCCTACGCTCCTCTCCCTTCCCTTGGCACTCAGCACACAGAGACCATCAGCACTCATCTAAAGGGAATCTAGATTTATTTATCTACTTTATGAATTTTTATGGTGGAGCCCTGGCGGCAGTTCAGAGATTCATGAGAGATCGAAGAGAACAAATTCAGAGAAGAAGAACTCATCACCCCCCCCCTTCAAAACATAATGTCCTGCTTGATCTGACATCAATTAAACATATATAACCTTTCGGTCCCCTGATTCAAAGGTTCAGTCCAGACCAAGTCTGATGAGTAGATAATTCTAATGAAAGACTGCAACTATATTTTAAATTCCTTGCTTATCTTTAGTAGTGATGCCTTGGCCTCGTCAGTCTCTTTCCAGCAAGCTCATTAGCCACCCAAATAAGCTATGGAATATATATTAATATTAGAGAACGGCTGCAAAATTTTTTTTCCTTCAGGTTCCATTTTGTTATTTCTCTCTTTTGTTTGGAAAGAATAAAAAAAAGAAATAAAAGAATAATATACATTCATCATGTTTGATAGAAGACAAAAAAAAAGAGAAAAATTATGATATATATATTTTATTAAAAAAAGAACTATTAGGTTTTTAGAATCAAGAGGGATAGTTTTAGAATATATTAAAAATTGGACCTTGGAGACGGAGAGAGATGGAGTTATCTGCTGATTCTCCTCCCCTTGCTCCTTAAAAAAAGAAAAAGGATTAGCGGTTTTATAACATTTTTTTTCCAATAAATATTATGACGATATAAGTGGGCTAGTATATAGAGATATCATTGATTTATGGTAGTCAAACCGCTAATCCTTCACCATCCTCGGTTTAATCGAGCTATCAAAGTACCAGTCGTTTTATTAATTTCAAGGATAAGATGGTACAGGCTTATTGGACCATTTAGATTAATCCGAGAATCCAATACACTTGAATCACATAAAAATTAGCAGGTCCATTTTGCCGACTTCTGTGCTTCACCTTTTTCCATTCTCTCTTATGTCACTGGGTACCATGATATCACTAAGAATGTACCATAAGATATTTGTCTAAGAGCTCATATGATATATTCTAAAAAATATTTTTTTTATAAAAAAATATTTCTTCAAACTTATTCTTAAAAGAAAATAAAATTTATAATATTTAGTTAATATAAAAATTATATAAAAAATAGCTCTGAATATATTTCTATGTTTAGGTTAGGATAATTTTCATTGAAGAAAAAATAAATTTAACCATATTACCTATAGAATAAAGATTTTAAATCATTTTAATAAGAAAATTAAATGAATTGTTTGAGATCCATTTTTATGTTATTTTGTTTAACTATTTTTATTATTTATATACGATTGCATTAAAAAAATATATAAATAGATAATTTATTTGCCATATATGTTAATTTAATGATAAATAAGAAAAATGAAGGATAAATTTAGCATTTTAGTTCTAAAGAGGAACTGAAAAATAAATATCTTTTTGATGGAAGGAAGAAAAAATATGTAGGCTCACATATAATGTTCTCATATCCTTTTATTAAACAAAGAAAAAAAAAAGGCTTTCCTTCATTTTTTTTCCCCAACTAAATGATGGTTAAAAAGTCATAGTGGCTAATTGAGGATGTCAACTTGATGAAGCCATAAAATATTTTAACTTGAATTCAATGTTATCCTCGTTCAATTATGGTCAGATTTCTTTACATCCTAACAAGTAGAATACCACTCTGAGATAAAAAGGATCAAAATTTTTGGCTGCGATAAAATAGCCTAGAAACTAATGGAACACATGTGCTAGAACTAGTTGGCTTTACAAGAATTATTAGATAAGAATCTTAATTATATAAGATAAATTTTTTAATCGTTTATTCTTTTTAAGCAAATAAAGATTTTTTATAATTAATTTATATAAAAATAGATGCTTAATACTTCATAATTATTTCATATAGATAATCATAAAATATTAATAAATATTTATTACAATAATTCAGATTGATTTGGCATTCTATCAATTTATAGTTGCTTGATATATATTAATTTTTTTAAAAAAACTTTTGAAATAAAATAAATTAAACTATAATATTTAGAAAAAAAAGTATATTTAAGCCTTTAGATAGTGTTTGAAATAGAGAATAAGATGAGATATTTTTTTTATTTTTAAAAGTTATAACTATATTAGGGATAGCTGGAAATAAAATTAATTAAAGAGATAATCCATGGTTAACCATGATTAATCATAGATTATCCTTTCAATTTATTTCCTAGAAAATGCAGAAATAGCTGGTTATCCCTTCAAATAAGAGTAAAAAAAGTTATCTATGTTTTTTTTTTTGCATTTAATATGATCAATAAGATAGTTAAAAAAAAAATAGAAATAATTAAAAAATAAACTCTATTTAAGCACTTATTTATAAATAATATTTTTATTAAACATTATTTTAAAATATTCGGACGCCCGTGCCGCGAGGAAGAAGCCTATTTTACTTGCAGGGAGGCAACGCTTCCGAGTGACATCAAGCTCTCACTGCATCCTATTACGAGGAAGAGACGCGTGGGCGTCATGGAAGCCATCTTTTTATCTTTTCTGCAGACAATGATGGGTGTTATTTTTTCAAAGCCGGTTTTTAGATCAGAAGCTCGGTTATTCCCCCGAGACGGAGAGGAGGAAGGCAAGGCTCCACCGTGCCGTGGACTCGCGCTTCTCCGACCGGCGCCAGAGGTAGGCAGGAAGGGCCGGGTGCGTGGTCCCCATGCGATAGATCTTTGAGTGATCTCATTTTTGGCGTCTCGCTTAGCCGGTCAAACTTTCTTGAAGAGGGCGGACGGACGGGCGGACGGTGGTCCCCACGAGGCGCCGCTCCCCACGCCGGGCGCCGCCCCGCTTTGTACGGTTAAAAGGACTCGTCTGCGTTGCTCCTGACGTCACCGCGACCTTTTTCCGGGATGGGTGGCTCCCACCTTCCGCCTCCTCCTTTCACTGCCCCCTCTCTGCACCGTCTATCATTACCTCGTGTTGTTCGCATCAGCATCGGAGGGGAAGCGTTTTATTACGTTATATCAAAATCTCAACCTAATTTATGGATAGCTTGTTTATAGACAAATTGGTGACAAAAACATGTTATTATATCCTCAAAGTCGCACCAACGTTTTAAGTAACGATCTTCTTTTGTCCATCTGCCTTTGAATGGGGGAACGCAGTGCTTCTTTTCAATCTAGCATCCATCATCCCTGCAAGGATCTCTAAAAATTACTCAGTAAATAGTCATCTTGATCTGAATTATTGAAGATATTTTAATTTAAAAGAAAAAAAAACTTAACTAGGTTCGGCCCTGTTGATGCCGGATCATCAGATTTTTTGTTTAGGGTCTCAAGATCTCCTTTTTAGAAGGAAGAAGCAGCCACCCTCCCCTTCTTCTTCCTCCCTTTTATCCTTTTCTCTTGTACGTGTTATTATTATTATTATTTTTTTTGCTGTTTTAATTTTGAAAATCCACGTGTAGGATAAATGTTCATCTTGCATTACGTGGTCATTCGGTGATAATACTTAATAAGGATATTAAGAAACTTGCTCATGAAGACATCTTTTTCATGATGATCTTGATTATCCCAAGGGAATGTCAGGGATAGTGGAGACGTCAGAGTGAGGGAAAAGGGATCTGGCTCTAAAATAGAGGTTCAATGTCTCCTTTTGGTGTTTGTCTTATGCGAACCATTTAAGGCGTGATGATGTTTAGTATTTCTCGATTTGTGTTCCGAATATGACGGTTTATCTCGTTTAATGGTTCTGAAATGGAGATTATTCTTAAACTGGGGGGCCGTCCAGAGACTGGGGGGCCGCCCAGGACTGGAGCCGTCCAGACTCAAGGGGCCGCCTAGGGCCGGAGGCCGTTTAGACTCTGGAGGCCGCCCAAGACTGGGGCCGCCCAGGACTGGGGGCCGCCTAGAACCGGAGGCCGTCTAGACTCTGGAGGCCGCCCAAGACTGGGGGCCGTCCAGGACTGGGGGCCGTCCAGACTCTAGGGCCGCCTAGGACCGGAGGCCATTTAGACTCTGGAGGCCACCCAAGACTGGGGGCCGCCCAGGACTGGGGGCCGTCCAGACTCTAGGGGCCGCCTAGGACCGGAGGCCGTCTAGACTCTGGAGGCCGCCCAAGACTGGGGGCCGTCCAGACTCTAGGGGCCGCCTAGGACCGGAGGCCGTCTAGACTCTGGAGGCCGCCCAAGACTGGGGGCCGTCCAGGACTGGGGGCCGTCCAGATTCTGGAGGCCGCCCAAGGCTGGGGGCAGCCCGGGACTGGGGGCCGTCCAGACTCTAGGGGCCGCCTAGGACCGGAGGCCGTCTAGACTCTGGAGGTCGCCCAAGACTAGGGGCCGCCCAGGACTGGGGGCGTCCAGGACTGGGGGCCGTCCAGCCGCCCAAGGCTGGGGGCCGCCCGGGACTGGGGGCCGTCCAGACTCTAGGGGCCGCCTAGGACCGGAGGCCGTCTAGACTCTGGAGGTCGCCCAAGGCTGGGGGCCGCCCAGGACTGGGGGCCGTCCAGACTCTAGGGGCCGCCTAGGACCGGAGGCCGTCTAGACTCTGGAGGCCGCCCAAGACTGGGGCCGCCCAGGACTTGGGCCGCCCAAGCTGCCTTTTATTTATTTAGTTTAACTATTTTGTTCATTATCTATATCATATGCCCCCTCGCCCATCTTCCTTGTATACGTGTGTGGCACGCACATGCAAGGGAGAAGGGCGGAAAAATTTGAATTTCGAAAGTTTAGTATGCGTGATAAATGATACTTCAAAAAAGGGGAAAAAGAGGGGAGGCGTGCATCTCTAAGAGGATGGCGTCTTTTCACTTGTCCGGCTATACTGACGGACCATCATGTGTCCTTGCGGTGCCCGAAACGTCATGTCTGGCATCCATATATATATTAAAAAGATCATCCCTTTCCTTTAGTTTTCGATTTCGCGTATCTTCCTCTGTTTGTATCTTCCTCCGTTTTTTTATCTTCTCAAACCCAGGTTAGTTGGCTTTCTCTTCTTCCTCTTCCTTTTTCTTTATGGATCCTTCCGTAGACAGAAAAGGTGAGGGTCCCATGAAAGAGCCCTCCCGAGAGGAGATTCTCCGAGCACGTCGAGAGGCCTTGGGAGGGGTAATCATCCACGGGGACCAACCCGCTGCCCAATCCACTCAACCCGTACCTAGGTCATTACCTCAGTCTCTTAGGGTTCCTCGCTCGTCCGCCGGTCATGAGGTAGAGCCTCCTACGGTTGTCTCTAAACTGGCTGGACCGGCAGACGTTGCTTCCGTCATGTCTTCGCAGGACCTTAGAAATCTTAGGGTTCAATTTGGAGTTCCTAATGACATTCAGCTTTCTGTCCCTCTTCCAGAGGATAGGGTTACTCGAGGGCAACCAGGTAAGATCGCTCTATACGAAGAGTTTTTTAAGAGTGGTCTACGACTGCCGCTTCACTCTTTTTTTATAAATTTGTTAAACCGATACCACCTTATCCCGGTACAGCTCACTCCCAATTCCATCCGTATCGTATTTTCATTTTTAGTTCTCTGCTCTTTTCATGGAGCCTCTGCTAGACTTTCCTTGTTTAGGTCCTTGTATAGAATCCAAAACCCAGTTAGGGATGGGTGGTGGAGTTTTGCTTCAAGACCTAAAAGGGTTCTTAAACTCAACCTCCCATCTAAGATCAAAGGGTGGAAGTCTAGGTTTTTTTATGCGCATTTGGAGGGGTTAGATGTGGATTGGGGTATTCCAGATACTAGCTCAAACCAGAACGCGAATATTGAAGAAAGAGACCGCGAATTATTCAATACTTTAATTTCTACAATTATTCCCCCTAGTAGGGAGTTGTTATCGGAGGATAATCTCCGGGAGGCCGCGTTCGTGCCGGTGTCGCTGGCTGCAGCGCCCGGTGAGCTTCGAAGAATTTATCTTTCCTTTTTCTTTTTCCTTTTTTAGCTAACCCTATGTTCGTCATTTTGTAGCAATGAAGTTCTCTCGAGATTTCTTGGTATCACAGCTTCGAAAGAGGGAGAGAAATGAGCGTGATGCGCCAGCGGGGGGCGAACCTAAAAGATCCCGTCAATTAGGATCAGGCAGTCAGGTCCAACCTCCAGCGGTTATCCCTGAGGCGACCTTAGTAGAAGATAGTGAAGGGGAAATGAGTCCTCCGACGGGGGTCCCTATAGGAGACCCCGTTGAGAGGGAGTCTCCAGAGACCATTCCATCTCCAGCCCAGAGCGTTGGGGAGTCTACAAGGGACGTAGAAGCAGCTAAAGCTGACTTGCCAGGTCCCTCATTAACGGAAGTGGATGTTCCTGTTCCCGCCTTATCAGGTACTTTAAGGACTCCGCCCTCAGCTCCCCAACCACCTAGCGAGAATGTTGGATACAAGAGCTGTCTATCAGAGACAATNTTCATCATCACATCAGGTTGCAAAACTCTCTAGATGATCACAGTCATCACCATCCATCCACTCGTCATTCCCTTGCATACCCTCCTCTATTACAACACGTTGACCACGCAAACTACAGATATGTATTACTTACACTGTGGGCTTAGGCTTACCAGAGAGAGAGAGACGTCGCTGCTATCAAGCATGGGTGGAGAGGGGTAAAAGAGAGAGAAGGAAGAAGACGAAACTGATGACGACGTGGCTAGACCTGATTGGTGGTGGTGGCCGCGGCGCTCGTGTTGGGCTCGACTCGCACGTTGGAGGACCTGAGCATGAATCCGCCACCGCCGTCCTTGCCGCTGGGGGAGTTCTCGTCGTGATAGACGTACGCGAAGCCGCCGTGTCGCGTGAGATCCAGGCCGGCCATCTCGTCCTCTGCCGAGATTCTGAGGAGGTCCATGCGGTGCAGGGCGTAGAAGAGGGGGCCCATGGTGCAGCTAACCCAGCCCACGATCACCAGGATCTGGATGATGTGCGCTCCAAGAAGCCTCCCCCCGCCCCCCATGAAGAGCCCGTACGGCCTCCCCGGACGCCCTGGGTACACCTCGTTCACGTACTTCTCGCGCGCGAAGAGGGCCGTGAAGATGATCCCCCACGCCCCGCACCCGCCGTGGAGTTGCGTCGCCTCCAGGGGGTCGTCGAACTTCGCCTTCTCCGCGATCTTGTTGGAGCCGATCAGCACCCAGGCCGCCACGAAGCCACAGATCACCGCCGCCCAGGGTTCCACCACAGAACACCCAGCGGTGATGGCCGCGAAACCTCCAAGGAGGCCGTTGCAGACGTCGGTCACGTTCCAGTGGCCCGTCTGGAGGCGCTTCCCGAAGAGAGTGGTAAGCGCCGCCGTGCAGCCGGCGAGGGTGGTCGTGACGGCGGTGCGGCCGACAGCGGACCACTGGCCGTGGATGGAGCCGATCGGCCCGTACGACTTGTAGATGTTGATGAAGGACCCCGGATTGAAGCCGTACCATCCGAACCAGAGGAGGAAGGTGCCGAGGACGACGAGGGAGGCGGAGTGCCCACGGAGGGCCACGGACTGGCCCCCATGGTCGAAGCGCCCGATACGGGGACCCTCGATCAAGGCGCCCCAGAGGCCTGCGATGCCGCCGACGAGGTGGACGACGCCGGATCCGGCGAAGTCGATAACGCCGGAGCGGAAGAGGAGGGACTCGCCGACGGGGCGGGAGGCGGAGGCCCAGCCGTCGGTGGACCAGAACCAGTGGGAGACGACGGGGTAAACGAAGCCGGTGAGGAAGGAGGAGTAGATGAGGTAGGCGACGAACTGGGTCCGCTCGGCGATGGAGCCGGAGGGTGATGCCTGCTGCGGCGATGGCGAAGGCCCACTGGAAGAGGAAGTAGGAGAAGTCGAAGCCCGGCTCGGGGACCTGCTTGAGGCCGAAGAAGTGGCGGCCGATGAAGCCATTGGAGGGGGCCCCGAACGCGAAGGCGAAACCGAAAAGGTAGTAGAAGAGGGCGCCGGCGGCTGCGTCCAGGACGTTGGTGAGCATGATGTTCATGGTGTTCTTGGCCCGGACGGATCCTGCGCAGAGCATGGCGAAGCCGAGCTGCATGGCGAAGACGAGGTAGGCCGAGAAGAGGAGGTAGGTGGTGTCAATGGCGGAGGCGGCGTCGGTAAGTTGGAGCGCCACCGTATCGAACTGGGAGCAGATGTACTGCGCCGCCGCGGAGTTGTTGCCGGCTAGGCCGAGGAGCGGGGCCAGGTCCGAGGCTGAGCACGACGGGACCGACATCTCGCAAATATCGGAGTAGGGATCAGAATGAGTCGGAGGGAACGAAAGCGGGAAGAGAGAATATGACGCAGAGGCACTGGTTCTGGTCGGATTTATAGGCTACAGGGGTGGGAGGGGCGGCCAAGGGAACGGTATAATTCTTCGCGATTTTGTTCTTAATAAACCGTGTCATCACTTGATTGGCCAACCGCTTTAAATATTCAAAAACTGATGGGTCTCGAATGGCCGATACCGGATAACTTAAACGGATTTTCTGCGAGACACCAGAACGTGAAGTCGGAATCCGGGAGATACGCCGGTGTATTTAGAATGCGTTTGTTTTTTTTAAAATAAAAAACAACACTTTTCCATTCCCATTACCATGAAAAACAGAAAAATAATTAAAAATAAATAAATATAGTAATTATTTAAAAAATATAATTTTTAAATAATAGAAAAATGAACCATGTTCTGAAAAACTTAATTTAAATATATTGATCACGATATCAATTATACGAAAATACGGTATCAATATATATTATGATCGATAAATACCTCTAACCATTATTATTAATGTTCTTTCGATGAGGGTAAGGAATTCGATCTTCCTTGAATCAGCAGCACGGGATATTGATCTTCCTTCTCTTTAGGGATCTCGATCTTCCTCCTTCGATGGATCTTGATTGATCTTCCTCCTCTCGATGGATCTTGATTGAGTTCTTCCAATCAACGAGCTATCGCACTCTGATGGTGTATGCCCTCATGATGTGCTCTTGATCAGGGACTCAATGCCTCCGCTTATTAGGTTTTTCTTTCGATAACCTTGTTGAAAACCTTAGGAAGGGTTCCCTATTTATACTCAATTCCCTTCACCGCATGCTCCCATCAAGCAAGCGTTCAATATTTAAGGGAGGGGGCTGTTATCACTTCTTAATTAGTGAAACGATAGTAATAAAATAAGGACCATTAAAAGCGACGGGTTATTACATTCTCCCACTTGGTCCGTATATTTTATCAACGCTGAACAAGAAACTAAATACATGAATCATAGCGATAGGTCCTCTATAATTGAGTATTATCTTCTATGTATTACAATGCATTCAATTTCTTTACACTATTCCAAATGTGACAACATAACATAATGAATAAACCATATGTTTATTCAGAGTCCAAAAGAAAAGTTTATCATTTCTCAAAAGTCATATAACGTGTACACCTGAATGAGAAATAAACAAATAATTAAAATAAGAGTTTCTTTGTACAAATTGTTATCCATACAATTATATCATGGAACCAACTCCCATTCTTATCACATGATCCTTAAAATTCTTAATTGGCATGCCTTTAGTCAAAGGATCAGCTATCATCAATTCAGTGCTAACGTGTTCTATGACCACTTTGTTTTCTTTAACACGTTCTCTTATGGCTAAATACTTAATATCGATATGTTTACTTCGACTACCACTCTTATGGTTTTTAGCCAAAAATACAGCAGCTGAATTGTCACAGTACAATTTAATTGGCCTAGTAATAGAGTCAACAATTCTAAGCCCTGAGATGAAACTCTTCAACCATACACCTTGCGATGTAGCCTCAAAACAAGCAACGAACTCCGCTTCCATAGTAGAGGTAGCAGTCAAAGTCTGCTTTGCACTCCTCCATGATATGGCTCCACCAGCTAACATAAATATAAATCCTGATGTTGATTTCGAGAATCAACGCAGCCAGCAAAGTCCGAATCTGAGTAGCCCTCTATCTCCAAATGATCAGTTTGTCTATACATGAGCATGTAGTCCTTGGTCCCTTGAAGATACCTCATGACCTTTTTAGCAGCTCTCTAGTGGTCTAAACCTGGATTACTCTGATATCTTCCCAACATTCCTACTGCAAATGCAATGTCAGGTCTTGTGCAAACCTGAGCATACATTAGGCTTCCAACAGCTGAAGCATATGGAATGTTGTGCATCTGTTCCCATTCAAGTTCATTTTTAGGGCACTGGTTCAAAGCGAACTTGTCACCCTTCACTATAGGTGCAACACTTGGTGAACAATTTTTCATCTGAAATCTCTCCAAGACTTTATTGATATAAGTTTCTTGAGACAATCCCAAAATGCCTCGAGATCTTTCTCTATGGATCTTAATGCCAATGACATAAGATGCCTCACTCATATCTTTCATATCAAAATTTTTGGAGAGAAATTGTTTCACCTCATATAGCAACCCTTTATCATTGGTTGCAAGTAGAATGTCATCCACATATAGGACCAAGAAACAAATTTTGCTCCCACTAACCTTCTGGTATATACATTGATCCATGATGTTCTCTTCAAAACCAAAGGAAGAGATCACATCATGAAATTTTAAATACCACTGACGTGAGGCTTGTTTCAATCCATATATGGATTTCTTAAGCTTGCAAACCAAATGCTCACCATCACCAGAGGAAAATCCTTCAGGCTGTTTCATGTAAACCTCTTCCTCTAGATCTTCATTAAGGAATGCGGTCTTCACATCCATTTGATGTAACTCAAAATCAAAATGAGCTACCAATGCCATAATTATTCGGAGAGAGTCTTTCTTGGATACAGGAGAAAATGTCTCCGTGTAGTCGATTCCTTCCCTCTGAGTGAATCCTTTGGCAACGAGTCTTGCTTTATATCTCTCAATGTTGCCTTGTGAGTCTTTCTTTATTTTGAAGATCCATCTACATCCAATGGCTTTTACACCATCAGGCAACTCAACAAGATCCCAGACTCGATTAGATGCCATAGATTCCATCTCGTCCTTCATGGCATTGAACCACAAGTTTGATTCCTTAGAACTCATGGCTTGTGAAAACGTTTCAGGATCATTTTCGGCTCCAATGTTATAGTCAGATTCATGTAGATACACAACATAATCACTAGGAATTGCTGATTTCTTTATTCTAGTTGATCTTCTTAATGTTGTGTCAATGACCTCTTGAGGAGTATCTTGCACAACTGATTGTTGATGAACAACACGATCTTCTAGATTACCATCAGCTTGTGAAATCTCAATGACTGGTTGTTGGGCACTTAATTGAGTTTGAGGAGTGCTATAAATAACAACCAATCCCTCACTTGAAGTGGAAGCTGGAATAACTGAATGATCTTTCTCAGAAGAAGCCAAATACTGAGATTGATCACTCCCACTGATCAAGTCATTCTCAAGAAATTTTGCATTTCTTGATTCCACAATCCTAGTGCTGTGAGATGGACAATAAAATCTATAACCCTTGGACTTCTCAGCATATCCAATAAAGTATCCACTAATAGTCCTTGGGTCTAGTTTCTTTTCTTGTGGATTATAGACTCTTACTTCAGATGGGCATCCCCAAACACGTATATGTTGCAGACTTGGTTTCCAACCTTTAAATAACTCAAATGGCATTTTGGAAACAGCCTTGGTTGGAACCCGATTCAATATATACGCAGCAGTTTTAAGAGCTTCAGTCCACAAGGATTTAGGTAAGTTAGAGCTGACAATCATGCTCCTTACCATGTCCAATAATGTCCGGTTTCTCCTTTCAGCTACACCGTTTTGGTCAGGAGACCCTGGCATGGTGTATTGTGCAACAATTCCATTTTCTTCAAGAAACCGAGCAAACGGACCAGGTGCTTGTCCATTCTCAGTGTATCTACCATAATATTCTCCACCTCTATCTGACCTCACGATTTTAATTTGCTTGCCGCATTGTTTCTCTACTTCTGCCTTAAATACCTTAAAGGCATCTAATGCTTCGTTCTTATTATGAAGTAGGTAGAGATACATATATCGTGAATAGTCATCAATAAATGAGATGAAGTATCTCTGACCATACGAATCCATATCTGGGCTACAGATATCCGTATGTATGATCTCCAGTATTTCCGAACTTCTCTTGGCATCTTTCTTGGACTTGTTGGTTTGCTTTCCCTTTATGCAGTCCACACAAGTGTCAAAATTAGTATCAAGTACTCCATCTTTTACTAATCTTTTAATTCTCTCAATGGAGATATGACCTAATCTCCGATGCCACAAAATAGAGGAATTCTCATTTATAACACATCTTTTCATACCAGTTTGGGCGTGCATCACATTATAGGTGGTATTATTTTTCAAATTAATTTGAAAAGATTGTCTGACAATGTACCATTCCCAATAAGCTTAGATTTATAAAATAAATCAACAGAGCTTTTATTAAAATTAAAGGAGTATCCTGCTGGTACAAGCCTTGACACTGAAATCAAATTTCTAGAGAAACTTGGAATATAAAATGTCTTTTCCAAATCCAAAACAAAACCAGAATGTAAAATAAGTCTGCACGTTCCAATTGCTTCCACATGTGAACCCATCTTGTTTCCTGAATAGATGCTTTGTTCACTTCCCAATGGTTTCCTTTGATTTAGAAAACCCTGCAAGGTATTTGAAACATGGATTGTAGAACCAGAATCAATCCACCATGTGTTATGACATATAACCAAATTGGATTCATGACATACGAATGAGTTAGAGTACCTTTCTTGTCAAGCCAAGCTTTGAATTTGAGACAATCTTTCTTTATATGCCCTTTCTTCTTGCAAAAGAAGCACTTGGACTCCTTCTTGTCTTCTGTATGGATGGATACTTTACCCTTTCCTTTGCGTTTGGCTTTGGAGCTTTAGTCTTTCTCTGAGTGACTAAATATGCACTTTCTCCCATTTCTAAAATCAGCCTCCCTTCCTCTTGAACACACATGGTCAGAAGTTCATTAATTGACCATTTGTCCTTATGTGTGTTGTAAGATATTTTGAAGGGACTATACTGTGGGAGTGAGCTCAAAATAAAGTGCACCAAGAAAGATTCTGACATCTCAACCTCTAGGGATTTCAACTGAGCCGCAATGTCCCTCATCTTCATGATGTGCTCACGCACACCTCCAACCGTAGTGAGCTTCATTGATGATAATTTTGTCATTAGGGTGCTAGCCATTGCCTTATCTGAAGACTCAAATTGTGCATCAATAGCCTTCAGAAGTTCCTTGACATTTTTGCACTCAGGAATTGAACCACGTATACTAACAGAAATTTTAGTACGTATGAACATCATACTGAGGCGATTGGACCGTTCCCATCGTTCATACGCAGCAATCTCAGCCTGAGTGCTAGTAGATGTAACTGAATGTGGTTCATCCTTCCTGATAGCATAGTCAATATCCATGCACCCTAATTGAAGAAGAATTATCTCCTTCCATAATTTATAATTATCACCACTTAAATCAGGAACGTCACATTTCATATCAGAAATATTAACAGGCAAAATAGCTGCATAAAAATAAAATCATGTTCATGTAATTGAATTTGAGGCATATAACTTGATGTCATGTTTTACCAATGTAAACATGCAATAACATGAATCAATAACATACAATAACTACCTGTGGGCTAAGTTATTATACTCAAATAGACTCATTAACTTAATGATGTGACTAACAAATTATATTCCTTTCTTAATTCCTATGGTAATTAAGAAAATAATTTGTTATCGCATCCTAATTAATTATATTAGTGCAACAAAAATTCCTGTGGGATAAGATTCATTACATTAATATAATTAGTCACAATTAATGTCATCTAACCTTATGTGATCTTTGCAACTCAATATATAATTTTGATTAATCAAAGATGCTGTGGCTACTCCTCAATTAATCAAAATCATATTGATCACATGACATTGAATTCCATTATATGCATATAGATTAACCAATTTAGCATGATTATTAGGTAGTGATCTTAATCAACGTAACATTTCCAAATCAAGATCTGAGTTAGTCAAATTGGCCAGGCCAGTGAAAGAAAAGTGGGGTCCCCCCGTTGCTTTCCTTAGGTCAGTCAACGGAACCAATTAAGTAACCACAATCTCTTTACCTTTCTAGACACCAACTGACCAATCAGACCTTGAAAGGATTTTACTATGATTTTCACACTACCATCAAATTCATGCATAGAATAAATCTAGTATGCAGAACAAGGAGACAACATTTCAATTATCTATTTAATGAATTTTAAAATTATCATCTTAAGAAAATTTTTTGTTAATTAAAACACGTCCGGCCGTAGCTCATTATTCCCTTGGGCCAGTCTATGCAAAACACCGTAGGCATAGAGACTCAGGAGGCGCACTTTAATACAAAAATTTAAACTTAAGAAACAAATGATGAAAACAAATCATGTTACATGATTTAATAAAACATTAAATAGATAATAAATGCATTTAAAATTCAACCAATCCAGATTTTAAATTCCGTGAGAGAACGGAAAGACCATAAGCGAGAAAAGTGACCGAAACAGGCCACGTTTTCTCTTTTTTAATATGTCACCGCATGTGGTTATGGAAGCCACGTTTCCGCTGCATTTCCTTTCTTTAATTTTTCTTTTCTTTAATGCTACGTTTCTTTCTCTTCCTCTATCTCTTTAATACCAAAAAGAAATCCGGGAAACCTTTAATGCTAGAAAGAAATTTTTAATAGAAAAGAAAGAGGCCACATTTTGTTTCCGCAAAAAATCAGAATCTGAGATAGGTTTAATGGTTTCTGCTCAATTCCGTGAACAAAAATCAGAACTTAGCAAAAAATCAAAACCTGAGATCCGAAAAACTGAAAACGGAAAACATACGGCATAAATTGCTTGAAAAGAGAAACTTTGATGGAAACACTCACAAAATAAGGCAGAGGTTTAAAAAGCTCTGATACTAAATGAAAGACTTAATTTAAATATATTGATCACGATATCAATTATACAAAAATATGGTATCAATATATTTATTATGATCGATAAATACCTTCAGCCATTATTATTAATGTTCTTTCTGATGAGGGTAAGGAATTCGATCTTTCTTGAATCAGCAGCACGGGATCTTGATCTTCCTTCTCTCTAGGAATCTCGATCTTCCTCTTTTGATGGATCTTGATTGATCTTCCTCCTCTCGATGGATCTTGATTGAGTTCTTCCAATCAACGAGCCATCGCACTCTGATGGTGTATGCCCTCAGGATGTGCTCTTGATCAGGGACTCAATGCCTCCGCTTATTAGGTTTTTCTTTCGATAACCTTGTTAAAAACCTTAGGAAGGGTTCCCTATTTATACTCAATTCCCTTCACCGCATGCTCCCATCAAGTAAGCGTTCAACATTTAAGGGGGGGGCCTGTTATGACTTCTTAATTAGTGAAACGATAGTAATAAAATAAGGACCATTAAAAGCGACGGATTATTACATGTTCTTCTTAATTTTGTTCTCACTTATCCTTTAAAAGACTTTGTATATAATGAAAATAAAAAAATCTTTATCTTTATCCATCAAATATATTTATTATGATAAAAAATAAAAATAAAAATTATTTTTTAAAAATAATAATATTTTTCAAAAGTTTTACTATGATGATTTGAGAGATTATTACGAATCAGGTGAAAAGCCCACAATTAAAATTATATTTTTCTTTGATTATTTATTATTTTTCATTTGATCCTAGCATTAAGAATAAAATATTAGTGTATTAGCTAATTATAATTAAGAAAATATAAAAAAATTTGGACAATGTGGATTTCAATTTTGTTTAGAATTCATGATCCACATTGGATTTTGAGGAGAAATATTACAATTTTCAATAAGAATGATCATAAAATCTAATGAGAGAGATTCTGTCCACCTTCCTATCAGCAATATGTGAGTTCTGTGTCCATCTTTTCTCCATAATCCAAAAGAAAAGAAAAAGACCGATGGATTTTCATTTTATTTTATTTTTAAGATGGTTATATAATCCCAAGGATTTAAATTAAGATGGCAACTACCTTATAGAGATAATTACATCATGTTGAAGTTCTAATCAATGAATAATATTTTAAGGTTTAGTTGGTCTCAAGTTTCTACCATAAAAAGAGTTGATATTAAATGGGTAGGAGAAATGAATGGACAACAGACTTCATAAATGTTAGCTTACATCCACATATAATTTAATTTATAATATATCAAATATCAAATTAAGAACTTGTGTGTGCATCGCAAAGCTGGAGCGGTTGGGGTAACATCCATCAACCAGGGGAAACTTGCGCTCTTTTTTTCAGTAAACTAAACCCAATAGCTTATGGTTTTGGTCTTAATATTTAATTTTTCACGCATAGCTTGATTGTGATCTCATCAAAGAAATATTGATGAGTGTGAATCCCTCATTTCATAAATACACTGCTAACTTATATAGCTCTAGTTCTCCTTCCACATGCGCAAGCTAAACTAATAAAAACATATATTTATTAAATAAACATCATACGCTGATATATTTTCATTAAACAAGCAGTTACGTCGAGCATTTTGCTAAGGGATGGAAAAATTTCAGAACATACCAAAGTTGGACATTGGGCAATGGAGGTTGTGACGTAAACGTGAAGCATTCAAACATAAAAGTGATGTTGACCATGATGCAAACTAAAATTTTTGTGGATCGATTTATGCTATGCAAATATTGAACATATTGAACTTTTTGTGCTCTCCTCCTCCAAGAAATGCCTTGAACTTAGACAAGTTTAGCGGCCATATTTTTTTTTTTTTGGGCCTGGTGATGATCTATTAGGTCCTGGTTTTGGCCAATGACAAAAAATACGGCATTTGAGCATGAACAGAGATTTTAGTCATGCATTTCAGTCATTGTTGTGGAAAAAAAAACCATGCCTTACATCAGCACTTTGTTTTCAGTCCTTAATTTTTTTTAGCTCTGCCGTAAGAAATATAATTTTTTTAGTTCAACTTGTAGAAATGAAACCATTGGGTCTGACTTCCATGGGTCACCTTCAGAAGGGCAGCCAAGAATAGAGCTATAGACTTTCAGAAAAGGAAAGGCCAGCCTTAGAGAGACAGCTGACGCATTATCCTACTATTTTGAAGCTCTGATAGCTGAATACAATAAGAGGATTCCATGGACAGGAACACACGACGTCATGAAAGCATTTAATACTAAATCGTGCAGCTATTGGCTGTTGCACCAGGGACCATCTCCAAGTCTTGACCAATGGACCAGCATCCTCTCTGGCACAGGCCCAGTGAGAACTAAGAAAATAGACAAAATTCTACCTCACCAGACGAGCCCCATGCACCAAATGCTTCAGTGATAGACAACTCGATCTGATGATAGTCTGCCCTTAAACTACATGAATCAAAAATAAACCATGAAAACTAGCTCTGTAAGGCAGAGATGAACCAATTACCCACCTTTTGATCCATAACACACTGGACCCCGGAAGCCCTCTGGAGAGATGAAACAGGTTCTAGGCTAAACTCTTGCAGGCTATCTATCTTGCATCCAAAACCCAATTTTGGAAGGGATCAAGTACTATTTGTCTTCTAACATGCCATTGAAATCCAACATGAAGAAACCACATTATTTCACTGATTATTTTATCTTATTATTATTATTTTCGTCTAGTTGAGGCCTAATTTATGTTTGTTTTGGGTCAGTGGCAGAACTCTGAAGCAAAGATTCCAAATTTGTACTAAAGAATCCATGTCTTTGGTCCCCATTGTGGAGGCTCGACGCAGCGGCAGTTCGCAATCAACAAAGTCAAATTTGGTAGCTTCCAAGGGCGGAAGCGTCACATGCTTTTGCTTTGAAAAAGGATACCTCGAGTGTCTTATTAGAATCCAATGATGCAGTGTTTATCTTGTTTGACATATTTTAATGAACAAATAACTACATAATTTTTCACTGGTGAGAAGAAGGTGAATTTTCCTGCATCTCTTTTCTATAAAAAAATCTACAAAAATCAAAACACTGTGTGAACTTGTAGTGCTCTTCGTTCTCACATATGAATGAAACCTCCTTAAGGCGTTTTGGATACTGATTTGGATGTACAATTTTTGAGAATTATTTGCTGCACGAATTTAGTGAATAGATTTCCCTGTTTCACATGCACACACTTTCCTATTCCCATCATTTCTTATGCTTCAAGCCTCACATCAGCAACTGGCGAGAGGTGTCAATTGTTTTTAAGACAAGTTGCAGCCAATAAATGGGAGCTTGACCTGCATACCCTCATAAATCGAGCACTTAGCTCGCATTTTTGTATCCCCCGTCTACATCAAAAATGTAAAATAGAAGTGCAACTCTTGTTTCCAATGGGACCTTAGAGGTGGATTACTGAAACGATCTTATAAGTTAATACTAATTATTACCAAGTTTCTGCCTCTTATCTACGCCGCAGGGGCTCTAATTCAACGCGGAGGCTCGACATTGCAATCAGAGAGCCCAATGTCAACATCACCAAGTCCACTCTCCGGTTGCGGCGTAGGCAGCATCACATATGAACTTAAAGTAAAGCTTAAACACCATTCAAGACTACTAATCTTCTTAAATAATCAACGTTGCCTCAACAAACATTAACCCTTTTTTTTTGAGAGAAAGAAAGAGAGTGGATCAAGGAACATTAATCTTTCATCGTTAGGTTAAGCACTGGCATCATCGTTATATCATGTTCACTTGATGCACGCAAAAGAAAGTTTTTTTTTTTTTTGAAAACAAAAAATCCAACCCATCTCTGTCCACAAATTCAACTTCCATCACATTTTAAATGGTAACTGTATTGATATCTGAAGCTTAAAAACGTGTATACGTTGACATATTCCCCTCACATAACCATTCGGATTACATGCATGCCACCTTCTCTTGATCATGTGTTTTGTTTCTTCATTAGATCCCAGCAGGAATTAATTAAAACAGAGCAAATCAGCAACACGTTAGAGGGATGGCCTAAATGTTTTAAACATCAGAGGAATGAGATGAAATTGCCGACCAAACCTTTCTTGTAATTATGAAATGATGTCTCCAGTCACAGGCTGCTTTGGCAAAATTTCTCACCCCATGACAAGCTCTCATCTCAGAGTGGTTCAATCTGAACACCTTCGGTGCTCAAAACACCCACAAAAATCAGAACCTTTACCATACCATGACTCCTCTTAAGCACAATTAATGATACCATAACATGAAATCTATAAGTTATTAAACACTAGTTGATGATGCCTGATCACTGGTCTTGAATATCGGGAGAAGAGAGCCGCTTAATTCAGGGTCCCACGCTCGATCGGAAGACCTACAAAAAGTTCCAAGACCGAAGGGATGCTCCGATGGGGACCCTCCGATGCTCAAGTCAGCAACCAGGATCACAGCTGAGGGAGAGCTCGAATGAGCTCTCAGAAGAAAAACTATGAGTCCCCAGAAAGATGGGAATCCCTTTCTGGGTATTACGGTAGTGAGTGTATGAGTTTGCGTACCTTGTTTCTGAGTGGACTTACCCTTTATAGGGGGTTGACACTTGCACAACCACATGGAGTTCCGTAAGGAAGGAATGTCCGCGGGTTCATGGGGTTGCATGAATTTGGACTGGTCGGTGGGTTCTGTCCCATCGGAGAGGGAAAAACGACAGTTGATGGGCTACATCCCATCAGTCAGCAGGGCTAACAAGTAGTTAGGTCTTGTCCCATCAGCGGCGTGGCCAGTGAGTAGTTGGGCCTGAGGATGCCAGGCAGCGCGCATCAGAAGGACGACGGTATGAACTGCCAGGACTGTTCTAGGATCAACTTGGGGCAGCCTTGACCCTCTTGAGGGCGCCGAGGCCGAGCAGGACTGGCTCGGCCGACCTGCAGATGCTGGGGCAGGACCGGCCCGGGAAGGTCGGGGCCGACTTGGCGGACTCGGAGACGCCGGGGCCGAGCAGGGCCGACCAGGGAAGGTCGGGGCCGACTTGGCCGACTCGAAGATGCCGGGGCCGAGCGGGGCCGACCAGGGAAGGTCGAGGCCGACTCGGCCGACTCGAAGATGCCGGGACCGAGCGGGGCCGACCAGAGAAGGTCGGGGCCGACTTGGCCGACTTGGAGATGCCGGGGCCGAGCGGGGCCGACCAGGGAAGGTCGGGGCCGACTCAGCCGACTCGGAGATGCTGGGGCCAAGCAGGGCCGACCAGGGAAGGTCGGGGCCGACTCGGCCGACTTGGAGATGCCGGGGCTAACCAGGGAATATCGGGACCGACTCGGCCGACTTGGAGATGCCGAGGCCGAGCGGGGCCGACCAGGGAAGGTCGAGGCCGACTTGGCCGACTTGGAGATGTCGGGGCCGAGCGGGGCCGATTAGGGAAGGTCGGGGCCGACTCGGCCGACTCGGAGATGCCGGGGTCGAGCGGGGCCGACCAGGGAAGGTTAGGACCGACTCGGCCGACTTGGAGATCCCGGGGCTAAGCGGGGCCGACCAGGGAAGGTCGGGACCGACTCGGCCGACTCGGAGATGCCGGGGCCGAGTGGGGCCGACCAGAGAAGGTTGGGACTGACTCGGTCGACTCGGAGATGCCGGGGCCAAGCGGGGCCGACCAGGGAAGGTCGGGACCAACTCGGCCGACTTGGAGATACCAGGGCGGGGCCGCCTTAAGATTTTGATTTTGCCATAATTGCCCTCGTGGCTACATCAGCCACATCAGATGCCCCCCCGCCCCTGAGCGCGAAGGGCCACACGCCCACTGCCCTTTGGGCGAGAGGGGCGCAAGAATTCAAAAAATGATTGCTCTTTAGTGCGCTTTTAATAGCTTGATGAGCTGGCGCATTGTCCCGAGGCAGTGTCGCTTCAAAAATCTTCCACAATCATGCAGTAGGTGGGGGCTGACGCTAGCCCCGGACGCCTCGAAGAGGAAGCCTTATTGGAGGAATGGAAAAAGGTGAAGGCCATCATTGTTTCTCTGTTTTCTATGCCCCGCGATTGGTCGGGAATCACGCTCCTTGGGGCGAATCGAGGCGGCATGTCTCGGGCGCATGCGAGATTTCCGGTGGACAGCTTGTGGCGCAATAGGAGAGCGCCACGTGGTAGGACCTCGATTATCATTGCTCGAAGATGGGGGTATAAAAGCGCCCCAAGGGCATGAGGAAAACTTTTACATTGCCATTGCTTTCTTCCAGCTTTCCTTCTCCTGAGTTCTTCTGCGACTTGAGCCCTTTTGTCTCCAAATCCCCTTTGATTTCCAGGTTAGTTTCATCTTTCCTTTTCATCCATGGACCGTCATGCCATTAGGGAGGGTAAAAGGCCTGTAGTTGAATCTTCCCATTCCGATAGTAAAGACCAAACCTCCCTAGCCCGTCAGGTTCCTCGTCCGGTGGGCGGAATCGCTATCCGCGGTCGACCAACGGTGATCAGGCCTCCGTCCGCCTTAGCCTCCCCTATTAGGGCAGTTCCTGTGTCCTCTCACCATCCGGAACAACCTCCGGCAGTAAGTTCTGATCCGGCAGGTTCGTCCGGAGTGGCCTCAACCGTAACCCCTGAAGACGTAGAGGCCATTAGGGCCAAGTACATGGTCTCCAGCTTCATTCATCTGTCCGTGCCGGGGCTCGAAGATAGAGTGACCTCCAGCTACCCCGATTGGGTCGCTCTTATGAGGAATTTTTTCGGTGCGGGCTGCGCCTTCCTCTCCACCCCTTTTTTCTGAACCTTTTAGATAGATATAGGCTAGTGCCGGCGCAGTTAACTCCGAACTTGATTCGGATCATCTGCGCCTTTGTTATCCTTTGCTATTTTCAGGAGGCCCGACCGGGGTTATCACTGTTCCGAGCGTTTTATAAACTCTGCTGCTAAGGTGAGGGGGCCTGGTGGGCTTTCACCGTCAGGCCGGGTAGGGCCTTCCCCTTAGGTCTTCCATCCAAGATTAGGGGATAGAAATCCCGCTTCCTATTTGCCCATGTCAAGGGGGTGAGGACCAATTGGGTGGAGCAGGACACCAGCTCCAATGATAATGCCACTATGGGGGAGAGAGATAGGGAACTCTTCACCCAGTTGTCCAATTGCCAAATCCCTGGCTACAAGGAACTCCTGTCCGAGGAGAACCTGATAGAAGCCGAGTTGGCCCCGACGGTCGGTCAGCACGATGCCTGATTCCTTCTGTCTTGACCGAAGGATTGCTATATGCTGTCGTTAACACTTTTTGTTTTTGATGCAGCAATGAAGTTTTCTGCAGGAGAGTTTGAGGCCGCCTTGAGGCAAAAGAGGCCGGCAGCCGGGGAAACATCAAGGCCAACGAAGAAAGCTCAAAGGAGGGAGCGGGCCAAGCCGACCCAAGCCGCTGAGGTCCCCAAGGCTCCAACGCCTATAGGGGAGCCAGCTAAGGAAGCGCCGGCTGGAGAAGTTGTCCCGAGGCTGACCGGGACCGAGATAGAGGAGGGAGAGATTCCAGCCACCCCTAGAGCTGCCGTGGTGGTTGTGGATCTTGAGGAGGAAGCTTCTGCCACCACCGACGTGCCTGAGGCGGGGTAGGTCACAGTTGCTGTCAGCCCTCCGGCTATCGTCGAGTCGGAGATGGAGAGAGCTCCCCCCACTGCTGAAGGGAGGGAGCCAGTCGCTGAGAAATCCCATGCTAGGATGGAGGCGACCGGGGAGCAGAGGGATGGGCCGGAGAGCTCATCCCGGCGGTTGGTGCACCACTCGACCCGTCCTCGGGTCGAAAGTCCGCAGGAGGGGCCAACACGGCTGGTCCCTAGGTTCAACTCAATAGCGGACGCCGCGCAAGCCGCCCATCTTCTGTCAGGTGTCCGGACTGCTGAGTCCGAGGAAGAGATGTGGGGATTGAGCCACTCCGCGCTCCTGGATATGGTGATGGTTGCCATTGTCCAGGTAATCTTTTGAGCTCTCTCTGTTTCTGGACGTGTCTTTGGATGCTCCAATCTCTTAGGGTTAACATGTTCCCCTTGCTGCAGATGGCCAATGGCGCGATCGGCCTTTGTGAGGCGGTGGTCCACTCTTTGGATGCGCTCACAAAGGCCATGGCATGGGCCGAAAGGTACAAAAAGGAGAGCGTAGTGCAGTCCCATAGCCTCGCTCGACTTCACTAGGAGGCCAAGGCCCGAGAGGAGAACCTGGGCGGCCGAATAAGGGAGGCGAAATGTCGGGCCAAGGCCGAGAGTGGCCGGGCATCCACGGCCGAGGCCAGATTGGAGCTGGTCTCGGACCAGCTGAAGGCCGCCGCGACGCAGAATGAGGAGCTAATACACTAGCTCCAACGCGCCGAGAGGGAGGCCGGGGCGGCGCGTGAGGAGGCTCGAGCCATCGCGGAGAGAGCCATTGCAACAGAGAGGGCGGCGGTTGATGCAGGTCACGAGAAGGCCAGGGCCGTGGCCTGCACGGACGAGGCCAATGCGCGCGCCGAAGAAGCCGAGGGCTGAGCCAGGGAGGCCGAGGCCAGGGCACAGCGAGCCGAGACTGAGGCGGGGTAGGCCGTCTCCAGTTACAAGTCCTCGCCGGAGTTCGGGAAGGAGGTCCTCGAAGCTAGCCTCGATGCTTACGTCAAGGGCTTCGAGATGTGCAAGTCTAAGGTGTCTGCGACTCTTAAAATCAACATTGCTGAGCTCGAGGGAATCCGGCCCGGGAATCTGATGAGGAGTCGGCGGAGGAGGGGGACGACAAGGGAGAGCCGGGCCCAAATGAGCCCTGAAAAGTTGTTGTTTCTTTTCCTTTTTCTTTTTGTAACCGGCCTCGGGCCAAATTTTGTACTTCAATTTCATTATCAATGAAGAAGAACTTTTTGTGAAGACGCTTTTGTTCTTTGTCTTGCTCGTTTCTTCTTTCCTCTGGGCTGAATGTTTTCATCTTGCGACTAGCAATAAAACGGGTCCCGTACCTGTTGATGAGAGAGGGCCTTTCTTCAGAGATGCCTCTTTACTCTGAGTGTTGCGCACGTTGATAACGCCGTGACCGAACCATTGTATCAGGTTGGCCAATGTTGAGATGTGTCTTCGAAGTGTAAGCCGACCGCGTAGGAAATTGCCTAGGATGCCTTGAGCCGTTGCAGGCCGTTTGAAAAGAGATTCGTCTGCGCTCGAATATTCTAAGAACTTAGAACAATCCGAGGGCAACTTAGCACCGAGATCAGCTTGAAAATGCCAGGGGCTAAGCGGGGCTTGACCGGGAAGGCCTGAGCCGACTCGGCCTGATCTTGGAGATCGTGAGGGTCGGCGAGCTCTTTAGAACCACCTCGGGGGTTTGTGTACCGCCCGAGGGGCGACTCGACCGGGTATGGAGCTGTTAGGGACTTGAACCGACTCGGGGGCGTCTCCAAGCCGGACCGAGTGGTGTCCTATTAGCCGCAATGCCGGTGAGCTCCTTTTGAACTACCTCGGAGGTTTGTGTGCCGCTCGAGGGGTAACTCGATCGGGTACAGAGCTGTTAGGGACTTGAACCGACTTGAGGGCATCTCTAAGCTGGACCGAGTGGTGTCCCGTTAGCCGCGATGCCGGTGAGCTCCTTTTGAACTGCCTCAAGGGTTTGTATACCGCCCGAGGAGCAACTCGACCAGGTACGGAGCTGTTAGGGACTTGAACCAACTCGGGGGCATCTCCAAGCCGGATCGAGTGGTGTCCCGTTAGCCACGATGCCGATGAGCTCCTTTTGAACCGCCTCAGAGGTTTGTGTGTCGCCCGAGGGGCGACTCGATCGGGTACAGAGCTGTTAGGGACTTGAACCGACTCGGGGGCATCTCCAAGCCGGATCGAGTGGTGTCCCGTTAGCCGCAATGCTGGTGAGCTCCTTTTGAATCGCCTCGGGGGTTTGTGTGCCGCCCGAGGGGTGACTCGACCGGGTACGAAGCTATTAGGGACTTGAACCAACTCGGGGGCATATCCAAGCCGGACCAAGTGGTGTCCCATTAGTCGCGATACCGGTGAGCTCCTTTTGAACCACCTCAGGGGTTTGTGTGCCACCCAAGAGGCAACTCGACCTGGTATGGAGCTGTTAGGGACTTGATCTGACTCGGGAGTGTCTCCAAGCCAGACCGAGTGGTGTCCTGTTAGCCGCAATGCCGGTGAGCTCCTTTTGTGAGATCTGGTCCTTGGATGTAAGGGAGAGCAGGCTGTGGCATTGGAAGGGACCTCTTTTATTGCTTGTGTTCTAGGGGATACATCATTGATAATATCGGCAAAGATTATCTGCATTTTAGGTATGCGAATGGGTTGTCCATCGAGCTCTTCCAGCCTGTATGCCCCCCGGTGGAGTGTCTCGGCGATGCGATGAGGACCCTCCTAGTTGGGGGATAGTTTGCCCCCCTCTGTAGGCTTAGATACTTCAGCCTTTCTTAAAACCAGATCTCCGTAGTGAAAAACCTTGGGACGAACTCGGGTGTTGTAGTATTTGGCTGCCCACTGACGGAAGGTCGCCATACGCAGCCTTGCCCGGTCGTGTGCTTCGTCGATAAAGTCCAGGTTGGCTCGTATTAATGTGGAATTGTCTTCCTCGTTGAAGGACTCCACGCGCGGACTGGGCAGTCCGATCTCAATAGAGATGATGGCCTCGGATCCAAAGATGAGACTGAAGGGAGTCTCGCCCGTCGGGGCTCTGGGGGTCATGTGGTAAGCCCATATCACACTGGGGAGCTTCTCCACCCATCGACCCTTGGATCCATCCAGCCTGGTCCTGAGCCCCCTGAGAATGGTGCGGTTTATGACCTCGGCCTCCCCGTTGGTCTGGGGGTGGCCGACAGAGGTGAATCGATGGCGAATACCCAGCTCGCTGCAGAAAGCCTTGAATGCTTCATTGTCGAACTGGCGACCGTTGTCTACGACGAGGGTGTGAGGTAGGCCGAAGCGGCATATGATCGACTTCCAGAAGAAGGCTTTGACTTTACTTTCGGTGATCTTAGCCAGCGCCTCGACCTCAACCCATTTGGTGAAATAGTCGATGGCTACTAGCAGGAATCTCCGCTGTCCCGAAGCTGGGGGAATGGCCCCAGGATGTCCATTCCCCACTGGGTGAAGGGCCAGAGGGCTGAGAATGGGTTGAGCAGAGTAGATGGTTGGTGTTTGATGTGTGCATGGTGCTGGCAACCATCGCACTTCTGAACTAGTTTGGCAGCGTCCTCCCTCATGGTAAGCTAGAAGTATCCCTACCGAAGGGCCTTCTGGGCCAGGGACCTATCCCCCAGGTGATTTCCGTAGATGCCTTCATGGATTTCTTTAAGGATGTAGTCGGCGTCGGCAGGTCCTACACATCTGAGCAAGGGGTAAGAGAATGACCTCCGGTATAGACGTCCGTCTAGGAGGACAAATTTGGAAGCCCTCCACTTGAGCAGCTTGGCTTCATTGCGATCATCAGGGAGGGTGCCATCAGTGAGATAGCGGACATAGGCATCCATCCATGTAGGCTCTTGGGTGAGCGGGAGGACTTCCTCACCATCTTCTATGCTGGACCTTTCTAAGTACTCAACGTAGGTGTCTCCTGCAATGCCGTCGGTGGAGGTAGCTAAACGGGAGAGGATGTGGCCTTGGCGTTCTTACTTCGAGGAATGTAACTGATACTGAAATAAGCTAACGGGGAGACCAAGAGCCGAACCTTGCCTAGGTATTGAGTCATAGCAGGGTCACGCGCTTCGTACTCTCCATTGATTTGCCCAGAGACGAGTTGTGAGTCGGTGAAAGCTCTAAGACGCCTTACTCCCAACTCTTGGGCTAGCCTTAATCCTGCTAGCAAAGCTTCATACTCGGTCTGATTGTTGGTGGCTTTGAATATAAACCGCAGGGCACATTCCGCTCTCTCTCCATCCGACCCGGTAAGAATGAGGCCAGCGCCGCTTCCTTGAGAGTTTGATGCGCCATCCACATGGAGGATCTAGGTTTCTCCATCGTTACTCGGCTTGGGCTCGTGTCGCTCCATAGAAACCTCCCTAGTTTCCTCATTCGCCCAAGTGCACTCAACCAGGAGATCGGCTAGAACTTGGGACTTCAGAGCCGACCATGCTTGGAAGGAGAGGTCGAACTCTCCTAGCTTGATGACCCACTTGGCGAGTTGGCCTGAGGTGTCTGGACGGGCCAGGATGGCTCGGAGAGGCTGGTCCGTCAGCACCGCAATAGGATAGGCTTGAAAATATGGGCGAGATGTCGGGCAGAGACGACCAGGGCAAAATGATCTTTTCTGTTTTGGAGTACCTGACCTCCGCGTCGTGGAGCACCTTGCTCATGTAATAGACTGGCCTCTGGGTTCCGTCAGTATCGAGATGCACCAAGACTGAGCTAACGGCCTCCGAAGAAGCAGCTAGGTATAGGAAGAGACTTTCTCTGTCTCTTGGCTTGGAAGAGCGGAGGAGAAGACAGAAACGCCTTCAGGGTGAAGGCTTTCTGGCAGTTGTCCATCCACTCGAAGCTGTTTACCTTCCGCAGGGCCTTGAAGAAGGGCAAGCACCTCTTGGCCGATTTGGAGAGGAAACGACTTAGATCCGCCACCCTCCCCGTTAGCCGCTGTACCTTCTTCTTGCTGGATGGTGGCCTTATGTCGAGGATGGCGCTGATCTTCTCTGGGTTCGCCTCGATCCCTCGCTGAGTCACCATAAAGCCAGGAACTTGCTTACTGTGACCCTGAAGGCACATTTCTTGGGGTTCAGCTTGACCTGAAAGCGGCAGAGGTTGCTGAAAGTTTCCTCTAGATCGAAACATGATCAGAAGCACGAATGCTCTTGGTTAGCATGTCATCCACGTAGACTTCCATGTTTCGACCTAGCTGATCCTGAAACACCCTGTTCAACAATCTTTGGTAGGTCGCCCCTGCATTCTTGAGACCGAAAGGCATCACTTTGTAGCAATAAATCTCCTTTTCTATCACAAAGGATGTGTGCTCTTCGTTACTGGGGTTCATCCTTATCTGATTATATCCAAAGAAGGCATCCATAAAGCTGAGGAGCTCATAGCCGGAGGTGGAATCCACCAGCTGGTCAATCCTTGGCAGGGGGAAACTGTCTTTCAGACACGTCTTATTGAGGTCGGTGAAGTTGATGCAGATTCTTCAGCTCCCATTTGCCTTCCATACCATGACCACATTGGCCAGCCAGCTAGGGTAATGCGCTTCTCGGATGTGGCCGGCACTGAGCAATTTGCTGATCTCCTCATCGATGGCCTTTTGCTGCTCGGGAGCGAAACTCCTCTTCTTCTGGCGGATCGGACGGTGCTTCGGATCGATGTTGAGCTTGTGGTTGATTACTTCTGGAGGGATGCCGGGCATGTCAGACGCTGACCAAGCAAAAACGTCTGAGTTGGCCCGCAAGAAGGTTAGGAGGTGATCGCGATCCTCTGGGGGGAGGAGTTCGCCGATGCGCATGGTCCTCGCCGGATCATCCCCGAAGGGAAAGGCCAGGAGGTGCTTGGCCGGCTCCCCTCTCCTGCCGGACTCCCTGGGGTCAGGGGCTTCTGGGACCGGCTCGGCCTCCAAGGGGCTTGACGCTGTGTGATAGCAGGGCAAAACTGAGCCGATCTCGCCTTTCATCTCCCCAACTCCTCCTCTAGTAGGGAACTGCATCAGCAGGTGTCTAGTGGAGATAACCACATCCAATAAGTTTAAGCTTGGGCACCCGAGAATGGCATTGTATGCCAAGGGAACTCGCACAACCAAGAACTTCATAATCACTGTGCTTTGGCATGGTGGTGTCCCTGCTGTCAGGCAAGGATATCTCACCCTCAACCCTTACCAAATCTCCGGTGAATCCAACCAAAGGGGTTGCCACAGGCTGAAGAGAGTCTAGAGACAATCCCATCCGAACAAAAGCATCATAAGTAAGGATGTCAGCTAAGCTGCCACTATCAACCAATATCCTTTTTATAGGGTGCTTGGCGATCGTCATGGAGACGGCGATGCCTTCATTGTTTACATTCTCAAAATTCACCGGTCCCCCATCGAGAACTACATTACCCGGTGCCTCTTCCCCTCTCGATCGCTTAGATATGGAAGCCGCTCTCCATGACACCATTCCAACTGTCCGCTCCGTGGAGGTGTTGTCGACAGCGGCTTGAGCAGGTGGGGGTCCTATGAGTGCCGACAGTGGTTGTGGCCCCTTCTGGACATATTTGCTGAGGTAGCCCCGCTGGATGAGTTCCTCGATGGCCTACTTTAGGCTGTAGCAGCTAACAGTGTCGTGGCCGTAATCCCGATGGAATCGGCAGTAACGGCTCTTGTCACGGGGAGGACCTTTCTTCATAGGAGGAGGGCGCTGGAGATAAGGCTCGCCCTCGATTTCCATCAGAATGTGGGATCGAGGGGCGAGGAGAGGCGTGAGCTTGCTTTCGTCGGGGATGGGGCTTCGACGCCTATTGTTGGGTCGGCGAGGCGGGTTAGGCCGCCGGTGGCGAGAGGGCCTGCTCGGCTCAGGGTGATCAGGCTTGCGTTTGGAGCTCCTTGATGATTCTCGGCGGGTGAGGTCGGCCTCATCCGCGCGGATGTACTTTTG
>UESW01004069.1:438366-451900 GCA_900491605.1 Calamus simplicifolius | reverse complement strand
GAGTTTCGTCTATTCAGGGCGACACACACCAGGAGGGACGGCTCCTGGGTCGATACGCGATCACGGGAGGTTGCGGTAAGAAATTAGATTTATGTAGTATCTGTTTAATTTTTAAAATTTTATTTCTAGAAATTTATTAACTCATTTATTATTGATTTCATAATTTCAAGGCACGAGTCGACGAGCTTCGATCCCAGGCATCACAGGTCGACTCTACTGATGGGGAGACGCCCGTCGAACTCTCAGCAGATGAGAGTCGACGTGTGTTTTTGGAGGCTGTTGGTGCCCAGCCACGAGACCGCAGGGTCTATGGTATGGGCACTAGAGCTTCTACATTTTTTCCCCATCAGGCCTCCAGCTCGCGAGTTCCTGCTGATCTTCCTCCCGAGCGTTTAGAGGAGCTTCGCAGATCTATTGCAGAGGAGCTTCGCCAGGATTACGAGCAGGATTTTGAGGATCGTATGCGAGGCCGGGATCAGGAGGTTGCTGACATGCGAGATGAGATGCACTATTTGCGGGATATGGTTAGACGCTTGTCGCAGAGTCTTCAGCCTCCACAGCCTCCACAGCCTCCACGTGATCATTCAGATTCTTGATGTATTTTTTTTTATGTTGTAAAAACTTTTAAATTTTAATATATAAATTATTTTTTGAAATTTATTATTGTTTGGATTGAGTGAAAAATGTTTGTATCAATATTTAGATTTAGCGAAATTGAATTAACCGTTTTAATTTTTAATCATTTAAATATTTTAAAAAAAAATTTGCGACGCATTAGCGACTAATATTGGATCGCTAATATTTTAAAATATTTTATTAAATATTACGACGCAATGACGCATCGCAATAATTTAAAAATAAATTTATTAGCGATGCATTAGCGACTAAATTGAGTCGCTATTTTATCTTAAAAATTATTTTAAATTGCGACGCAATTATTGCGTCAAATATTTTAAAATAATTTTTATTGCGACGCATTAGCGACTCAAATTGCGTCGCTATTATAAAAATTATATTATTAAATATTGCGACGCATTCGCAATTGCGTGCGCAATATTTAATAATAATTTTTTTAAAATTAATTTTAAATATTGCGACGCAATTAGTGCGTCGCAATATTTAATAATAATTTTTTTAAAAAAATTAATTATTAAATATTGCGACGCAAATTTGCGTCGCAATATTTAATAATAATTTTTTTTAACTAAATTTAATTTTTAAATTTAGCGATGCATTTTCATGCGTCGCAATATTGCGACGCATGTGGCGTCGCAGAGCGTCGCAGAGAGTCGCAATATTGCGACGCAATTGCGACAAAAGGGTATTGCGACGGACAGTTGAGCGACGCCCTCGTTGCGTCGCTATTGCGTCGCAATATCATGTTTAGCGACGCAATTGCGACGCATTTGGGCGTCGCAATATTTAAAATCTCTTGTAGTGTAGTTAATTAAATTTTTAAGCAACCCAATTCATCCCCCCTCTTGGGTTGATACATTTGGGCAACTTTTTTGGCTTGCTGCTATTTTGAGACCCCAGCACTCACGACCAAAAAATTGAAGAGTAGGGAATGAACCATCGAAAAAAGAAAAATGTAGAGAATGGAAGGATCTTTTGGTCCTTCAAAAAAAAAAAAAAACTTAAACATTTTTTCTCTCCCATGTTACCCCCAATTTGGAAGTTAATAAATTTATCATCGTTGAGAAAGAAAGAAGGAAAAGTTGTTGCTCTCATTCTCTTCCCTCTCTTTCTTCCACTTTCCTCCCAAACAAAATAACTTATGACCCCATTGAAACGGTCGCTAAAACTCGGATCATGGGTCGAGAAGGATAAGCTAGGGATTGTGCTTTCTTAAGGTATGTGTTGGCCCAGATGACAACCCAAGAGGGGGGGGGGTGAATTGGGTTCTTTAAAAAATTAGCCTTTTAAAATAGTTTGCTTAAGATGAATGAAGGCAATAGCAATGTAAATACAAAGTGCAGTGAATAAGACAGAGATAGAGATAGAGTCAATGTAAGCACGGCAAACACAAAGATTTTATAGTGGTTCGGTGTATCCAACACCTACGTCCACTCCCAAGATTCACTTGGGTCCACACTATAATCTTCCTGATTACAGCCGAGTTGTTTTACAAGCTCACAACTCAAACTTGTTGTTTTCCGGGCGCACAACGAACCCAGCTGGTTTTCAAGGGCTCACCAGCACAAAAACCCTAACACAAGCTTTACCAAGCTTGTACTGAGGTAAGACTACCTCCACTAGTTCAATCCCCCAGATTGAACTAGATACAAACAATGAAATATTGTTTTTCAATTACAAAGCTCCTTAATGAGCAGATAATCAAATAAAATAACAAGGTTTAGAAAAGCCTGATTTGTAGATGGTTGGCTTTTGAGCTTTTCTTCTTTTCTTCTTTTCTTCTTCTCCTTGCTGGATTGAATCAAGCCTCAGCTCCGATTCTTCACAGTTGAAGCAGTTGAGAAGGGTTGAAAAGCAAGAAACGAATCCTCTTTCTCCAAGTTGGGAAATCCACCAAAACTTTGATTTGAATGCCTTGGATTCCTCTTGAGCTTTTTGGAGTGGAGTGGATTTGAGCTAGAAGGTTTTCCTCTTGAGATTCAGGCTCTCTCTTTTTCGGATTTTTGAAATGGATTTCTCTATTTCCGAATTTCCTCTTTGTTTTTTTTTTTTTTCTCTTCTTTTTTGAATGATAGTCTTCCCTTTTTATAGATTTCTTTCAAGCCATTTTTGGAAGAAAACTATCCGTTGGAGTGTACCTTGTAACAAAATATATCCGTTAGAAATAAGGTAAAATAGAAATATTACCGTTAGAGCTGATCTGGCAATTTGATTTTTCGTTCCAGGTGGGTTGGAGTCGACTCTAACTTTTCTGGAGTCGGCTCTAACTCGAAGCACTTTAAAACGTTATTTCTGGAGTCGTCTCTGACTTTTCTGGGGTCGACAAGAAACTTTTCTGGAGTCGACTCTAACTTACCCAGAGTCGACTCTAGGTCGGGGCCAGAAAAATCGACGTTCTGTTTCTTCTGTGAGAGTCGGCTCTAACAGTCTCGGAGTCGACTCTAACTTCCGTGCCAGATCCGGAGTCGGCTCTGTGATTCTCGGAGTCGACTCTAATGTCTGCAATCTTACCTAGACATTAGATTCGATCCAGAACACGATGTAACTCCTGATTTTGATCATTCAATAGACTTATAATCTGAAACACTTAATCAAAATCATTAGAGCCTCCATTAGTTATACTCAAATAGTTTTGTTAATCATCAAAATCATCAATTGGGTCAACAATCTCCCCCTTTTTGATGATAACAAAAACTTTGAGTATATGCATTCAAAAATTCATTCGAACTAAAGATTATAGTCATTTTAAAACTTAAAACATTTTTAATGAAGGATTTGATGCCAATATTCAAAGTAAACTTTTAAAATTGTGCATGAGTTCAATATAATCCATCAATTATGAACATTTAATCTAAATGTGCAGAAAATTGCAATTAAGCTTGTTGTTAAGCTCCCCTGCATTGAATAGCTCCCCCTATATAAACATCGAATTTTAACTGAACTGACTGAAAGTTCAAGTTTCTTTCTTTTTGCATAAACAATCATTTCTCCCCCTTTCTTTCTTTCTTTATGCATATTCAACCATCTCTCATTAAAATTCCTTTTTTTTTTAAGTTTTCAAGTCTTTCTTTCTTTGCATATTCAACCATCTCTCCCCCTTTTTTGTTATCAGCAATAAGGAGAGTATTAGTTAAAGAAAGTTATTAGAGAAAAGTTATTGGTTCAATAAGACATAGGGATTCAAGCAGTCAATATTCGAAAATGTGAAATTGCATTTCATAAGTAAGAAACATTACATTAGTTGATTCATGTACATTCCAAAATGAAATACATTAGATACTCAAAATTCCTAAATACAAACTATCAAAATCAAAATCAAGGTCAGATATGTTTGAATACAATTTTCTTCAAGTGACCTATGATTTCCATTACATCATCTTTTTGAGATTTCTTAAAATTTTCAAGGCAAGCTTCAATCTGTGAGACTGCAAGGTTAATGTCCTTCTTCAGTTGACCAGTTGCATGAACATAAGATCCCGACCCATCAGCAATGCCTTCCATCCTTTCAAAGATTTTGTGAAGTTCAACACCAAAGGATTCAACAGAATTGCTTATGGAAAAGGAGATCATGTCCAGTCTCGAGTTAAGTTCTTCTTTCAACTGATTAAAGTCTTCTTTTAATTGATAATCTCATGAGATCTCTGACTATCATATTCAGCAAGCAAAGCTCTCAACTGACCAATCTGTTCATCAGAGAATCTCCCAGAAGCAGCAATAGACTGATGTGGAGGTGAGGGAACAGTACTAGGTCCGGCCTCTGAAGGTCCAGCTGAAGATGGTCCCGCAATAGATGGATCAGGGACTGATGGTCCCACAGTGGATGGTCCAGGGATATCTTCTACTCTGGTCTCTTCTGCTCTATCTCTTTCATCTCTTTCCTCTCTACCTCCTTTCATCCATACACCATTCAACTTCTTGAAGCCCATCCGATGAATAGTAGATACTATAATAGTCAGTGTGCCTCAATTTTCTTAGGGGTTCATTCTCCATAATAAGCACACCTTGGCTTCTAAAGATTAATGTCAAAATCATACCATATGGCAGTGTAGATCTTTTCTTTGTAGCAGCCTCTGCCATATATCCAATCATCATGCCAGCTAAGTTGACTGGCCTTCCAGTAATTATACAATCCATCAAAAGAATGTCTCGCTCCGAGACGTACTCAAATCTACCAATTTTTGAAAATAAAATTCTTCCACAAATGTTATGCAGTAACCTGAGTTCAGATTTAATTGATTTGCAAGGATTTCCTCAAACTCGGTTACATCCCTCCCTAACATTCTTGTCAATGCTCCACTTCTATCATCATGTTGATATTCCATAATACCGATTGTGGGAATTTCCAACAAATTTCCAAGTATTTAGTGGTTATTGTAACTCTTATTCCTCTTACTATACTGATTAAACCGCCTTCTCCTCTACTTAAACCATTGTAAAACTCTCTCACTAAGGCTGGATAAGTGGGATATCTAATGAGCAAATCTTTTCCCACCCCATTTCTTTCAAACATCTTCCTATTGTGAAGCCTTACGACTCAAGAAATCAAAATTGACCTTTCTTCTAGTTGTAATAGTTTTACCGGCTAATTGATCAACTTTGGGTGAAGAGGGTGAAGGAGGGGAATCTTCTTGAGTGGCCGAAGAGGAGGATGGCGAGGGTTGCCTCCGAATAGTGCGTCGCCTTGTGGGAACGGATGCTCCACCGACGAAACCGCGCCTCTTAGGTGCCATTGAGAAGATTGGAAAGTTTAATCAAAGGCTTTGAGAAGATTGGGGAAGTTGGAAAGACTTTGGAGCTTTTTGGAGAGGTTTTGGGAGACGAATGGAATGATTTGGGGTCGACTCCGCCTTTTTATTTTTGACCTAGCTCGACTTAGAGTCGACTCCGAAAACTGGGTGTCGGCTCCGAACCAGAAAGTCTGTCAGCGCTCGAATTAGAGTCGGCTCCACAAAAGCCAGAGTCGGCTCTAATCGCTTAGACAGAACATCAAAAACTAAGGTGTCGACTCCACAAACTGTCAGAGTCGACTCTAACAGTTTCTGAGATAAAAAAATCAAGTTTCAAGGATCTGAAACTATTCAAATTAATCATCAAATTCTAGATAAATATTCCTTAGCAATTGGGGAAACAATGAATCAATATCTAGATAGATTTCCTTATTGAATATCGAGATTTTCAAGAAATAGATGAGATCTAGATAGTTGTTCTTAAGAGTTTCAGAAAATTATTCCAAAGGATCACAAACTCCTAATTCTCCTCTAAGATAACAAAATCTCTCTTCACTTAGGGGTTTTGTTAATATATCAGCAAGTTGTTCTTCAGTATTCACATAATCAAGACAAATTTCATTATTGGCAACATGTTCTCTTATAAAGTGATATCTTATTTCAATATGCTTTGTTCTTGAGTGTTGAATTGGATTTTTAGTTAGATTTATTGCACTTGTATTATCACATCTTATAGGTGTCTTATCAAGTGTGATACCATAGTCTTCAAGTTGTCTCTTAATCCATAGGATTTGAGCACAGCAACTTCAGCTGCAACATATTCTGCTTCAGCAGTAGATAATGCAACCGAATTTTGCTTTTTGCTAAACCATGAGATTAAGTTACTTCCTAAAAATTGGCATGCACCACTTGTACTTTTTCTATCTAACTTACATCCAGCATAATCAGAATCAGAATAAGCAATCAGATTTAATGTTGAGTCTCTAGAATACCATAAACCTACAGTTTTTGTTCCACTTAAGTATCTTAGTATTCTTTTAACAGCAATTAAATGTGATTCTTTAGGTTCAGACTGAAATCTAGCACATAAGCAAACAACAAACATTATGTCTGGTCTACTTGTAGTTAAGTAAAGTAGGGATCCGATTATACCTCGATAATATTTTTGATCAACCTTCTTACCTTCTTCATCTTTGTCCAGCTTGCATGAAGGACTCATTGGTGTCCCGAGGGGTTTGATTGATTCCATACCAAACTTTTTTAGAATTTCTCTTGTGTACTTTGTTTGGTTGATAAAGATTCCCTCTTTGCTTTGTTTGATTTGGAGTCCAAGGAAGAAATTGAGTTCTCCCATCATGCTCATTTCAAATTCTCCCTGCATTAACTTAGCAAACTCTTGACATAGAAGATTGTTAGTAGCACCAAATACAATGTCATCAACATAAATTTGAACTACAAGTAAATTTATCTTTTCTTTTAAAAATAATGTTTTATCAACATTTTCTCTTGTAAAATCATTTTCAATCAAAAATTTACTTAGTCTATCATACCAAGCTCTAGGTGCTTGTTTCAATCCATATAAGCTTTGTGCAATTTAAAAACGTGATTTGGAAATTCATGATCTTCAAATCCCGGTGGTTGTTCTACATATACTTCTTCATTTATTAATCCATTTAAAAATACACTTTTGACATCCATTTGAAATAAATTAATGTTCATGTGACATGCAAATGCTAGTAATAGCCTAATGGCTTCTAATCTAGCTATAGGTGCAAAGGTTTCATCAAAATCAATACCTTCTTCTTGATTATATCCTTTTGCAACTAATCTAGCATTGTTTCTAATTACTATGCCATTTTCATCTAGTTTATTTCTAAAAACCCATTTTGATCCTATAACAGAATGATCTTTAGGTCTTTCCACTAATGTCCATACATTATTTCTAGTGAATTGGTTTAATTCTTCTTGCATAGCTAGCATCCAATTATTATCTTTTTCAGCTTCTTCAATGGTTTTAGGTTCAATTTGAGAAACAAATGCAAGGTGATTACTAATATTTCTCATAGATGATCTAGTTCTTATTCCTTGAGATGGATCACCTATAATCAATTCCTTGGGATGACTATAAGCATATCTCCAATCTCTTGGTAGATCTATATCATTACGATTAGTATTAATATCATCAGCATTAGGCGAATCATTATCTTTAACTTCATTGTTCATGATCTGAAGATACATCAATATTAAGTTTTTCAAGATTGTTTTCGAGAATGTTTATATCTTCCTCATCATCAATCCTTTTGGAACTTGATGCTAAAGATTCATCAAAAATTACATGAATAGATTCTTCAACAATTAGGCTTCCTTTATTGAACACTCTATATGCTTTACTAGTTGTTGAATAACCTAAGAATATTCCTTCATCTGATTTTGCATCAAATTTACCTAAGTTACTTTTACCATTATTATGAATAAAACATTTACAACCAAATGCATGAAAATATTTAATATTGGGTTTTCTATCATGCCATAATTCATAAGGTGTTTTCTTTAAAATAGATCTTATTAAGGCTCTATTTAGGATGTAACATGCTGTGTTAATAGCTTCGCCCAGAAGTATTTCGGGAGTTTACTTTCACATAGCATGGTACGGGCCATGTCTTCTAAAGTCCTATTTTTTCTTTCAACTCCATTTTGTTGTGGGGTCCTAGGTGCAGAAAAATTATGATTAATACCATTTTCATTGCAAAAACTTTCAAATAAGTGATTTTCAAATTCAGTTCCATGATCACTTCTTAGAGACACTATGGTAGTGTTTTTCTCATTTGTTACTTTCTTAAAGAATTTCATGAATATCGAGAAAGTCTCATCTTTGTGAGCTAAAAACATTACCCAAGTGAATCTAGAGTAATCATCTACTATCACAAGACCATATTTCTTTCCTCCTAGACTTGTGGTTCTAGTTGGTCCAAAAAGGTCCATGTGAAGTAGCTCTAATGGCCTAGAAGTTGAAACAACATTTTTAGATTTAAAGGAACTTCTCGTTTGTTTTCCAAACTGACATGCATCACATATTTTGTTATTTTCAAAATCTATTTTAGGTAGACCTTTTACTAAATCCATTCTAATTAGTTTTGAAATTAAGTGTGTGCTTGCGTGACCTAATCTTCGATGCCACAACCAACCAATCTCATTCATATTAGCATTATTAGCAACTAAGCAATGATTATTAGTAGACAAATTGTCTAAGTCAATCATGTATACATTGCCATTTCTATTTCCAATAAAAACAATGCTATTATCAATGGGATTAGCTACAGTGCATAAAGAAGATTCAAAGATACTTTAAAACCTTTGTCACATAATTGACTTATACTAATTAAGTTGTGCTTTAAACCATCAACATAAAGTACATTTTCAATATATGTGGAGTTATTTGAATGTTACCAAACCCCAAGATTTGGCCTTTGCCATTGTCGCCAAATGTAACAACTCCTCCTTTCTTTTCTTCAAGGGTGATGAATTCTTCTTTGTCACCCGTCATATGTCTTGAGCAGCCACTATCAAGATACCACTTTCTCTTTGATCTCTTGGCCACAAGACATTCCTGCAATGATATCAAACTTTATGTTTAGGTACCCAAGCTTTCTTGGGTCCTTCATGGTTAGTAGCAACAAATATTGTTCCTTTCGGAACCCATATTTTCTTCCTTTAACATTTAAGTTTTTATTAGGTTTTAGAGTTTTACATTCATAAGATTTATGTCCTTTTTGATTACATTTAAAGCATATAAAATTACTTTGGCCAGCACGCACAAAAATATTTTTCAGTGATTTTTATTTTCTTAAAGTGTTATACCCTAATCCGGCTTTGTCAAAAACTGCTTTTTGACTATTTAATAACATGTCTAATTTAGTTGAGCTTAATGTAAACTTATCAACTATGTTCTTATGTTTTTCAACCTCTTTCCTTAGATTATTATTTTCATTGGTAATTAATTCTTTCTCTTTTACCAAAATTTCATTTTCAGTTTTAAATTTCTTAACTTCATTATTAAGATTTTCCTTTTCTTTAATGAAAGTTAAATTTTCATTTTTAAAATCTTGTATTTCTTTTTCAAAACTTGAAATCGCCGACAAGTTCATTAAAAGCATCAAAAAGTTCATCAAAGCAAATTCATCGCAAGGGTTGTCGGAACTTACCTCATCATTGTCGTCCGCCATGAAACATACGTTTGTGACTTCCTTTTGTTCTTCTTCTTCAGAAGAAGATTCCTCGCTGTCACTCCAAGTCGCCACATAAGCCTTCTTTTTCTTTTTGTAGGCTTTCTTTAGTTTAGGACATTCATTCCTAAAGTGCCCCGGTTTGTTACATTCATAGCAAGTCAAGGGGTCTTTCTCTTTTTCTTTGTCCTTGTCCTTGTTCTTATCCTTTTCTCCTTCCCACTTTGCTCCAAATTTTTTCTTGTGGAAGGGTTTCTTTCTCCTCATGAATCTTTTAAATTTTTGGCTAAGAGAGCAGTGTCTTCATCATCATCATCATCATCATCGCTGCTGCTCTCTTCTTCTTTTGCAGCTTTGAGGGCAATCATTTTCTTCTTCTTTGTGTCCTCCTCTACATGCTGCCTCATAGTCAGCTCATGGGTCATAAGAGATCCTAGAAGCTCCTCTAAGGGTAAAGTGTTGAGGTCCTTAGCTTCTTGGATTGCTGTCATTTTTGCTTCCCATGATCTTGGTAATGACCTAAGAATTTTTTGAACAAGTTCAGAGTTAGTATATGTCTTACCAAGACTTTTCAAACCATTTACAATATCTGTAATCTTGTATACATGCATGCAATGGTTTCAGATTGTTCCATGCTAAACAATTCATATTTATGAACAAGAATATTAATTTTGATTCTTTTACTTGGTTGGTACCCTCATGGGTAATCTCTAATCTATCCCAAATTTCTTTGCGGAATTACATGTGGAGATTCTATTAAATTCATTAGCGTCTAAGGAGCAATATAATACATTCATGGCTTTAGCGTTAAGCTGTGCCATCTTCCTATCATTATCATTCCAGTCCCTTTCGGGCTTAGGAACAATAGTGCCATCAATAACATGTGTGGGTGTACTAGGTCCATTAATTATAACACCCATAGCTCATAATTAGAAGCTTGAATGAATATCCTCATTCTAGCTTTCCAATATGAATAATTTGAACCATTAAACAATGGAGGTCTATTTGTAGAATGACCTTCAGCAAATGATCCAACTTGTGTTGCCATTTGGAACTTTAGCTCTTGATCGTGTGATCAAAATCTAATAAGCACTAGCTCTGATACCAATTGTTGGCCCAGATGACAACCCAAGAGGGGGGGGGGGGGGGGGTGAATTGGGTTCTTTAAAAATTAGCCTTTTAAAAAAGTTTGCTTAAGATGAATGAAGGCAATAGCAATGTAAATGCAAAGTGCAGTGAATAAAATAGAGATAGAGAAAGAGTCAATGAAGCACGGCAAACACAAAGATTTTATAGTGGTTCGGTGTATCCAACACCTACGTCCACTCCCAAGATTCACTTGGGTCCACACTATAATCTTTCTTGATTACAGCCGAGTTGTTTTACAAGCTCACAACTCAAACTTGTTGTTTTCCCGGGCGCACAATGAACCCAACTGGTTTTCAAGGGCTCACCAGCACAAAAACCCTAATACAAGCTTTACCAAGCTTGTACTGAGGTAAGACTACCTCCACTAGTTCAATCCCCAGATTGAACTAGATACAAATAATAGAAATGTTGTTTTTCAATTACAAAGCTCCTTAATGAGCAGATAATCAAATAAAATAACAAGTTTAGAAAAGCCTGATTTGTAGATGGTTGGCTTTTTAGCTTTTCTTCTTTTCTTCTTTTCTTCTTCTCCTTGCTGGATTGAATCAAGCCTCAGCTCCGATTCTTCACAGTTGAAGCAGTTGAGAAGAGTTGAAAAGCAAGAAGCTGAACTTCTTTCTCCAAGTTGGAAAATCCACAAAAACTTTGATTTGAATGCCTTGGATTCCTCTTGAGCTTTTTGGAGTGGAGTGGATTTGAGCTAGAAGGTTTTCCTCTTGAGATTCAGGCTCTCTCTTTTTTGGATTTTTGAAATGGGATTCTCTATTTCCGAATTTCCTCTTTGTTTTTCCGTTTTTCTCCCTTCTTCTTTTTTTTGAATGATAGTCTTCCCTTTTTATAGATTTCTTTCAAGCCATTTTTGGAAGAAAACTATCCGTTGGAGTGTACCTTGTAGCAAAATATATCCGTTAGAAATAAGGTAAAATAGAAATATTACCGTTAGAGCTGATCTGGCAATTTAATTTTTCGTTCAAGGTGGGCTGGAGTCGACTCTAACTTTTTTGGAGTCGGCTCTAACTCGAAGCACTTTAAAACATTATTTCTGGAGTCATCTCTGACTTTTCTGGGGTCGACAAGAAACTTTTCTGGAGTCGACTCTAACTTACCCGGAGTCGACTCTAGGTCGGGGCCAGAAAATCGATGTTCTGTTTCTTCTGTGAGAGTCGGCTCTAACAGTCTCGGAGTTGACTCTAACTTCCGTGCCAGATCCGGAGTCGGCTTTGTGATTCTCGGAGTCGACTCTAATATCTGCAATCTTACCTAGACATTAGATTCGATCCAGAACCCGATGTAACTCCTGATTTTGATCATTCAAATAGATTTATAATCTGAAACACTTAATCAAAATCATTAGAGCCTCCATTAGTTATACTCAATTAGTTTTGTTAATCAAAATCATCAATTGGGTCAACAGTATGTATTGTTTGGTCTCACGCATAGGATCTACCACCGTCAAATGATTGATTTATCCTCATATCATCAATTTTTTTTCTAAAATGACTGATTTGCCATCATATCAGTTTTGGTCCGATTCATGGAGGTGATTTCTAATATTAAGATTATAAATAAGAAAAAAGAGCTTATGTTTAGGTTCAACTTAACTTGATTTAAGAATTTATATTTATATTTTTTATATTTATAAATGCGTTATTAAATAAATATATATATATATAACGCATTTATAAATATAAAAATATAAATATAAATATAAATATAAATATATAGCATTTCAATATTAAATTAATTTGGTTATCCCAAAATTAAAAAATTATAAAAATATATGATAAATAAATGGTAGAATACTATAGTGACAAACGTTAGGCATATGAAATTAAAATATTAGCAAAAAAAATATTATAGTCATAACTTTTCTCATAACTATAGTAATAATTTTTGTAGTAATCGCACGTTTATTATAAAAAAATTTCATTACAATTATATTTTATTTTTAAAATACTTAAAAATACTTCACCTTTTTCTTAATCTATTATTTTTGATCAAATATTTTTAAAATTTAAAATAGTTTAATCTTATACATATATTCTATTTATCCTATTTTTAAATTTCAATTTTAAAATAAAAATTTTATAATTTAAACTTAATAATATATAATTTTAAAATATATAATTTAAACAAACATAAATCATATTTTTCAGTACTGGTTTTCTACGTCTAAACCTATTCCAATTTAAATTGAGTTTTAAACTTTCAAACATAAAATTGGTCTAATTTTTTTTAATCCAAACCTTATTTTTTAGTTTGATTTGATTCGAATACTCATAAAACCCTATTTATTATCATCTTTAATTTTGGTGCCTTTTATTTTGCGGAAGAGATATATCTCATCATTGAAAGTTAGTATTTTTTTACCAAAATTCTTATAAAAATGAATACTTTTATGAATTTTAGGAGATAAGAAAAGATGTTTTTATATTCAATGTCCTCCAACATCCAAGAATTGTTATTATTCTAACCAAATGATTCAATTGTCTGAAATTGAAATTTGGGGAAAAAACTACTTAATTTAATAGTCAACAATAAACATAAAATTTAGTATAAGCTATAAGGATAAGATATACATAAGATATATATATCATGTAAGAGAAGTGTAATTATTCATAAAAGTAGAACCTATCACTACTTTGAGCTTGATGGAAAGATTAGTGTGTCATGCAAATTTCATTAGTTAACTATGAAGTTTATATTTTGCTGATGGTATTAGTTGGATACATTGATCTTGATGGATAGATTAATTAAATTAGTTAATTTTAAAGCAAACTGTTTGCAATTAAAACTTTT
>UESW01004069.1:339602-427499 GCA_900491605.1 Calamus simplicifolius | reverse complement strand
TCGACTCTAACTTTTCTGGAGTCGGCTCTAACTTGAAACACTTTAATCCGTTATTTCTGGAGTCGTCTATGACTTTTCTGGGGTCGACAAGAAACTTTTCTGGAGTCGACTCTAACAGACCCGGAGTCGACTCTAAATCGGGGCCAGAAAAATCAACGTTCTGTTTCTTCTGTGAGAGTCAGCTCTAACAGTCTCGGAGTCGACTCTAACTTCCGTGCTAGATCCGGAGTCGGCTCTGTGATTCTCGAAGTCGATTCTAATGTCTGCAATCTTACCTAGACATTAGATTCGATCCAGAACACGATGTAACTCCTGATTTTGATCATTCAATAGACTTACAATCTGAAACACTTAATCAAAATCATTAGAGCCTTCATTAGTTATACTCAAATAGTTTTGTTAATCCTCAAAATCATCAATTGGGTCAACAGGGGGAATGATGGGAGGATCAGCGATAGGTAAGTTGGTCTCCTACGGCTTAGTCGGGGGAAGATGCCCCCCGGGGTGGCTGACTGAGGCATCATGAGCTTGTGTCATCACCATTGTTGGGAGAGGGAGAGAAAAGAGAAGTATACTGTAGGGTTTGGGCCTTCTTTGCTTGCCTTCCCCTTCCTGGCACGCCAATCTGATGATGCCTGATCACTGGTCTTGAACATCGGGAGAAGAGAGCTGCTTTATTCAGGGTCCCATGCTCGATCAAAAGACCTTTAAAAAGTTCCAAGACCGGAGGGATGCTCCGGTAGGGACCCTCCGATGCTTAAGTCAGCAACCAGGGTCACAGCTGAGGGAGAGCTCAGATGAGCTCTCAGGAGAAAAACTATGAGTCCCCAGAAAGATGGGAATCCCTTTCTGGGTATCAGGGTAGCAAGTGTATGAGTTTGCGTACCTTGTTTCTGAGTGGACTTACCCTTTTATAAGGGGTTGAGACCTGCACAACCACGTGGAATTCTATAAGGAAGGAATGTCCGCGGGGTTTGTGGGGTTGCATGAATTTGGTCTGGTCAGTGGGTTCTATCCCATCGGAGAGGAGAAAACGGCGGTTAGTGGGCTACATCCCATCAGTCAGCAGGGCTAACAGGTAGTTAGGTCTTGTCCCATCAGCGGCATGGCCAGTGAGTAGTTGGGCCTAGGGATGCCAGGCGGCGCGCGTTAGAAGGACGGCGGTGTGAACCGCCAGGACCGTTCTGGGATCGACTTGGGGCAGCCTTGACCCTCCTGAGGGCACCGAGGCCGAACATGACTGGCTTGGCTGACCTGCAGATGCTGGGACGGGGCCGGCCCGAAAAGGTCGGGGTGGACTTGGCTGACTCGGAGATGCCGGAGCCGAGCGGGGCCGACCAGGAAAGGTCGGGGCCGACTTGGCCGACTTGGAGATGCCGGGGCCGAGCGGGGCCGACCAGGGAAGGTCGGGGCCGACTCGGCTGACTCGAAGATGCCGGGGCTGAGCGGAGCTGACCAGGAAAGGTCAGGGCCAACTCGGCCGACTCGGAGATGCCGGGGCCGAGCGGGGCCAACCAGAGAAGGTCGGGGCCGACTTGAAGATGCCGAGGCCGAGCGGGGCCGACCAGGGAAGGTCGGGGCCGACTCGGCCGACTTGGAGATGTCGGGGCCGAGCGGGGCTGACCAGAAAAGATCAGGACCGACTCGGTCGACTTGTAGATGCCGGGGCCAAGCGGGGCCGACCAGGGAAGGTCGGGGCCGACTCGGCCGACTCGGACATGCCTTGGCCGAGCGGGGCTGACTAGGGAAGGTCGGGACTAACTCGGCCGACTTGGAGATACCGGGGCCGAGCGGGGCCGACCAGGGAAGGTCGGGACCGATTCGGTCGACTTGAAGATGCCGGGGCGGAGCGGGGCTGACTAGGGAAGGTCGGAGCCGACTCGACCGACTCGGAGATGCCGGGGCCGAGCGGGGGCCGACCAGGAAAGGTCGGGATCGATTCGGCCGACTTGGAGATGCCGGGGCTGAGCGGGGCCGACCAGGGAAGGTCGGAACTGACTCGGCCGACTTGGAGATGTCGGGGCGGAGTCACCTTAAGATTTTAATTTTGTCATAATTATCCTTGTGACTACGTCAGCCACATCACTAGTCTTTTTCCTGCATATAGTTGCGACTTAAATAATGATGAGAGTGCAGTACACACACTTTGTGAATGAAGGAAAAGAAAACCAGAAAACTAGATTCCGGTAAGATCTTCGTATCTAAAGAACAGGTCATGCTACAAGATATACCTCTAGAGAGTTGACTGTAATAAAGAAATAATTTATGATTTTTTTCTAATTAAATCAAGTCAATAAATAAATTATAGATGCGAATGATGCTTACCTGTCCACAACGTAGCTCTCCAACTTGCAGGCAGCTGAAAACCACCAGAGATATCCAACTTTGTGTTTGTTATAACAGGAAGGTATGACCTTCAACACAACAACAAAAAAAGGCCATGCCTTCGGACTCACACAAGAGAGAGAAGATTCATTTGTGAATCTCACAATGTTATCATAAGTGCATCTTCTTACCAAGTTGAGGCTTCTGACAGCGAATGATAAGCTACATCAAAGTCTATACGGCTATATTAAATTCAAAAATTGTAATACTATTCTCAATGGTGCATCAGATATCAAGCTTCAAAAGTTTTGAAGTTGTGCTGGATTTGAAACTTCTCCATGCACTCTGCAGAAGTTTAAAAGGAGAAAGCTATGTGATTGAAAAATAATACTCTGAAACATTGAGGTTATTCATAATGGAAGGAGATGGAATATCATTTGAGTTCTTTCGTTAAAATTACTGTACTCATTTACCTGAGTCTTTTAGTATTTAAAAATAAATAAATATTGATGGGCCGCAAAAAAGATGCCAATTTGAACTGAAATTGTCTTAACTTTTATTGTAATTTGAAAAAAAGAAATGGAAAATTTTCTTCATAGATGATGTTGAACACGTGTGACGCCCATGATTGATAACTGCCAATGTGCAGTTATCCACGAAAGCCTCATTATCCACGAAGCCTATGACATTGGCAGTTATATATATGGACGATGTGCTCCTATGGAAAAACTGCTCCTTCGTGTGTATAAATATACGAAAGGATAAGGGCTGAATATGACAGAAAGAAATCAAGAGAGTATCAGAGTCTAACGCCAAAAGGATAGTTTAAATCATGGAAGAGGGTAATGCTACAACCTAGCATTCAAATTCTTTCTTCGTGGAATCATCAAGGTAAGTAAATCCGATCCATACATTTATTCATGTATGATTCATCATTGGTATCAGAGCCATATTGATGATTCTTTTTTTTGAATTTTGAATAATTGATATGCACTCTGCCATGAGAATTATATATTTGAAACAATTTTTTTTTTAAATTTTAAATTGGTATCTATATCATTAAATTTGGATAAGTGTTCAGAAAGATATATTCTTCCAAATTTTTAAAATGAGATGGATACGTATTATATTTTTTTTGGTACGACACTGGACGGTATTATAATTATATGTTGTAGAAGTCCTTCTTGCACTGTCGTTGTGCTATCAACCTGGCTTTTCCTCTCTCTCTACTGTACCTTTCTTCTTCCCTCTTTAACTGTTCCCACTTTTCCCATTCCATCAAAAGAATTCATCTTTTTCTCTGAAAGGAGGCAAGAGATAGGGTGAGATATCTAGGGCTCTCATAGCTGTTTCGCGGGTTTCTGGAGAGAGATATTTGAGAGACAAGTCACGAGATGTAGCAGGGCGTTGGACGGACGGATATACGAGGGAGAGAGAGAGAGAGGCAGAGGTTTTTCTTTTGGTAAAGAGGGAAGCGTGTGTGGTGGCATGTGACACGCGTAGCATTCATAAAGAGCAAAGTGGTCGGGATGGTAGACCCCGCCAATAATGGCATTGTGCCCATCTCTCTTTCAAACATTTACTTCATCTACCCTTTCAAACCTCCCCTCTCGCTCTCGCCCTTGCGTAGGCTTTCTAGGAGTGGAAAATGATGCGCACGAAGCCAGCCCGCACTGAATGGGGACATGGGACATGCCCATCTGTTTTACGGGGACAGAGGCGGGCCATAACAGTACTGGCACAATGCACGATCACAAGATGGACGGCATCCGGATCCACCGAACCAGAACAATTCTGTTTCCGTCTTGCACGTAGTCCCATCTGCACCACATAAGAAGACCCATTCATTATATTGGCTTGACCCTACATAAATAACTAACTAAATAATTTTTTTGACATGAAGTGTATCTAAAACTAATTTCATGGCAACAATTACACATTCCATATTAAATTAATGTTTGGCTTGAGATTTGTTAGTTTGCCTAACATTTTTTTTCCTTAAATGTTAAGGAATCATGTCTCACTTGAGGAGGATGATCGGCCTTAAAAGGTATAGAAAAGAAAAGAGGGATAGAAGAATCCCTGGGTCACCACTTATAAAGAGAACTCCAATAGCTTTGAGAAGCGAGACTGCAAGGCAAAGGCTTAGTAGTTTGAAATCAAATCTTGCCAAATATAGAATGTTGCCTGGACAGACACTTGTAGAGCATGTCAGGATTGTTAATAACAAGCTCGAAGAGATTACACATAGTGGTGATGTACTTAATGATATAGAGAAGTATTCAGCTTTGAATAAATATTGCCACGATGTCTACAAGACAATTTGGAAAGCTTCTGGGAAAGTGATTATAATATGTCTTTCAATGCATCAGATGATACAGACTTTTTGAATGGAAAAACTAGAGTTTATGATAGGCTAGTTTACTTGTTTCTTGAATCAAACATTTGGAAAAACTTAGCTAGGACATCTATGTTAGCTGTAAGTCCCAATATGTATTCTGCTAAGTATTCCACAGTAAGTCATCCTTGGTTAAGGAAAATGACTTCTGTGATTATGGATAGGGAAAATGTTGAACAATCTATCCCTAGAAGGGTACGTTTCAATTGGTAGTGAATTAATTATTTTTTCTTGTTTTTGTACATATATTTTCATTGTTGTACATATTTTTGTTTTGTATATATGTTTTCATTGAATAGTTTATAATGAAAATATTTTGTTTATGGGCATTCATGATTGGAAATATTCAAGTGGATTCTCATTTGGAATTATATTTGTCACAATTCAAATTAAATCCCCATGAATTCTACATTTGAATATAGATGTTGATTGGGAACATAGTGAACTTTTGCATCTATATCTTATGAAGTTTTTTTTTTGGTTAATTTAATTTGGAATTATGACTAGTGATATGTATATATAATCGAACATAAATTGATATTACATTTACATTTGTCTCTTTGTAGTTCTGTGATTAGTCATGGCATCTAAGAATATTATTGCTGATCTCAACAAAGGAAAAAAAATTAAATGGTGATACTTATAACATATGGCAATTGAAAATTCAGTATCTACTTGATGAAAGTGATATTTTGGAGGCCATCAATAATGTAATGAGTGAGCCTAAAGAAGTTGAGGGGAATGTTAACAATGTCCAGTTCAGACGTGATTTAGCTACTTATAATGCATGGAAAAAGAAAGATTCCACTGCACGAGGAATCATGATCAGTTCCATGACTGATGATCTGGTATATGAATATCAGCAGTATCAGACTGCTAATAGCATGTGGATTGCTTTGAGAGAAATGTTTGGGGGCACTTCAATCTCCAAACTTAGACAGCTCACTATCAAATTTGACACTTACAAGAAAATCCTTAACAAATCAATGAAACAACATTTAAGGGACATGTCAAATATGATCATAGAATTGAAATCTACTGGACATACCCTTACAGATGAGCAGCAAGTACAAGCCATTATCCGGTCTCTTCCCAATAGTTGGGAACACATGAAAGTTAATATGACTCATAATGAAAGCATTAAGACCTTTGCTGATATTGCGCGTCACTTAGAACTTGAAGATGAATGCCTAGAGGCAGCCAAGCCTGAGGCACAAGCATATGTGGCAAAGCCAAGTTCTAAGAAGTTTTTGGGTTTTAAGCGCAAGAGATTTTATGGATGAAACAAAGGCAAGGATAAGGAAAAGGAGGTTGGTCAGGGACCAAAGAAGAGGACTAAGTTTCAAAAGTGCTACAGAGGAAAGCGTGGTGGTAAGAAGTACAAGACTAAGATAATATGCTACAATTGTGGCAAACTGGATCATTTTGCTCGTGAATGCACTGAGCTTAAAAAGGTACTATCTTATCTTGCCTCATTATCTTGTGCTTCTATATCAAGTATTTTTGTTTCTAGTACTGTTTTGCTCACTGAAACACATCCTTTATGGACTGTAGACTCAGGAGTCACAGACCATGTAGCTAGAAACAGAAATGAGTTTGTAAAATTTCATCGAATTCCTGAAAGAACAAAGTGGATCTATTTGGGCAACAATGCAAGGATAGAAGTAAAAGGGATTGGTACATGCAAATTGGACTTGCAAGAAGGCCGAATCTTATATTTACATGATGTCCTTTATGCTCCAGATATTCGACAAAATTTGGTCTTTGTAATTGCTCTTTTAAAACTAGGTTTTAGCATGACTTTTCATGGAGAATGTGTATCTATCTCTCTTGGTACCCGTTTTTATGGTTGTAGTTTTCTAATGAATGGCTTAATGGTTTTAAACACTAAATATTGCAATAGTAGCAATGGTGTTTATTTTTCCTTATTTACTGAATCTAGCAATGATGATGCCGAGATGAATTTATGACATACTAGATTAGGGCATATTGGGCAAGATAGAATGAATAGACTTGCTCATGATGGTCTAGTGGGATCAAACATGAAATTTAATATGTCCACTTGTGAATATTGCTTAAAAGGAAAAATGAATAGAAAATCATTTGGAACAGCCCATAGGGCTGATTATCCATTACAACTTGTACACTCTGATATATGTGGACCAATGAGTACTAGAGCAAGGCATGGAACCTCATATTTCATCACTTTCATAGATGATTATACTCGGTATGGTCATGTCTATTTGATCTCTCATAAATCGGAAGCATTGGATTGCTTTATACGATATCTAAATGAGGTAGAAAATCAATTAGACAAAAGGGTGAAAGCTTTAAGGACCGATTGAGAAGAGAGTATCTATTTGAACAGTTCAAGGAACTGTGTAACAATAAAGGTATTATGAGACAATTAACCATGCCTAGAACTCCACAACAAAATGGTGTTGCTGAACGAAGAAATAGGACATAACTGGACATGGTCAGGTCTATGATGTCACAAGCTAATCTTCCAATACAATATTGGGGAGATGCTTTATTAACTGCAGCATACATACTTAATAGAGTACTTTCTAAGTCAGTATCCTCCATACCTTATGAGTTATGGACAGGTAGAAAATCTGATTTGAGTCAGATGCATCCCTAGGGATGTGCAGCTTATATACTTGACACTTCCCATAAATATGGTAAAATAGGACCTAGGGGAAGGAAATATATTTTTATACGATACTCTGAAAACTCAAAAGGATATGTATTTATTGGTGAGGATTCTGATGGAAGGTTTACTGAAATTGAGTCCCGAGATGTCACTTTTCTTGAAGATCAATTTCCTAAAAAGGATGATAAGGACAAATGTTCTCATTTATATGAAATGGATGAGCAAGAAGAGGTTGGTACAAGTCGTTTGATGGTTGACACTCAAGAAGTTGTACTTAATTCTATTCTTGAAAGTCAGAGCAATAAGGAATTGCTTCAACCATCTCAATTGAGTTGGAGATTTGAGACTGACTTCAAACCAATTTTGATAGGTGGAAGCAATGATTCTCAATTACGAAGGAGTATTCGTTCCAAAACTCCTAGAAAATATTTTCTAATTGAAAATGAAGCTTATATAGTTACTCTCCAAGATGACGATGAACCTACAACTGTCAAAGAGGCACTTGAGTGTCCTGCTAAAGAAAAGTGGAAAGTAGCATTGGAAGAAGAAATGGATTATATGAGACTAAACCAAGTTTGGGATTTGGTTAATTTACCGCCAGGCCGCAAAGCTATTGGGAATATATGGGTTCTTAAAATAAAGCGTAAGGCGGATGGCTCTGTTGATAGATATAAAGCTCGTCTGGTAGCGAAAGGTTATACCCAATAGGAGGGTATAGACTATGAGGAAACTTTTTCACCTATTGTTAGGTTTACCTCTATTCGCTTAATTCTGCTATAGTAGCACATCTAGATTTAGAATTGCATCAAATGGATGTTAAGACCGCTTTCCTACATGCAGAGTTAGACGAGAAAATCTACATGGAACAGCCTGTAGGTTTTCTAGTTAAAGGTCAAGAGAGCAAAGTTTGCAAGCTCAAAAGGTCCATTTATGGCCTGAAACAATCATCTAGATAGTGATACCTCAGATTTTATAAAGTAATTTTAAAATATAATTTTAAAATAATTGATGAGGACCATTGTGTTTATATTAGAAAGATGAATGATAAATTTGCAATTCTATCTTTTATGTTGATGATATTTTGATAGCTGGAAATGACAAGGAGTATGTCATGACCATTAAAAGATGGTTGTCCATGAATTTTGATATGAAGGACATGGGTGAAGCAAATTACATACTGGGAGTAAAAATTAAAGAGATCGTTCAAAGAAATTTTTGGCTCTGTCACAAGAGAATTATATCCAAAGATTCTAGAACGATTTAATATGAGTAGCTGCAAACCCGTGGATACTCCTATATCAAAGGGTGAAGCTTTGAGTCAAAATATGTGTCCTAAGAATCCACAAGAACAAAAGCAAATGTCTACTGTACCATATACAAGTGCAGTTGGGAGTTAATGTATGCTATGATGTGCACCTGCTCGGATATATGTTTTACTATTGGACTAGTTAGTCAATATCAATCGAATCCTGATCCAGAACATTGGAAAGCTGTCAAATGAATTTTGAGATATTTAAAAGGAACTATGGATTACTGCCTATGTTATCAAGGATCAGAATTACATCTTATTGGATATTCAGATGCTGATTGGGAAGGAGATCTCGATCAACAAAAATCTACATCTAGTTATGCCTTTTTACTTAATAAAGGTGCCATATCTTGGTGTAGTAAGAAGCAAACATGCATAGCGCTGTCAACTATGGAAGCTGAATTTATTGCATGTTCAGCTGCTGTACAAGAAGCTGTTTGGTTAAGAAGATTATTGATAATTTGAAAGTTTAAAGTGATGGTGTTGCACCAATCACTATTTATTGTGATAATCAAGCAGCGATTGCTTTCACTAAAGACTCCAAATATCATAGCATAACCAAACATTGATACCTGATACAACTACATTAGAGACATCATTAGTAAAAGAGAAGTGATTGTACAATATATCTCTACGCATCGAATGGTGGTGGATCCCTTGACTAAACCAATTCAAAGAGATGTTTTTATGGCACATATAGATTCTCTTGGATTGCGTAGAATATAAATTGTATTATTGAGCACATATATTGTACTGTTTTTATGATAAATGCAAATGAATGTTCTTTATCAAGATATATATATATATATATATATATATATATATATATATAATATATTATGTATGTATGTATGTATACACATTATATTTTTGGTTAAAAGCTCAACAAAGTGATGTCAAACAAGTTCAAGATTGGCTTACTCACACAAGCAATCACCTCTAGCGCTCGGATAGCGAGTAGAGATGAGACGTAATGTTAGGTATATCGCCTCATAGAGAGTATGAGATGAGATGAATATATATATATATCTATATATATATATATATATATATATATATATGACAATCGATTTGAATAGCCCATTTTTAAATAACCTGTAAAAGCCATATATGAATTCTCAGTGATTGCCTGCTAAATGAAAGCACTTAGAGAATTCAAGTTAGGCGCTTGAAAGCGATTGAACTAAAATCTGTTCAGTGTTTTATCAGACATCGAAAAAATTATAAACACTGTAACACATGATTCATACCATGTGTGCTAGTTCGACTAATAAGGTAGTGAGAGAAAAGATCCCTGCTTCTTCACTGTGTGAGACCGATTGAGGTTAAACAAAAACTTTACAATAATACCCTTATACTTTTTACTATTTTTTTGGCGTTTGTGTTAGTGTCTTGCTATCTTAGCATGTTACCTATGATTATGTATGATTCGATCTATGGAACATGTCTAGATAAGCGACTAAATATGAATTGCAAAATTTTGAGTAGGAAAGGAAGACTATGTTCGATGTATTCATTGGCCGGCAAATCTTGTCGCTTAAGAAAAGCTAGGACTTGATTATGGATACATAACCACATTATTTTAACATGCTCTTGGAGGGATTAGAGATGTTTTGATAAAAGGAATGAGTTTAGGGTATATCGAGTTGAAACTATTGATTATATATACATACATACATACATACATACATACATATATATATATATATATATATATATATATATATATATATATATATATATATATATATATATATATATATATATATATGGGGTTGAGCTACTATGACATTCCTAACAGACGCATGGTACTAAGCTCCCAGTGCAGGTATACTCGCTAGGTCGCACTGTCCAACTATCAGTATGAAATTGGTGTTTAGATTTCTATTGCATTTTTCTTTCTTTCATTTTCCTTTCGTAATGAAGGTCTTACCCTGTATGTACGAGTGGGAGATATTGAACACATGTGACGCCCATGATTGATAACTGTCAATGTGCAGTTATCCACGAAAGCCCCATTATCCACGAAGCCTATGACATTGGCAGTTATAGATATGGACGATGTTTTTCGATGGAAAAACTGCTCCTTCGTGTGTATAAATATACGAAAGGATAAGAGCTGGATATGACAAAAAGAAATCAAGGAAGTATCAGAGTCTAATGCCAGAAGGATAGTTTGGATCGTGAAAGATGGTAACGCCACAACCTAGCATTCAAATTCTTTCTTCGTGGAATCATCAAGGTAAGTAAATTGATCCATACATTTATTCATGTATGATTCATTAGATGAGATATTCTACAGTGAAGTCTTTCTCTCAATGAGCTTTGCTATTGAGCAACTTTCTTTAAATTAGCTTAGGGAGTTGTTAATTTTTATGTTTACAAAGACATGATCAATTTAAAATGAATAGAAATGATATAGGAGTGCATCTGGGCTGGAGGGACTGGGCGGTGTGAAGGGCTCTACCCAATTATATATTTCAGTTCAGAAATGGAAAGAGAGGCAAGCATAAGAAATATGGCTTCAAATTCAGCAAATGAGTCATCATATCTTTTTTTTAAGTACTGGAAAAGTGGGCTGCAAAACCTCTGGCTGATTTGTGCCTTTGAGACGGACATCTCTCACTCCATCAAACATGGTCGTATTACATCACCTTCTGAACTCTTTGCGGGTTTAGGGGAAATTTTATAAGTTTGCTTCTTTCTCTGGGTGGCATAATTTAGAGCAAGTTGGCTGCATAGATTTTTTGCAAGGCCGCTGCAGCCACAGACTGGCTTTGTGAGGCATTGGAACCAAGTTTTAGAGGCATTGGGCAGACAGCTAGACATCAACACTGCTAAATATGTAAATGTTAGGAGCCTTCTCAACCTAGAACTGTACCTAATAGTAAACCTCATATTTTTTTTGCTAGAAAAATATTCTTAGATGACGAACATAGTGATGAATGAGACATAAAAATACTATACATACAATAAGAAGGAATAAAGGGATGGAGATAACGCACCATGAAAGACACTAAGTTCAACACCTATTGGCTGTTGCAAGGAATCTGTGAACAAATACTCGATTATTTTTTATGGGCCATCTATGTTAGTGTTCCTTTTATATGGCCCACATGGATATATGATTGATTTATCATTTATTTATTCTAAATGATAATTATGATATCTGATTTTATCAGATATTTAAATTTAAGTGATAATGATGGTTTAATAAAGCTAATTTCTTATTGGTTCATTTTTGGGAAGTTGTTATCTCATAACTTCTCTTTGATGGAAAGAAAAATTTAACGTATTATCAGATTGGTCCTCTCTCTCCTATATAGTCTCTTTGACCATCAAAACAGATGAGGAAGAGAATTAGGAAAGAGGAAGAAACTCAATCTGTCGTTAACCGATACGCAGCCTCTCGTTCCTCATCAATAAATATCAATAGATCAAGGTAGGCATTCTTGGTTTATATTTTATGTAAAAATCATTTATTCTAAGATCTTGGTCATTATCTTTATTAAAGAAAATCCTTTAATGGATCTTACATGTGGTATTAGAGCCTTGATTGAAGAATTTATGATTTTTCATTATGAATCTATCTCTAACTATTCATATATATATATATTCTTCCATTATGAATAAAATGATTAAAATGATATAGAGGTAAGATTTTTGTTGCCGCCGGGATCTGTCCTCCGACTCGGGCGCGGTTGGTCTCCTGATCGGGCTTCCTCCTGGGCGGACCTGCACAGAAGTCCTCAGACGAGAGGCGTTGGGGGTGGCCCTCCGTGGAAGACCCTCCGACGCTCAAGTCAGTAGGGATCGATGATCAACAAAAATGAGGAGAAGGATCTCTTTGGGGAGTCCCTGCAGGGGTGGCCAATTGGGAGCTCTAGGGGAGCGCCGATGAGCAGTGAAGGAGAGAGAGAGTAAGAGTGAGAGTGGGCTGTGCGTGCATACTTGAGAGAATCTGGGAGTGTCGTATTTATAGGCAATCACCTGAATCTTGAGCGACTTTTGGAAGGTTCGAAGGTTGTTGGGATACGAAGATGATTCGAATCAGGTTGTTGTGAGGCGGTGGGATCCGTATCTTGTTTGTTGAAGGATCGACGGGTGGGAGAGCTCTTTGATGGCCTGAGATCCGATGAGCGTGTAGGTTCTAGGCCGTTATTGTAGATCCTAGACCACTCCTCGATATGATTCTTGTTTGGGATTCTGTTACGCGAGATCTGGGCTCTCCCACGTCGGGTTCCACGGAGGTGCATGTCGAGCCATGGATTGCTCGGGGAAGCCGAGCTACGGGTTGCTCGGGAAAACCGAGCTATGAGTTGCTCGGGGAAGCCAAGCTATGGATTGCTCGGAGAAACGGAGCTATGAGTTGCTCGGGGAAGCCGAGTTATGGATTGCTCGGGGAAGACCGAGCTATGGGTTGCTCGGGGAAGATCGAGCTATGAGTTGCTCGGGGAAGACCGAGCTATGGATGGCTCGGAGAAGACCGAGCTATGGGTAGCTCGGGGGAAGCCGAGCTATGGGTAGCTCGGGGAAGCTGGGCTACGGGTTGCTCGGAGAAGACCGAGCTATGGATGGCCCGAGAAAGCCGAGCTATGGGTAGCTCGGGGAAGCCAGGCTACGGGTTGCTCGGAGAAGACCGAGCTATGAATGGCCCGGGGAAGCCGAGCTATGGGTAGCTCGGGGGAAGCCGGGCTACGAGTTGCTCGGAGAAGACCGAGTTATGGGTAGCTCGGGGGAAGCCGAGCTACGGGTTTCTTGGGAAAGACCGAGCTATGGATGGCCCGGGGAAGCCGAGCTATGGATGGCTCGAGGAAACCGAGCTATGGGTTGCTCGACCCGCTGGACCATACTAGTTAGCTTATTCTTTATGGGCGTAATGTAGCGGGCGGGGGATGGGGCTGATCATAGCCCCTTCGCACTGTTATCAACGCAATGGTGATTTTACCCCTCAACACATGCCCCCCACTCCCTAGTTCGAAGCGTAGGTTCGGGCGTAGGGAGTATAGACTTAGGTGGCGCAATTCGAACGAGGGGACATGTATTTGACAGCCCACGCAATGATGTCCTAATTAATGCTACGTGGCCATTTTGCCTTTTCGAGGTGGATCCGTCGTTCCTTAGGAGCGAAGGCAACAGCTGGGGGAGCGCCACGTAGGAGATCTCAATTTTCATGACGCATGTAGTGGCAGTTCAGGACGTCTTGGTTGAGAAACTTCATCTTCACCCTGAGGCAGTTTCCCTTGGGAAAAACGGAGTTGTGGCGGCGCCCTCCCTATTTGTAGTGCTCTCTCGCTTTCCCTTAGAGAACTTTGTTTTTTCATTTTCTCAGCGATCTTGCTCAGCGTCTCTTTCGATTGAAGACATGGTGAGTCCGAGTGATTAGGCTTCGGAGGTGACCTTGGCAGATCTGGAACGGATACATCGCCTGTACAAGATTCCCCAAGATGTTACCTTGTTTCTCCCGACGGCTGAGGACAGGGTGACATCCGGATTAGGGGACGAGATGTTCTGCTATGAGGAAAGTTTGAGGGCAGGTCTCCGGTTCCCTCTTCATCCACTGGTGCAGGAGGTGATGAGGTTCTACAACATATGCTTCACCATGGTGGCTCCCAACAGTTGGCGCAACCTCATTGGATTCATCTCGTTGTGCAGCCATGTCGGGGTGACCGCGACCCTTCCGATGTTCAGGGTGTGCTACAATCTGGTCTCTGGGAGGGCCTCAGAGTGGCCTTACATCAGCCCCCGGAGGTCCTTCAAGATGATTTCGGATAACCCATCATCGATAAGGAATGGAAGTCGCGATTCTTTATAGTCGAGGGGAATATCGGCTTGGATTTCCCTCGGGTATGGGGACAATACGTAAAGGATCCAGAAGCGCACCCGGAATTAACTGAGTCGGAGAAAAGAGATCTGATCGTGTTGCGCGGCAGTCAAGCGCTTCCAGCCAGTGCCCTTCTATCGGAGGACGCTCTCTTCATGGTCGGATTGAGTCCCATCGATCCTCGCGGTGAGTATCACTTCGTAGCCAGTAGCTTAATGTGGCTCCATCTTTGATTTTTGTGCAAACTAACGAGCGAATCATATTGCCCCTACAGCCGAAAGGTCGGCGCTCACAGACCAGATGAGGGAGGAGCTAGGAAAGCGCCGCAGGAGATCCGGCTCCAGCAGCAAGCATAGGGCCGAGAAGAGGTCTTGCCCTTCCGGCTCCCGCCCTAGGGGGATCAGGAGAGACGGTGATAGCATCTCTCCGTCAACAAGTTGCTGAGCTGACTCGGCATGTGGAAGACCTGGCAGCTCCTGGGGGAGACATTAGGCCTCTGCGAAGGCCATTTTTCACTCTTTCTTTTTGTACTTTTTCTTATAATAAATAAAGAGAGAAGTCCTTTATCTTTTTTTTTGGTGATCTTTTGTTCTCTGTTGAGAGCGTTGTTGCTTGGTTCATAAAAAAGGAAAAACCGCTTGTTCCTGTTTGAGCCAAAGGGGGACCTGGGCGGTCCCATGGGTTTACGTGATAAGTCGTGGTTTCGTTTGCAGAGCGAGACAGGCGCTTGGGTGATAAGGTACAGGGATATTGCTCGGGGATTTATCAGTAGGAGGGATTCCCCAACTTTGTCTGGGGTTCGTGGGCGGCCGTGTAGGGCCTGTCAAGGCCTTTAGGGATTTGCTAAAGGCGCAGACTTTGTGTCTACTGACGGTTTTGCATGGTGTGCATTTTTCAAACCGGCCGAAGTTCTGGGGACTGTTCGAAAGTCCTTCGGCTTTAATCGAGGTTTGCGTGCTTCGATTTTTGCCGAGGCTTTAGAATTCATCACTAGGCCCAACCGAGGTTCGGAGACTTGTTGCTCGGCCCTGCCGAGGTTTGGATAATAGTTGCTCGGCCCATCCGAGGTTCAGAGATTAGTTGCTCGGCCCAGCCGAGGTTCGGAGAATAGTAGCTCGGCCCAGCCGAGGTTCGGAGATGTGTTGCTCGGCCCAGCTGAGGTTCAGAGAATAGTTGCTTGGCCCAGCGAGGTTCGGAGATTAGTTGCTCGGCCCAGCTGAGGTTCGGAGATTTCCTGCTTAAACAGGTAACTTGGTCATGCCGAGGATTGGTAAGCAGCATCTGTTTCTTTTCAGGATTTTTGGCGATATAATTTATGGTGATTTATATCATGAATCATGAAACAACGTGCCAACAAAAATTTAAGAAGGCGAGCCTATAGAGGGCATACCCTACTAATGATACTTGCAGAGGTTGTCCGAATTCCACGTTCGAGGGATGGATCTTCTGCTTAGATCTTGCAGCTTGTAGGTCCCGGGTCCGATGATCTCCGCTACTTGGTAGGGGCCTTCCCAGTTTGGGGCTAGCTTTCCTTGCTCCAGCGGTTTGGAGACAGATGCTTTCCGGAGAACAAGGTCACCAGGCAAGAAAGCTTTCCCTTTGACTCTGGAGGCATGGTAGTGGGCCACTCTTTGCTGGTAGGCAGCCATTCTGATCAGAGCTTTTTCTCTAATCTTCTCTACCAGGTCAAGGTTGGCGCGGAGCTGCTCATCGCTGGCTTCCTCCGAGTAGCTTTCCACCCACAGAGAAGGGAGCCCTATCTCCACGGGGATGACGGCCTCTGTGCCGAAGGCCATTCGGAATGGGGTTTCGCATGTGGGTACTTTCGGGGTGGTGCGGTAGGCCCATAGGACATGGTGTAATTCGTCTGCCCACCTGCCTCGGGCTCTGGAGAGTCGAGCTTTGATCCCTTGAAGCAAGGTCCGGTTGGTTACTTCGGCTGCGCCGTTGGCCTGTGGATGCCCGACCGAGGTAAGGCGGTGGTGGATCCCATGCTCCTCGTAGAACTGACGAAACTTTGGATTGTCGAATTGTTTGCCGTTGTCAGTGATGATGGTGTGCGGGAGGCTGAAGCGGCAGATGATGGATCTCCACACAAAATCCCTGGCCCGAGCCTCAGTTATTTGAGCGACTGCTTCCGCCTCGACCCATTTGGTGAAGTAATCGATGGGGATGAACAAAAACTTCCGTTGCCCCGTGACGAGCGGAAATGGGCCAAGAATGTCCATTCCCCACTTGGCGAAGGGCCAAGCAGAGGAAATGGGGACCAGGCTGGCGGAGGGAAGCCTCTGAATGCTTGAGTGCCTTTGGCATGGGTCGCAAGCTCGGACAAGGTCGTCAGCATCCTTTTGCATGGTTGGCCAATGTAACCTTGATGCAGCACCTTGTGGCACAAGGACAGGCCCCCAGATGGTTGCCGCAAATCCCCTCGTGCACCTCCCGAAGGCATAATCAGCTTCAGATAGGAGGAGGCATCTAAGCAATGGCATAGAGAAGGATCACTTGTAGAGCTGGTCATCAATTAGCACATAGTGGGTGGCTTGCAGTTTTAGCCTTCTAGCTTCCCTTCGATTGGCCGGGAGCGACCCTTCTTTGAGGTACTTCAGGATGGGGTCGAACCATGATGGTTTGGCCTCAACTTGCATCACTCGGTCAGCTTCCGCGATACTAGGTCTCTCCAAGGTCTCCAGGTGGAATTTTCGTCCGGCATCCATTGATTCCGCGATCGCCAGCCGAGATAGCAGGTCGGCACGGGCATTTTCAGATCTAGGAATCTGAATGATCTCAAATTTGGGGAAATGGGAGAGTAGGCTCTGAACCTTTTGGAGATATCGGATCATGTTCGGTTCCTGGGCCTCAAACTTCCCTCGCACGTGACCTGCCACCAGCTGGGAGTCGGTGAAGGCATTCAGTTTCTCCACTTAAGGCTGCGGGCAATCCGGAGGCCGGCCAGTAGGGCTTCATATTTAGCTTCATTGTTGGAGGCCGGGAAGGAGAAGCGGACGTCATATTCAAAAGTCTTTCCCTTCGGGCTGGTGAGGACCAAGCCCGCACCGGAGCGATGGGCATTGGATGACCCGTCGACATGGAGGAGCCACTGGGCGCCAGATTTTGGTTTCTCAGGGGAGTCAGGGGCGGAGCCATCCTTCGGGATGGTACACTCGAGGAGGAAGTTGGCTAGCACCTGAGCTTTGATGGCCGAGCGAGGCTGAAATCGGATGTTGTGATCACTCAGTTCGACGGCCCATTTAGTCATTCTCCCTGATGTCTCTAGACGGTGGACCACCGCCTTGATGGGTTGGTCAGTCAGGACCATCACAGAATATGCTTGAAAGTATGGCCGCAACTTTCGGACTGAGGTGATCAAGGCCAACACCATCTTCTCGATCCAGGTATACCTCATCTCCGTGTCTCGGAGCAGTTTACTGACATAATAAATCGGCTTCTAGGCCTTATTTTCTTCTCTGACCAGCACCGAGCAAACGATACCTTCGGAGACAGCCAGATACAGGCACAATGTCTCCCCGGGATTTGGACTGCTAAGGAGAGGGAAAGAGCCGAGGTACTTCTTGAGATCTTTGAATGATTTTTGACACTCGGGGGTCCATTGGAAATTCTTGGCCGACTGGTGAGTTTTGAGGAAGGGGAGGCACCTTTCGATGGAATGAGCCACGAAACGGTTAAGGGCTGCTATCCTTCCGGTTAGGCGCTGGACTTCTTTAATAGACGCCGGGGGCGCCATCTGCTGGAGAGCTTGGATCTTCTGGGGGTTAGCTTCGATACCCCGATGGGAGACCATGAAGCCGAGGAACTTTCCAGAGTTAACGCCGAAGGCGCACTTAGTCGGATTGAGCTTCATCTGGTATTTGCGGAGTGTCGCGAAGCTCTCCGAGAGATCCTCGACGTGCTGTGATGCTTCTTTGCTCTTGACTAGCATGTCGTCAATGTATACCTCCATGTTCCAGCCGATTTGTTCTTTGAAGACTTTGTTGACCAGCCTTTGGTAGGTGGCACCTGCATTTTTAAGACTGAAAGGCATAACACGGTAACAGTAAGTACCTTGGTCGGTTATGAAGGTGGTCTTTTCTTCATCTTCGGGAGCCATCCAGATCTGGTTGTAGCTCGAGTAGGCATCCATAAACGTTAGCATTTGGTGACCCGAGGTGGCATCCACAAGCTGGTCGATTTGGGGGAGGGGAAAACTATCCTTCGGGCACGCCTTATTGAGGTCGGTGAAGTCGATGCAGATCCGCCACTTGCCGCTCAACTTCTTTACCATGATGACATTTGACAGCCAGCTTGGGTAATTCACCTCCCAAATGAAGTTCGCCTTGAGAAGTTTATCAACCTCCTCCTCAATAGCTCTTGCCGCTCTGGAGTGAAACTCCTCTTCTTTTGCTCGATGGGCCGGTACATTTCATCCACGTTAAGGCGGTGGACAAGAACTTTGGGGCTGATTCCTAGCATGTCGAGGCGGACCAAGCAAAAACATTGGCGTTGCTTCGAAGGAAGTCGATCAGCTCCTACCGGGATTTGCCTTTCAGCAACGACCCGATCTTTATGGTTCGGTTAGGATGAGCCTCGTCCAGTGGTACTTCCTCTAGTTCCTCGGCTGGTTCCCCTCGTTGCTCGACGAATTCCTTCCGAGCATCTAACCCATCAACTTTAGGCATTCTGGACTGAAGGCTGGTGACAAAACACTGCCGAGCCATAGTTTGGCTCCCTTGGACGACACCAATTCCTCGCCTGGTGGGAAATTTCATAGATAGGTGTGGGATGGAGACAACGGCTTTGAGAGACATTAGGCTGGGTCTTCCAAATATCGTATTGTAGGGCGACCTGAGCTTAGTCACTAGGAAGTCCGTATGAACAGTGGCCACAAGGGGCCAAGTTCCTGCCCGAACCGTTAAGGTTACGACCCCCTCTGGGACGATGACGTCGCCTGTGAACCCCATTAGGGTGGAGTCCACGGCTCGGAGGTTTTTCATGAGCAATCTTATCTTGGCAAACACATCAAGGTACAAAACATTCACGGAGCTTCCACTATCAACAAGGATTCGACTTACATCGTAGTTATTTAAATTGAGCGATACAACCAATGCATCGTCATGTGGGAATTGTATCCCCTGGAGATCATCGTCGAAGAAGGAGAGCTCATCCGTTCGTGCTTTCTTTGGCACCGAGCATTCATCATCATTTATAGAGCTTGAGCCACCGGCTTTCTCAATCATGTTGATGTGGCCGATTATAGGCAGATTTGAAGGAGGAGGAGGAGGCTGATGAAGCTCGGGCTGATGGTCACCCCCTTGTCCTGGCTCAGGCGCCCTCTTGAACTGGTTCAGTCGGCCCTGTTGGATCAGCCTCTCAATCTCATTCTTCAACTGCCAGCATTCCTCGGTGTCATGGCCATGCTCCCGGTGATAGCGGCAGTATTTGGTGGGGTCCCTCCGAGTTGGGTTCCCTCGGAGAGGAGTTGGTCGGGGGAGCTGGCGCTCTATCTCCATGAGGATTTGCGCCATGGGTACAGTGAGTGGAGTGTACCGATCAAATCGCCTTGGTGGGCTCCGGGAGTGATTTCTTGGCGGCGGCGGGGGAGCTCTTTGGTGACAAGGCAGGCTTGGCTGATGGATGGGTCGGTGCCTATCCGAACATTTAGGTTCTTTCTTCCTTGCCAGCTCGGCGTGGGCAGCTCTCCGCGATTCTTCGACCCTGGCGTATTTATCTGCCAGGGCCATCATATCGGAGAGGTTCGGAGGATAGCTGACCTTCATCGTCAGGTAGAAGTCGCTCTCCTTCAAGACTCCCCCCGCTAGGGTGGACATAGCCACCTCATGATTAAGGTGGTCCACCTCCAGCATGGCCTTGTTGAAACGGCCAAGGTAATTTCTCAAGGACTCCCCCTCTCTCTGCTTGACTTTGGAGAGGGAGTCGGATCTCCATCGGTGACGGTGGCTACTGACGAACTGGCCAATAAAAAGGCGGCTCAGCTCGTTGAATGAATCAACGAAACCCGGTTTCAAGGCGTTAAACCAGGTTTGGGCAGATCCTCTGAGGGTGGAAGGGAAAGCACGGCAGAGGATCGCGTCTGATGCTCCATGGAACATCATTATTGATCGAAAGCTACTAAGGTGATCGTCCGAATCAGAGGAGCCATGGTAGGGCTCGATGGTGGGTAGTTTAACATGAGAGGGGATCACTTCCTTCATGATCTCTTTAGTGAAGGGGATGCCCTGCTCTGCCTTGGGCTGAGGCGGATGAGCCTGCTTGGCGGCGTCCAGCTCCTGACGCATCTCCCAGAGTTGTCGATGGATTTCCTCTTCAGATGTAAGAGGAGGAGCCAGGCGAGGAGAGTGCGGGGAGGGCATCGAATCATGGCGGGAGGACTCTGGAGAGAGGGATCGGGCTCGCCGAGATCTGGGGGGATCCCTGTTGCAGCCCCCTCGCGGGACTGGTCTGTCCTCCTTGGGTCGGTGTGGGGGGCCCGCGACTCTATGCGGGCCAGAAGAAGAGGTGGCCAGAGAAAAAGGGGCTATGGCCTCCTCAGGAAGGCGCGGAGCAGGGGCGGTTGCGAGGCACTCCTGAACCAGATGGGTCAGGGCTTGGACTTGCTGGACCAGCGTGCCAAACTGATCCTGGGTCACCAGGATAGCTGGCAGCGATCGGGTCTCAACTGGTGGCAGCTGCGGCGCCACGTTGCTCATCGGATCAGGTCTTTGGGAGATGACCTGGTCCTGGGCTTCAGAAGTTGCTCTTCTCCGATTAGCCATTGGAGAGGTTCTCTTCCGGATCGAGATCCTTATCTCCTTTCTTCAAGTTTTAACGGGACTTGAGGCCCTTCCTCTAGCGCCAATCTATTGCCGCCGGGATCTATTGGCGCGAAAATTCAAAAGGAATGATTGCCTTCTTGGTGCGCTTTAAATGGTTTGATAAGCTGGCGCTTTGTCCCGAGGCAGTGTCGCTTCGAAGATCTCCTATAATCATGCATTAGGTGGGGCTGACGTTGGCGCTGAATCGCTCCAGAGAGGGAGCTCATCGGGGGATGGAAAAAGGCAAGGACCATCATTGTCGCTCTATTTTCTATGCCCCACTATTGGCCAGGGATCACGCCTTTTGGAGTGAATCAAGGCGGTACGCCTCGGGCACAGGTGAGGTTTTCGGCTGGCAGCCCGTAACGCAATGGACAGGCGCCACTTGGCAGGATCTTGGGCTGCGTTAGTCGATGATGGTGGCTATAAAAGCATTTTAAGAGCCTACGGAAACCTTTATGCTGCCATTGCTTTCTTCCACTTTCTTCTTTCCTGAGTTCTTCTGCGACCTGAGTCCTTTCAATTCCCAGGTTAGTTCCATCCCTTACTTCACCTATGGACCGCAACACCATTAGGGAGGGCAAGAGACCCGTAGAAGAGTTTTCCCAATCTAGCAGTGAAAACCAGGCCCTTGTAGCTAGTAGCCAAATGCCTCGGCCGGTAGGTGGCGTCGTCATCCGCGACCAATCAGGGGCGATAGGACCTCTGTCCACCTCCGGTCCTCTTATTAGGGCAGTCCCCGTGTCCTTTCGCCGTCTGGTGCTTCCTCCGGCGGTGAGTTCTGATCTAGCGGGTCTAGTGGGGGTGGCCTCAACCATGACCTCTAAGGACGTAGAGGCCGTTAGGGCTAAATACCTGGTCCCTGACTTCATTGGCCTATCCGCGTCGAGGCCCAAAGATAGGGTGACCTCTGACCATCCAGGTCGGGTTGCTCTATACGATGAGTTCTTTCGGTGTGGGCTGCGCCTTCCTTTCCATCATTTTTTTCTTAACCTCTTAGATAGGTATAGGTTAGTGTCGGCACAGTTGACTCCGAACTCGATTCGGATCATCTGTGCCTTTGTCATTCTTTGTCATTTTGATGGGGCCCGCCCAGGGCTATCTTTGTTTCGAGCTTTCTATAAGCTCCGCCGTCAAGGTGAGGGGGCCTGGTGGGCATTTACCGCCAGGCCGGGTAGGGCTTTCCCCTTAGGCCTCTCGTCCAAAGTTAGGGGGTGGAAACCTAGATTTCTTTTTACCCACATCGAGGGGATAAGGGCCGCCTGGAGGGAGCTAGACACTAGCTCCAACGAAGATTCCTCTGTAAGGGATAGGGATAAGGAACTATTCACCCAACTGCCAAATCCCCAGCTATAAGGAACTCCTGTCCGAGGAGAACCTGGTAGAAGCCGAATTAGCCCCTGCGGCCAGTGAGCTTGACGTCTGAATCCTTCTGCCCTGTCCTTCGATTTGCTGTATGTCGCCACTAATGCCCATTATTCTTTTCCGTGCAGCAATGAAGGTTTCTGCCAGCGATTTTGAGGCCTACCTAAGGCATAAGAGGCAGGCAACCGGTGAGCCGTCTAGGCCGGCGAAAAGAATTCGGAGAAGGGAGCCAGCCGGGCCGACCGCCGCCCTCACGGCCTCAGCATCTGTGGAGGAGCTGGCTGAGAAGAAGCCGGTCGCGAGGGTGGCTCCGAAGCCAGCTAGGCCTGAGATTGAAGAAGGGGAGATCCCGGCCACCATCGAAACGATGGTGGTGGTCTTGGATGAGGAGGAAGCCCCCGCCGCTGCCGATGCGCCCGAGGCAGGGCGGGTTACCATCGCCGTCAGCCCCCCGACTGCTGCAGAGCCGGGGAGGGAGAGTGCTCCCCCAACTGCCAGCGAGGGGGAGCGAGTTGCCAGGAAGGCCCGGGATGGGGCGGAGGCGACCGAGAAGAAGAGGGGTGAGCCGAGGAGCTCATCCCCTCAACCGGCCCATCGCCCGGCCCGCCCCCAAGCCGAAGGTCCGCAGGAGGGGCAGACACGGCTGGTCCCTACAATTAGCACAATGGCGGATGCTGCACAAGCCTCCCGCCTCCTGTCGGGAGTTTGGACCACCGAGTTCGAAGAGGAGATGCGGGGATTGAGTCACTCCGCACTCATGGATATGGTCATGGTCGCCGTTGTCCAGGTACTTTTTGAATCTTCCTCATTTTCCTCAATGTTTTTTATCTTCCTACAGCTAACATGTTTCCTTTGCTACAGATGGCCAACGGCGCAATTGGTTTTCGTGAGGCACTCGCCCGCTCCTCGAACACGATGATCAAAGCCATGGCGAGGGCCGACAAGTATAAGAAGGAGAGCATGGCGTAGGCCGAAAGCATTGCTCACATTCATCAAGAGACCTTGGCCCGGGAGGAGAGCGTGGCCGGCCACCTAAGGGAGATGGAGAGCCGGGCCTCCGCAGCCGAGGCCAAAATGGAGTTGGCCTCAGAAAGGTCGAAGGCCGCCGTGGTGTAGAATGAAGAGCTGGCCCGACGGCTCCAAAGCGCCGAGGAGGAGGTCCGGGCCGCAGGGAAGAGGGCCGCTGCCGTGGAGAAAGCAGCAGCGAAAGCGGTCTCGGAGAAGGCCGGGGCGGTGGCCTGTGCCGATGAGGCTAGTGCCCGTGCCGAAGAAGCCGAGAGCAGGGCCTAGGAGGCCGAGGTGTGAGCCAAGGAGGCCGAGGCCAAAGCGCAGCATGCTGAAGCTGAGGCGGGGCAGGCCATCTCCAATTACAAGGCCTCGCCGGAGTTCAAGCAAGAAGTCATCGAGGTCAGCCTCGATGCCTATGTTCAAGGCTTCGAGATGTGCAAGGTCAGAGTATCTGCTGCCCTCGAGATCGACGTTGCTGAACTTGAAGACATCCGGCCTAGGGAGCCTGACGAGGAGCCAGCAGAGAAAAAGGACGAGAAGAAGCCTGGCCCCGGTGAGCCTTGAAGACCCACTATCCATTTTTCTTCTTTATCTTGTGTAACCGGCCTCAGGCCTGATTTTGTACTTACCCTTGACTGTTAATAAAGAAACTTTTTTGTCAAAGCTTCTCAACTTTGTACCTCTTCTTGATTACCAATAAAGAAGAAATTTTTATCAAACTTTGCTCTATCTGTTCCTTCTTCTTTTGGGAAAAGCGCTTAACTGTGTCTTTGCTTCCCGTGGCCGAATCACATATGCTGAGAACGTCATGGCCGAACATTGCATCCTCTGAAACGTTTTCTCAGCTTCAAACGTTGCATATGTTGACCATGCCGCAGCCGAACTACGACTTTGGACTGGATGATGTTCGAATGCATCCCCGGAATGTAGGCCGGCCATGTGGAAGGTTACTCAAGAGGCCTCATGATGCTGTAGACTATTCGAGAGAAGACTCATTTGTATATGAATCTTCTAAAGGCTTGGAAAGACCCATGGGCGACTTGACGCCAAGATTAATTTCAGAGGCATTGGGACTGACCAGAGATGGTCGAGGCTGACTTAGCCGACGCGAGGGTGCCAAGGATGAGCGGGGCCGACCGAGGGAGGCTTACGCCGACTCGACCAGTGTTGGAGATGCCTGGGTCGGTCAGGGTCGACCGGGAAAGGCTGTGGCTGAGCCGGCTGACCCGGAGTTCGTGAGGGCCATGCGGAGCCTTATGGAGCTATCTCCCTGGTCTGGGTTCCATGTGAAGGGCGACCTGAACGCATATGGGGCTATTAGGAGAAGCGCCGCTGTGCCGGGGTCGAGAGTTGTCCTGCTAGCTGCGGTGCCGGTGATCCTTTTAAGCCACCTCAGGGGTTTGTGTGTTGCCTGAGGGGCGACTCGATCGGGTACGGAGCTGTTAGGGTCTTAACTGACTCGGGGGCACCACCGTATCGGGGCCGAGTGGTGTCCCATTAGCAGCGATGCCGGTGAGCTCCTTCTGAACCACCTCAGGGGTTTGTGTGCCGCCCGAGGGGCGACTCGACCGGGTACGGAGCTGTTAGGGTCTTAACTGACTCGGGGGCACCGCCGTGCCGGGGCCAAGTGGTGTCCCGTTAGCCGCAATGCTGGTGAGCTCCTTTTAAACCACCTCAGGGGTTTATGTGCTGCCCGAGGGGTGACTCGACCGGGTACGGAGCTGTTAGGGTCTTAACCGACTCGGGGGCACTGTCGTACCGGGGCCGAGTGGTGTCCCATTAGTCGCGATATCGGTGAGCTTCTTTTAAACCACCTCAGGGGTTTGTGTGCTGCCTGAGGGGCGACTCGACGGGGTATGAAGCTGTTAGGGTCTTAACCGACTCGGGGGGCACCGCCGTGCCGGGGCCGAGTGGTGTCCCATTAGCCGCGATGCTGGTGAGCTCCTTTTGAGAGACCTGGTCTTTGGGTGCGAGGGAGAGTAGGCTACGACGTCAGAAGGGACCTCCTTTATTGCCCATGCCCTAGGGGAATACACTATTGATAATATTGGCGGAGGTTATCCGCATTCCAGGTACGTGGAATGGGTTGTCTGTTGAGCTCTTCTAGCTTGTATGCCCCCCGATGGAGTGTCTCGGCGACACGATAAGGGCCCTCCCAGTTGGGGGATAGCTTGCCTCCCTCTATAGGCTTGGAAACCTCAGCTTTTCTCAAAACCAAGTCTCCGCGGCGAAAAACCTTGAGACGAACTCGAGCATTGTAGTACTTGGCCGCTCGCTGACGAAAGGTCGCCATGCGCAGCCTTGCCCGATCATGCGCCTCGTCGATGAAGTCCAGACTAGCCCAAATCAGTACGGAGTTGTTTTCCTCATTGAAGGACTCCACACGTGGAATGGGTAGTCCGATCTCGATGGGAATGACGGCCTCGGATCCGAAGGCAAGATTAAAGGGAGTCTTGCCCGTCGGGGCTCTGGGGGTCGTGTGGTAAGTCCATATCATACTGGGGAGCTCTTCCACCCACCAACCTTTGGATCCGTCTAGCCGAGTTCTGAGTCCTCTGAGGATGGTGCGGTTCATGACCTCGGCCTCTCCGTTGGTTTGGGGGTGGCCGACAGAAGTAAATCTATGATGAATGCCTAGTTTGTCACAGAAGACTTTAAATGCTTCATTGTTGAATTGGCGGCCGTTGTCCATGACGAGGGTGTGAGGCAGGCCAAATCGGCATATGATCGACTTCCAGAAGAAAGCTTTGACCTTGCTTTCAGTGATCTTGGCCAGTGCCTCGACCTCAACCCATTTGGTGAAGTAGTCGATGGCGACTAGTAAGAATCTCCGTTGCCCTGAAGCTGGGGGGAATGACCCGAGGATGTCCATTCCCCATTGAGCGAAAGGCCATGGGACTGAGAGCGGGCTCAGCGGGGTAGATGGTTGATGTTGAATATGTGCGTGGCGCTGACACCCATCACATTTCTGAACTAATTTAGCCGCGTCCTCCCTCATAGTGAGCCAGAAGTACCCCTGACGGAGAGCCTTTTGGGCTAAGGATCTGCCCCCCAGATGATTTCCACAGATGCCCTCGTGGATTTCTCTGAGGATGTAGTCGGCGTCAGCGGGTCCTACACACTTGAGCAGGGGGTAGTAGAACGACCTTCTGTATAGACGCCCGTCGAGAAGGATGAATTTGGAGGCCCTCCACTTGAGCAGCCTGGCTTCATTGTGGTCATCAGGGAGTATACCATCAGTGAGATAGCGGACGTAGGTATCCATCCATGTGGGCTCTTGGGTGAGCGGGAGGACTTCCTCACTATCCTCTATGCTAGGCCTTTCTAAATATTCAATGTAAGTGTCCTTTGCCATGGCGTCGGCAGAGGTAGCCAGACAAGAGAGGATGTCGGCCTTGGCATTCTCGCTCTGGAAAATGTAACTGATACTGAAGTAAGGTAGCGGGGAGATCAAAAGCTGAACCTTGCTCAAGTACTGAGTCATAACAGGGTCGCACGCCTCGTATTCTCCGTTGATTTGCCCGGAGACAAGTTGCGAGTCTGTAAAAGCTCTGAGATGCCTGATTCCAAACTCTGGGCTAGCCTTAATCTGGCCAACAGGGCTTCATATTTAGCTTGATTGTTGGTTGCCTCGAATAGAAACCGCAGGGCACATTCTGTCCTCTCTCCCTCTGGCCCGGAGAGAATGAGGTCGGCACTGCTTCCCTGAGAGTTCGATGCACCATCCATATGAAGGATCCAAGTTTCTCCATCGTCGTTTGGTTCGGGCTCGCACTGTTCTTTGGTAACCTCTTCAGTCACCTCCTTCACCCAAGTGCATTCAACTAGGAAGTCAGCTAAAACGTGGGACTTTAGAGCTGGTCGTGCCTGGAAGGAGAGGTCAAACTCTCCTAGCTTGATGGCCCACTTGGCGAGTCGGCCTGAGGTATCCGAACAAGCCAGGATGGCTTGAAGGGGCTGATCCGTGAGCACCACGATAGGATGAGCTTGAAAGTACGGGCGAAGGCGCCGGGCGAAAACTATCAGGGCAAAAATGACTTTCTCTATCTTGGAGTATCTAACTTCTGCATCATGAAGGACCTTACTCACATAATAGACGGGTCTCTAGGTTCCGTCGGCATCGAGACGCACCAGGACTGAGCTAACAGCTTCCGAAGAAGCAGCTAAGTAGAGGAAGAGACTTTCCCCGTCTCTTAGCTTGGATAGGAGCGGCGGAGAGGACAGGAACGCCTTCAACCCGTCGAAGGCTTTCTGGCAGTCGTCCGTCCACTCGAAGCTGTTCATCTTCCGCAGGGCCTTGAAGAAAGGGAAGCATTTCTCGGCCGATTTGGAGAGGAAACGGCTTAGAGCCGCTATCCTCCTTATTAGTCATTGTACTTCCTTCTTACTGGATGGTGGCCTCATGTTGAGCATGGCGCTGATCTTCTCTGGGTTCGCCTCGATCCCCTACTGGGTCACCATGAAACCCAGGAACTTGCCCGCCGTGACCCCGAAAGCACATTTCTTGGGGTTCAGCCTGACTTGGAAATGACAGAGATCAAAGGCGCGGGTGCTCTTTGTCAGCATGTCATCTACATAGACCTCCATATTTCGGCCTAGCTGGTCTTGGAACACTCTATTCATCAACCTTTGGTAGGTTGCCCCCGCATTCTTGAGGCCAAAAGGCATCACTTTGTAGCAATAAATGCCTTTCTCCGTCACAAAGGATGTGTGCTCTTCGTCACTGGGGTCCATCCTTATCTGATTATATCCGGAGAAGGCATCCATGAAGCTGAGAAGTTTGTGCCTGGAGGTAGAATCCACCAGTTGATCTATCCTTGGTAGGGAAAAGCTATCTTTCGGACATGCTTTGTTGAGATCGGTGAAGTCTATGCAAATTCTCCAGCTCCCGTTTGCCTTACGTACCATGACCATATTAGCCAGCCAACTAGGGTAGTGTGCCTCCCGGATGTGGCTGGCACTAAGCAACTTGTTGACTTCCTCGTCAATAGCCTTTTGCCGATCAGGAGCGAAGCTTCTCTTCCTTTGGCGGATCGAACGGTGCCGTAGGTCAATGTTGAGCCTGTGGGTGATTACCTCCAGAGGGATGCTGGGCATATCAGACACTGACCAAGCGAAAACATCCGAGTTAGCCCACAAAAAGGTCAAGAGGCGCTCCCGATCCTCTGGGGAAAGGAGTCTGTCGACGCAGACGGTCTTCGTCAGGTCGTCTCCAAGAGGGAAAGTTAGGAGGTGCTCAGCTGGTTCCCCTCCCTTGCTAGAGTCTCTGGGTCGGATGCTTCTAAAGCTGGTTTAGCTTCCAGAGGACTTGATGCCGCGTGATAGCAGGGCAGGACCGGGCTGGTCTCACCGCGCATCTCTCCAACTCCTGCACTAGTGGGGAACTGCACCAGGAAATGTTGGGTGGAGATAACTGCATCCAAAAGGATTAGATCTGAATGTTCGAGAATGGCATTGTACGCCAAGGGGACCCTTACAACCAGGAATTTCATGATCACTGTGCTCTGGCATGGCGGCGTTCTGGCTGTCACAGGCAAAGGTATCTTGCCTTCAACCCTTACAGAGTCCCCAGTGAACCCGACCAACGGGGCTACCACAGGCTGAAGGGAGTCTAGAGATAATCCCATCCAAACAAAAGTATCATAAGTAAGGATGTTAGCTGAGCTACCACTATCAACTAATATCCTTTTTACAGGGTGCTTGGTGATCGTCATAGAGACGACGATGCCTTCATTGTTGACATTTTCCATAATAGCATATTCCCTCCCAGGAATTACATTATTTGGTGCCCCCTCCCCTCTCGGCCGCTTAGATGCAGAGGCTGATCCCCAAGACACCATTCCGATCGTCCATTCCGTGGGGGCGTTGTCGACTGTGGCTTGAACAGGTGGAGGTCCCATGAGGGTCGGCAGCGGCTACGGCGCCTTCTGAACATACTTGCTGAGGTAGCCCCGCTGAATGAGTTCCTCGATGGCCCGCTTCAAGCTGTAGCAGCTGTCAGTGTCATGGCCATAATCCCGGTGGAATCGGCAGTAATGGCTTTTGTCACGGGGAGGACCTTTCTTCATGGGAGGAGGGCGCTGGAGGTAAGGCTCGCCCTCGATCTCCATCAGGATGTGGGATCGAGGGGCGAGAAGGGGTGTAAGCTTGCTCTCATTGGGGATAGGGCTCCGGCGCCTGTTGTCGGGTCTGCGAGGTGGGTCAGATCGCTGGTGTCGAGGGGGTCCACTCGGCTCAGGGCAAGCGGGCTTGTGATTGGAGCTCATTGAAGATTCTCGGTGGGTGGAGTCAGCCTCATCCGCACGGATGTACTTTTAAGCCCAGAGGAGGAGGTCGGAGTAAGAGCTCGAGGGTTTTTTGTCCAAGGAGAAGGTGAAGCGGGATGGGAGGAGTCCCCGCTTCAGCGCCAACGTCGCTACCGCATCGTCGAGATGGTAGACTTCGAGAGTGACAGCCTTGAATCGGGACACAAAGTCCCGCAGCAACTCCCGCTCCTTCTGGCGCACGGAGAAGAGGCTGTCCGCTACCCTTGGGATCCACCGGCAGGCATCAAAATGTACCAGAAAGGCCTTCTCCAGCTCTCAGAAGGAGTCGATGTTGTGAGGGGGCAGGCGCGAGTGCCATGCGCGAGCGACCTTCCGTAGAGTGGCAGGAAAGGCTTTGCAGAGAAGGGCATCTGAAGTGCCTTGGACTTGCATCATTGCTTTATAGCTCTCGAGATGGTCGAGAGGATATGTTGTACCGTCATATGGATCTACCTAGGGGAAGCAGAATCTGGAGGGAACAAGCTCCTCCAATATCCGGCGGGTGTAAGGAGGACGGGTGTCAAACTCTTCCTCCGGTTGGTGATTGATTTTTCTGGCGAGTTCATCTAGTCGCCTATTGTACTCATCCAGGCGTTCCTCCGCCTGGCGGCTGATTGCCGGGGCCCTTCGGGATGGTTCGGAGGAAGAGGAAGAGGAAGAAAGAGAAGGACGTGGGAGTCGGGACTTCCGCTTTGGCTCCTCCTGATAATGCGGCTCGGGAGGAAGTTTGCTGGGGCCACGATCAGGGGACCGCGGCCGCTTGGGGGCTCACGGCGAGGCTTCCTAGGGGAAGCTGGGTGACGATCAGCCTCCCACCGAGGAGAGCCTCCCCTCGTTGACTATTAACCGGCGGGGGGAGCGGTCTGGTGCTGGGTAGCCACGGACTGCTGCTGCTGGAGCCCGTGGACCATAGCGGTGAGAGTTTGGACTTGCTGGGAAAGGGTTGCTAGTCACTCCGCAGTTTGAACAGCTGCATCTGGTGGTGGGCAGGCGACGGGAGGATCGATAGCAGGGGGATTGGCCTCCTGCTGCCTAACTGGCGGGGGAAGCCCCACTGGACAGCTAATGGAAGTGTCCTGAGCTCGTGTCACCACCATGGCTTCAAGTAGAAAAGAGGGGGGAGTAGAGTTTGGTGAGATGTAGCATAGGGAGGCCCTAAGATACCTGCTGCATCCTGCACTGCTTTCTCTCCCTACCTGGCGCGCCAATCTGATGACGCCCGATCACTGGTCCTGAACATTGGGATGAGAAAGAGGATTGATCAGAGGATCTTTGCTCCACCGAGTTTCCTTCAAAAAGCCCCAAGACCGAAGGGACTCTCCGGTGGGACCCTCCGACGCTCAAGTTAGCAATCGAGGTCACAGCTGAGGAGGAGCTCGAATGAGCTCTTTTCATATGAAAAGGGTGTTCCCTGGGAGGAGGGATTCCTCTCTGCGTGTTAGGATAGCGATTTCTTGGGGTTATCGCTCATACCTGATTATTGGGTGGATTCACCTCTTTATAGGGGTTGACACTTGCATGATCACGTGGGATTCCATGAAAAGGGAATGTCCGCGAAGTTCTTGGGAGTTGTGTGAACCTGGGCTGGTTCGTGGGTCTTGTCCCATCGGAGAGGGAGAAAACGATGGTTAGTGGGCTAAGTCCCATCAGCTAGTGGGGCTATTGGGTAGTTGGGTCCAGTCCCATCAGCAGCGTGGCCAGTGGATAGTTGGATCTGGCGTTGTCAGGCGGCGCAGGTCAGAGAGGTGGCGTCCTGAGCTACCAGAGCAGCGCTGGGGCAGATTTGGAGGAAACTGGGAAGTCTTGACTCTCCCGAAGGAGCCAAGGCCGAGCTGGGTCGATCAGGGATGGCCGGGGCCAACCTCGCCGTCTAAGAAGTGCCGGAGCGAGGCTGACCAGGAATGGTCGGGGCCGGTTTGGCAGACTGGAGACGCCGGGGCCGAGAGGGGCCGACCAGGAATGGTCGGGGCTGACTCGGCAGGCTTGGGATGCCGGGGCCGAGAGGGGCCGACCAAGAATGGTCGGGGCCGACTCGGCAAGCTTGGAGACGTCGGGACCGAGAGGGGCCAACCAGGAATGGTCGGGGCCGACTCGATGGGCTTGGAGACGCCGGGGCCGAGAGGGGCCGACCAGGAATGGTCGGGACCGACTCAGCGGGCTTGGAGACGCCGAGGCCGAGAGGGGCCGACCAGGAATGGTCGGGGCTGACTTGGCGGGCTTGGAGACGCTGGGGCCGAAAGGGGCCGACCAGGAATAGTCGGGGCCAACTCAGGAGGCTTGGAGACGCCGGGGCCGAGAGGGGCCGACCAGGAATGGTCGGAGCCGACTCGGCAGGCTTGGAGATGCCGAATGCACTAATATTTTGGTTTTACCGAAATTGTCCTTGTGGCTACACTAGCCACATCAATATCTACGTCCATTACAAAACCTATAGCTTTTCTTGTTGTAGAATTTGATTAAGGTGGAGAGAAAACTTCTATCTTAAAGATAGCAAAAGTATTATAACTTAATAGGTTAACTATAATATTTATAGAATAAAAGTAGAAATTTTTTTATCATGATAATCAATTTAAATATATACCTTACCGGTTTAGGGCTGCGTATTCATAAATCTCAACTTAATGTGAGCCCAAATCTTTATAAGGTGCATCAAATAGTTTAATAACATAAATGATGACCAATAACCATAATGGACTCACAAATTACTCTGTTAATTCAATGTCTAATTAAAGAATAACCATAAGAATCCACGTTATGGCAACCCTCTTTTCTAGTGGAATCCATAGAAAGTCAACCAGTATCGGGTGATTTAGTGCTTTGAGAATCATGCACGTGGTTCCCTGGTTTGTCCCCTTTGCCTTACTTTAAGATTGTGCTCCGACTATCTTCCTCCTTGATCTCCGGCGATCTTCGTCATCTAGGTGCCTGCCTTTCCTCTGGCCGTCGTCCTGTCTTCCTCCGTCTCCCTATAGCTCCTGATTCGGCTGAGGAGGTTTGGATTCACCAGAGAAAGGCTCAGGAATCTGGATTCAAATGGGTGTCTTCGTCTCCCTCTCCATTGGAGGTGGTGAGGCTGGAATCCAAATTCCCGGATGTTGTTTGGGTCTCAGTGCCTTTGCTGGAAGAGGAGGCGGGGGTGCCAGCAGTATGCTGTTATGGCCCGTTCTTTCTCTAAATGGGTGCCGGCTGAAGCTTACATCCGGAAGTTCAGACGTGCCAAAATCTCTGGAGTCATCGTCCCAGTTTCCCTGGCATTCCGCTGCCACATATTTTGATTTAAAGACCCGAAGGCAGTTGATTTGGTCCTCAATCGCCCGTGGGTGATCAATGGACAGATTATCGGAACCGAAGCCTGGCAACAGGAATTCTTTCCGGCCGAGCAGTCCATCTCCTCTGCGCTGGTCTGGATGAGGATGCCTAGCCTCCCAATGGAGTTCTAGAAGGAGGAAATCCTTAGGGCTATCTCGGAGCAAGCAGGGTCCTTTTGCTGTGCGGATGCTGCGACGTCGTCAAGGACCAGGGGAGGTTTTGCTAGGGTGGCGGTCCGTGTCAACCTGTGCTGCCCCCTCCGTCTTGGGACCAGGGTTCAGGGGCTGCGTGGACCATTCTGGCAGCCGTTCGTCTACGAATCCTTGGAGGGCTTTTGCCCAAAATGTGGGTCTTTGCATTTGGAGGGTCTATGTGTGCCTGAGGCCATGGCTGAATCGGAGGTCTCTGATAGCAGCTTCGTTTTCGGGCCGTGGTTGGCTGCAGTTCGTCAACGGAGGCGTGTAGAGGATCCCCTGCTTCAGACAAAGCCAACTGCCTCTGTTCCCAGCTCTGCTCCTTTACCGGGTGCATCGGATTCAAGTTTGAAGGATGGCTGGAAGATCCCGTCGAAGGTGGGACGAAGACGGCCGCCTGGGTAGTGAACTTTGCTTCAGTTAGCTGCGAGCTGGGAGGGAAGAAGGAAAGCCCTGTTTCAGCCTCTGAGGAAGTGCCAATTCCCTTGGTGGCAGATGGTTCGAATGACATAGATAATAGGAAGCAGATGTTGGCCAAGGTGGGAGGGAAGAAGGATTCACATTCACTGGTGGCCGTGCCAGTTTTCCAGCAGCGTGCCGTTTCTAAAGGTTCAGTTAAGGGAAAGCTGAAAGTAGATCACATTGGGTTTTCTGAATCTGGTTCTGCCCAATCCCTGGTCTCAGCTAACCCTTTTGCATCTTTGGCTTTGGCTCCCTCTGTTGATGGCTAGGTGGAAAATAGGGTAATGGGTTCGGGGCCTCTCAAGCGGGCGCGACCTGTTTAGTGCATGCCCCCCAGATCTATCTCTAAAACGGATAAGAGAAAAGGGAAAGGCAAAGGCAATATGGCCAAATGCAGAGTGGATATCATTCCTTGTCCACAAAACTTGCCCTAGTCTCTTTGCTGCCTAGAATTGAATTAGGAGGTGCAGCGGATTAACCCAGATAGACCTGCAGAGGCCAGGGTTCATGTGACACTGATGTAGATTCAGATGTCCTGCAGGACTGCTCTCTTCAGAATGCTGATAGTGTGATGGTAGAGGACCAGGAGGAGGTCCTAGCTATTTCCAGTTAATCTATGAAGATCTTAATTTGGAATGTTAGAGGCGCTAATAAGCCCTCATTTCGTTCCTCGTTTGGTAGATTGATTCAGATACATAATTTTGATATATGTATCCTTTTAGAAACCAGGCTGTCAGGAGATAGTTTGGTACGGTTTCAGAGGCAGATTGCCCGGTCCTGGTCTTCATATGCGGTGGAGGCTGTTGGGCAGTCTGGAGGCATTTTAGCTATTTGGCGTGACTCTGCCGTCACGATTGATGCATTCCATCAAAGTAATCAGCAGATAGGTCTTGCTGTCTCTGAAGGGACTTCTGACCCCTGGATCTTATCGGCGGTCTACGCTAGTACGGACTACCGTGAGAGATGGGCTCTTTGGTCTGAGTTGACTTCCCTCCTAGCTCAAGGGATTCCTTCCATTATTGCTGGTGATTTCAACTGCATTACTGATGCTAGTGAGAAGAGAGGGGGTAGGCCAGTCACCAACTCTGCTGATATTATTGAATTTAGATCATTCATTGGATCTACTGGGCTGATGGATTTGGGGTACTTGGGGCCCCAATTTACTTGGTGCAATAACCGGCAGGGAACAACTCGTGTCTGGGAGAGAATTGATAGAGCTTTGGCTACAGCTCAGTGGCTCCAAAAATACCCTGCTGTCACTGTTACTTACCTTCCTAGGATCGCCTCGGATCACTGTCCTTTTCTGATTTCCTTGAAGGCTGATCTACATCTGAGGAAACAGTTTAGATTTGAACGGTTCTGGACGGTCCTCTATGCTGCTCGGGCTATCATTTCTTAGATCTGGCACCTTCCTATCAGGGGTAATGCAGCCTATCGGATATCCCGCCGTCTTATGTTGGCTAGTCGCAGACTTTCCAGATGGAATAGACTGGAGGTTGGGGATCTGGTTAGGCAAGTGGAGCAGGCTGAAGCTATTATATGTGTCATTCAGTCAAAGGAGGACCAGGACGATTTTCTATTGGACTCTGATCTCTCCTTGTTGCGAGAGAATCTTGCTCGTCATCACTTCCTTCTTCGACAGCAAGAGTTATATTGGAGGCAGAGATCCAGGGTTCAGTGGATCCGTGAAGGGGATCGTAATACCAGATTCTTTCACCAGGCTACACTGAAGCGGCGGGCAGCCAACAGGATCCGGCGGTTAGTAGATGCTGAGGGGAATTATCAGGAGGATATTCATCCTATTCGTTCTCAGCTTCTTCATTTCTTCCAATCCAGATGGTCTGAAGCTTTTGGTGATGGGGTTTCGGTCACTCAGGTATCTGATACCAGGAAAGTATCCTCTTTGGATAACGCCTTGCTTGTCAGGCCTATTTATGCGGAGGATGTTCGTCGGGCTCTTTGGGAGCTTGGTCCGGATAAGGCTTCTAGGCCGGATGGGTTCCCGCCCTTCTTTTTCCGTCATTATTGGGATATCATTGGGCAGGAAATGATTCAGGCTATCCAAAATGTTTTCCAATCTAAGCATATTCTTGAGGATTGGAATCGGACACTTATTACTCTTGTGCCTAAACGCTCAGATGCTTCTCTACCACAGCACTTTAGGCCGATTAGCCTATGTACTACTATGTACAAGGTTTGTGCCCATCTCTTAGCTTCTCTCCTCCGTGCTATGATCCCCCGTATTATTTCTGAGGAACAAGGGGCGTTTATCAGAGGGTGGGCTATCTCGGATAATGTCCTCATCACTAAGAAGTTTATGCATGATCTACATAGAGCCCCTGCTAGACGGTGTCTTCTGGCCATTAAGCTTGATATGGAGAGAGCATATGATAGACTGAGCTGGAACTTCTTGTATCGTTCTCTTCAGGAGTTCGATTTTGATGAGAGGTTTATTGAGTGGGTTATGGCCTGCATCCGGAGGCCTTCCTTCTCCTTGATCATCAATGGGAGCCCGATTGAGTTTTTCCACTCTTCGGTTGGATTACGTCAGGGATGCCCTTTATCTCCCCTTCTGTTCATCTTGGCTGCGGATGATCTCTCTCGAGCTCTCCATCAGGCTCAGTACAATCAGAGGATTATCCCTTTTGTGGTAGGGGATGCGGGTCTTTCCATCTCTCATCTTTTATTTGCTGATGATTGTATCCTTCTGGGTCAGGCCTCTATTGAAAATACGGCTTCCTTTGATTCCATTATTCAGCGCTATTGTCAGGCTTCGGGCCAGAAGGTCAACATTCAAAAGTCTTCTATCTACTTTAGCCCGAAGACTCCCAGACCCACCAGGGAAGCTATCATTAATCGGTTGGGTATTACTACTCAGACTAACCGATTTATGTATCTGGGGATCCCCATGACTGGTAGACGTCCTCGCTGTTCCAATTTTGTGGACCTAGAGAGGCGGGTCCGTCAGCGTATCGATGGTTGGCATGTCACTGATCTATCTATGATGGCTCGGATCACCATTATTCGGTTGGTTCTTTCTTCCCTTCCGCTCTATATGTTGTTGAATGCGGCCATCCCGACTACTTGCTTGAGGAGGATTGAGAGATGTTTTAGAGATTTTTTATGGGTGTAATCCCCTAGATTTCTCAACTGCTCGTGAGAGTTATCACGAGGTCAGATGATAGACTCCAGATATTTGAATTCCAGGTATATCTTAATTGCTCGTGAGAGTTATCACGTGATCAGATGATAGACTCCAGATATTTGAATTCCAGGTATATCTTAATTGCTCGTGAGAGTTATCACGTGATCAGATGATATGATAGACTCTAGATATTTAAATTTCAAGTATATCTAATTACAGAGTCCCTTGATTTGGGGACTCTGCAATGCCTATAAAAGATGGTGTAGAACCCTCCTTCCCACCATACGTGGGCGCCCCCTTCTCATCATCTCCTCGTGCGGACTTCTTCCCCAGCGTGCCTGTCTCTGGTAAGTCCCCTGTCCATGCATGAGAGAGAAGAATTGAGAGAGAGAGAAAGTTAAAAAAAAAAAAAACGAAGAGGAGGGAGGAGCCAGGTTACAGAACCCAGCTCTCTCCCCTTCCCTTCTCTGTGACATCGGTTCAGGCTCGGCGGCGTGCCCGCCGCCTCGCCGGGCCTGAGCCCTGGCCGACGACCCCACCGGCACCGGGGGCGGCGTCCGGTGGGGTGCCGGAGAACAAAGAGATAGAGAGGAGAGCGGAGGAGGAGGAGACGTGACGATGAAAGAATCGACCGCCGGTCCGATCCTTGGTTCGGGCCCGGCGGTGTGCTCGCCGCCTCGCCGGGCCTGGGCCTTGGTCGGAGACCTCCACCGGCGTCGGGCGTGCGTCCGGTGGAGGTCCGGCCGGCCATGGTGGCCGGCCGTGCCGCCGGCGTAATCCGTAAGCCGCGGATGATAAAGAGAGAAAAGAGAGAAATTAAGGGGAAAGGAGGAGAGGGAGGCTGGCCACGGCGGTGGCCGGCTCTGGCCCGGCCACTGGAGGCCGGACCACCCCAGATTGAGCCGGCAAAGTCGCTGGCGTGATTTCGAGCCGCCGCGATGAAATAGAGAAGATGAAATCAAATTGACAAATTGGTGAGAAAGAGAGAGTGGGGGAGGCTGGCCGCGGTGGCGGCCGGCCATGGTCCGGCCAATGGCGGCCGGACCGCCTCCAATTTGGCCGGCGCGGCCCTGGCCGCCGGCGCAAATCTCAGCTCCTCTGTTTCTTTTGAAACAGAGGAGCTGGGTTAAGAAAGGTTAATGGGCTGATTGGGCCGTCTGTTGTTTGGGCCTTGTTGGGCCGCCTCTGAGCCCAGTTTGAGCAATGTTTTGGGCCCTGTATCGGGCCGAGAATGGCAAAATAAATATATGGCCCGAATCAGGATTGATTCTAGTTTCTGGGAATAATTTTATTTCCCTATTTGGGTGTATACATTGAGAGATATTCAAGCCCAAAGTTGGGCCCGTGAAGTGGTTTGGGTAGAGTTTAAGAATTATTTTATAATTCAGATTTTAGAAATTTAATAATGAAAAATGATTCTGTAGGTGCCCAGGAGTCCAATTAGCTGGGTTATCAAGTGAAATTCGTGTACTGTGGTAAGTAAGTCAAGTATTATAATTTTATTAATTATTTAATTTGTGAACTGTGAAATTACAGTTAAATATAATTATGTTAATTTGGCAAAATCATGTTATTACTATGATAATATGTAATCATGATAATGACAGTAAAACTTTATGTGTCACCGCGGTTCTCACATGACAGATTATCACATGACAGATTATCACATGACAGATGACAGATGACAGACACTGGTACCAGGACCCTTCCTCTTAGGGGATGTTAAGAGGGCTACACATTATCACATGACAGATTCACACATGACAGATTATCACATGACAGATGACAGATGACACACTGGTACCAGGACCCTTCCTCTTAGGGGATGTTTAAGAGGGCTACACATGATGTGTATTGTAGGGCCGTGGGACACATAAAGAAAAATAATGACAGTATAAACAATGTAATTGTTATTGAATTAAGTTAATTGATCTGATGACATGAACCTAATGATAGCCTGATAAATGAAATTTTGAAATTATATTAGGCTTACTTATTGAGTGTGAGCTCATAAAATTCTCATAATGTTTTTCAGAGCCTCAGGAATGAAGATGGATAATTGAGATAGAAGGAGTTTCTATTAAGAAGACTTAGTTTTATTATTTTGATTTAGTTCAGATTTATTTGTAGGGCAGATAGCCCAAGACTGATAATTCTGGTTTGTAACAAATCATGGATATGGAATTTGCTTTATATCGATTTATGTGATAAGTTCAAGACGCCTTGCATGAATAATTCCAGTATCAATTATGTGTGTAGGGCTTATAGCCCAAACTTTATGGTGTGTAGGGTTTGTAACCCAAAACTTTAGCAGTTATGAACCTGATTGGTTTATATTTCTCATATGCATGTTTGAAGAATTTTGTAATGCCTTGCGTGCCCGGCACGCGGCGGGTTGTCACCCTAGCCATATTTGGGTCTGGGGCGTGACAATGCGGGACTTGCAGCACCAGATTTTACAGGCTTTGACTGCTCAGCCTACTCACACTGCTCCGCAGACACAGCCTGCCCCTCCTATTCCATAGACTCAGCCCGACCCTACTACTCCACAGACCCAGCCTACTCCATCTCAATCCTGGGTAGGGATTGGCCGCAGCTTTGCAGACTTCAAGAAATTTGCCCCTGCCCCTTTCTCTGGATCCACCAACCCTGTTGATGCTGAGCGGTGGGTGCGAGACATGGAGAAGGCTTTTATGGCCCATGGTAGTCAGGATATGGAGCGGATCAGATTTGCCACCTATCTTCTCCAGGGAGAAGCCTATGATTGGTGGTTAGTCGAGGAGCAGCGTCGGAATGGACAGATTATTTCTTGGGGAGAGTTTAGAGAGATATTCTTCGACAAATACTTCCCCAGGAGTGTACAGAGACAGATGGAATCAGAGTTTATCAAGTTGGAGCAAAAGGATCTTTCTGTGGCCCAGTATGAAGCCGAATTCACCAGGTTGGCCCGTTTTGCTCCAAATATTGTGACCAATGAAATAGCCAAGGTCACCAGATTCACTGAGGGACTGCGACCCAGACTGAGGCAAGCGGTCAATGCATTTGAGCTCCTCACTTCAGTGCTGTAGTGAATAAGGCCTTGGTGATTGAGAGGGATATGAATGCTGTTCAAAAGGATTGGGAGCTGCGAAGAAGAGAAAAGGGCCTACTTCTGGCCAACCCTCTGCTCAGGCCAAGAAGAAGGGTGCACATCAGGCTCCAGCTGAACCACAGAATAAGGAAACTCGTTGCATTCATTGTGGTAACTCCCACCCTGGGAAGCCTTGCCGCAAAGTGACTGGTGCCTGCTTTGTTTGTGGAAAACTGATCACAAGATTGCTACATGTCCCTTTCGGAAGGATCATCAGCCTTCTTCAAGTCAAGGAATGAGCCAGCAACAGCAGCAGCAGCCACCGAGGACCCAGGACGGGTCTTCAACCTCACTCAGCAGGACGCTGCCGCATCTAATTCTGTGGTGNGGATCATCAGCCTTCTTCAAGTCAAGGAATGAGCCAGCAACAGCAGCAGCAGCCACCGAGGACCCAGGGACGGGTCTTCAACCTCACTCAGCAGGACGCTGCCGCATCTAATTCTGTGGTGACAGGTATACCCTTTAATGTTATATCTAGTATTACATTCTTATCTAGTGCAATGCATTGACAGTTAATTAACAGTAGGTGCAATCCTTAATGTTAAAACAAATTACACTTATGTCCAGGAATGATTAAAGTAGGTACTGCTTACGCTCAAACTTTAATTGACCCGGGTGCCACGCATTCTTTCATATCTGACATCTATCTTGACAAGAATGCATCATTGACACCTATTCCTCTGGAGCAAGAGTTGCATATTGCGCTTCCAAATGGAGATGTTATGAAAGTTGGCACAGTATGCAATCTTGCCCAATTATCTTGGAGAATAGGAGGTTGAATGCTGATCTCATTGTCCTTCCACTGAAGTTTTTCGATGTTATCCTTGGAATGGATTGGTTGGCCTCCTATCATGCTTCAGTAGACTGCTTCAGGAAGACTGTCAACTTCAAAATTCCAAGCCAGCCTGAATTCAGTTTTATTGGTGGTCAGAAACACCTAGCCTCAGTGTTCATATCAGCGATGCAGGCTGGAAAGTATTTGATGAGTGGTGGTCAAGGATTTCTTGCTGTAGTCAAGGACCTTCAGCAAGAAGAGACCAAGTTGGAGGATATTCCCATAGCTCGAGAATTCCCTGATGTCTTCCCTGAGGATTTGACTAATTTACCTCCTGATCGGGAAGTCGAGTTCTCTATTGATCTAGTTCCTGGAACTGGACCTATATCAAAGGCCCCTTACCGTATGGCCCCGGCTGAGCTAAAAGAACTGAAGGATCAACTGCAAGAGCTCCTAGATCGAGGATTTATTAGACCCAGTGCTTCTCCTTGGGGTGCTCCAGTTCTATTTGTTAAGAAGAAGGATGGCAGTCTTCGACTCTGCATTGATTACCGGGGAATCAATAAAGTAACAGTGCGAAATAAGTATCCTCTGCCAAGGATTGACGACTTGTTTGATCAACTTCAAGGAGCCCGGATATTCTCAAAGATTGATCTCAGGTCAGGGTACCATCAACTCAAGTCAAGAAGGGGATGTGCCAAAGACAGCATTCAGAACCAGATATGGCCACTATGAGTTCTTGGTGATGCCGTTTGGGTTAACTAATGCCCCAGCAGCATTCATGGACTTAATGAACAGAATTTTTAAGCCATATCTGGATCAGTTTGTGGTGGTTTTCATTGATGATATTCTGATATATTCCAAGAGCCATAAGGAGCATGAGGACCACCTGAGGATGTGCTACAGATTCTTCGAGAGAAGAAGCTTTATGCCAAGCTGCAGAAGTGTGAGTTTTGGTTGGATCAAGTATCTTTCTTGGGTCATATAATCTCTAAAGATGGTGTATCTGTGGACCCGAAAAAGATTGAAGCTATCATTAGCTGGAGCCGACCTTCCAATGTGGCAGAAGTCAGAAGCTTCTTGGGGTTAGCCGGGTATTACCAAAATTTGTGGAGAATTTTTCTCGCATTGCTCTACCCCTAACTCGCTTAACCCAAAAGCGAGTGAAGTTTGACTGGACAGTGGAGTGTGAGGAAAGTTTCCAGGAGTTAAAGCAGCGCCTGGTGTCAGCTCCCATTCTTGTTCTTCCAACAGGATCTGAAGGTTTTACTATATATACTGATGCCTCTCGAAAGGATTGGGATGTGTTTTGATGCAGAATGAAAGAGTGATAGCTTATGCCTCCAGACAACTGAAACCTTATGAGCAGAATTATCCTACTCATGATCTGGAATTGGCTGCTGTGGTTTTTGCTCTGAAGATTTGGCGGCATTATCTATATGGAGTGTCATGTGATGTGTATACAGATCATAAGAGTTTAAAATACATCTTCACACAGAAGGAGCTAAATTTAAGGCAGAGGAGGTGGTTGGAACTATTGAAGGATTATGACCTGAATCTACAGTATCATCCTGGGAAGGCCAATGTAGTAGCTGATGCCTTGAGCAGAAAATCCTCTTCTGAGTTAGCTGCTATGATTACTTCCCAGCCTCACGTATTGAGAGATCTGGAGAAGTGGGAGGTTGGTCTGAGAGTACAGCAGTCTGATGGGCTTGTTGCAGCACTTGTACTCCAGCCGACCTTAGTTGACAGAATCAAGTCCTCCCAGATGGAAGATCCAGATCTACAAAGGATTAAAGAAGTGGTGCAGTCAGGAGTTCAGAATGAATTTTATGTAATGGAGGATGGATCCCTGAAATTTGAAGGAAGACTTTGTGTGCCAAACATTGAGGAACTAAAGGTTAAAATTTTGAAGGAGGCTCACTACTCTCCCTATACTGTGCATCCAGGTGGCACTAAGATGTACAGAGACTTAAAGAAAATTTTTGGTGGAAAGGCATGAAGAGGGAGATTGCTCAGTATGTGGCCAAGTGCTTGGTGTGTCAGCGAGTGAAAGCCGAGCATCAAAGGCCTGCGGGACCTCTTCAGTCTCTGATGATTCCATAGTGGAAATGGGAAAAGATTACAATGGACTTTGTGACTGGTCTGCCCAAAACCCCTAAGAGCAACGATGCAGTTTGGGTTATTATGGACAGACTAACAAAATCAGCTCATTTCCTACCTTTCAGAGTTGGGGTCTCTAGTGAAAGATTGGCTAATTTGTATATTGAGCAGATCGTGAGACTCCATGGTGTTCCGGTATCTATTGTATCAGATAGAGATACCAGGTTTGTGTCCCAGTTTTGGAAGAGTCTTCATAAGGCCATGGGAACCAAACTAAACTTCAGTACAGCCTATCATCCCAGTCAGATGGACAATCAGAGAGGACCATACAGATTCTGGAGGACATGTTGCGAGCCTGTGTGATGGACTTGGGTGGAGCTTGGGATAACCACTTACCTTTGGTGGAGTTTGCATATAATAATAGTTACCAAGCCAGCATCCAGATGGCTCCATTTGAAGCTCTGTATGGTAGGAGGTGTAGATCTCCTATATGTTGGGATGACATGGGGGAAAGAAAATTGCTAGGCCCTGAGCTGATTCAGCAAATAGTAGATAAGGTGCATTTGATCAGGGAGCATCTTCGTACAGCTCAGAGCAGGCAAAAGAGCTATGCTGATGTCAGAAGAAGGGAATTGGAATTCCAGGTTGGGGACCATGTTTTCTTAAGGGTATCACCAACCAAAGATGTGATGAGATTTGGGATTAAAGGAAAGCTGAGTCCACGTTATATTGGACCTTTTGAGATCTTGAGCAGAGTCGGAGAGGTTGCTTACAGCCTGGCACTACCTCCAATTCTATCTGGGGTATACAATGTTTTTCATGTATCTATGTTGAGGAAGTATATCTCTGACCCTAGCCATGTCATAGCGTATGAGCCTATACAGTTGAGGAAAGATTTATCATATGAGGAGCATCCTGTGCGTATCGTAGACCGCAAAGATCATGTTCTGAGACGGCGTAGCATTCCCTATGTCAAGGTGCAATGGAGTAATCATTCTGAGAGGGAGGCTACTTGGGAACTAGAGGAAGAAATGAAAGAAAAGTATCCACAACTATTTGTATCTTAAAGATTAAAAACTGTTAGCTTTAGTTGATTGTTAGTCCTTGGGACAAAAATTGGAATATTAATTTTCTCTAATGAAAGTTATCAATTTCGAGGCCAAAATTTTTATAAGGATGGGAGAATGTAATCCCTTGGATTTTTCAACTGCTCGTGAGTGTTATCACGAGATCAGTAAGATAGACTCTAGATATTTGAATTCCAAAAATATCTAACTAATAGAGTCCCTTGATTTGAGGACTCTGAGCCTTTAAAGGATCATGTGGAAACCTCCTTCCCATCATACGTGAACGCCTTCTTCTCATCATCTTCTCGTGCGGACTTTCTTCCCCATCATCCCCGTGCGCGCTTGCTTCCGGTGAGTCTCTGTACATGCCAGGGAGAGAGAGAGAGAATCAAGGAAGAAAGAGAGAGAAAAAGCTGAGACGGAGAGAGAAGCCACGGCGGTCCGATCCTTGGTTCGGGCCCGGCGGTGTGCTCGTCGCCTCGCCGGGCCTAAGCTTCGGTCGGAGACCCCCACCGGCGCCGGGCAGGCGTCCGGTGGAGGTCCGGCCGGCCATGGTGGCCGGCCGTGCCGCCGGCACGCCTCTTGGCCGTGGCGAGTCGTGAGGGAGAAAGGGGGGAGAAGGAGAGAGATTAGGGAGAGAGAGGGGAGGCCGGCCACGGCGGTGGCCGGCTCTGGCCCGGCCACCGATGGCCGGACCGCCCCGGATTGGGCCGGCAATGTCGCCGGCATGAATACGAGCGCCGCGAATAGAGAGAGAGAGAGAGAAAACTGGGATTGGAATGAAATTGGAGAGAGAGAGGAAAGGGGGCCACGGCCGGCTTGGCTCGGCCACGGCGGCCGGGCCGCCCTTAATTTGGCCGGCGGCGGCCCTGGCGCCGGCACGAACTGCTCCCTGTTTCGTTTGAAACAGGGGAGCAACAGTAAAAAAAAAAGGGAAAGGCTTGGGCCGGCTGGGCTGCAGTAAATTGGGCCCTGTTAGCCCTGTTTGAGCAGCATTTTGGGCCCTGTATCGGGCCGAGAATGGCAAGTAAATATATGGCCCGAATCAGGATTGATTCTAGTTTCTGGGGATAATTTTGTTTCCCTATTTGGGTGTATATATTGAGAGATATTCGAGCCCAAAGTTGGGCCCGTGAAGTGGTTTGGGTAGAGTTTAAGAATTATTTTATAATTCAGATTTTAGAAATTTAATAATGAAAAATGATACTGTAGGTTCCCAGGTGTCCAATTAGCTGAGTTATCAATTGGAATTTACGTACTGAGGTAAGTAAGTCAAGTATTATAATTTTATAAATTATTTAATTTGTAAACTGTGAACTTACAGTTAAATGTAATTATGTTAATTTTTGCAAAATCATGTTGTTACTATGATAATATGTAATTATGATAATGACAGTAAAACTTTATGTGTCGCCACAGTTCTCACATGACAGATTATCATATGACAGATTCTCACATGACAGATTATCACATGACAAATGACATAATACTGGTACCAGGACCCTTCCTCTTAGGGGATATTTAAGAGTGATATACAAGATGTGTTGTAGGGCCGTGGGACACATAAAGAAAATAATGACAGTATAAACAATGTTTTGTTTACATCGCATACATTCTAGTAATTATTATTGAATTAAGTTTCAAATTAATTGATCTGATGACATGAACCTGTTGATAGCATGATAAATAAAATTTTGAAATTATATTAGGCTTACTTATTGAGTGTGAGCTCATAGAATTCTCACAATGTTTTTCAGAGCCTCAGGAATGAAGAAGGATAATTGGGATAGAAGGAGCTTCTATTAAATAGACTTAGTTTCATTATATTGATTTAGTTCAGATTTGCTTGTGTGTAGGGCAGTAGCCCAAGACTGATAATTATGGTTTGTAATAAATCATGGATGTGAATTTTGCTTTATATTGATTTATGTGATGAAGTTCGAGACGCCTTGCATGCCTGGCATGCGGTGGGTTGTCATCCTAGCTCAAATTTTGGGATTGGGGCATGACAAGATCTTAAAGCTAGCATAAATAATTTGATCTCTCTCTTCTCTTTTATCTCTCTTCCACCCACCATGAGGAAAAAAAAGTTTCCAAGCTTCTTAAAGAAAATTAGAAATGCAACAAATTATCTATGCAGCCAAACAATTGTTAAAATATAATCAATTGCTATCATGCATTTGAAGGCGTAGTGTTGCATAGTCTTTAATTTTCTTTATTTGTAGTTACAAATTGAGCATAACAATTCTCAATTTATTAAGCAAAAGTTGTTTATGATTTCCTAGCAGTGAAAAGAAATCAAAAGCTGTGATAGCTTATTCATTCACTTTTTCCGTGGGGTTAATATCCGATTCTCAATAATTTCTACAGTTACTTTTAATTGGTAATTAAATTTTAGCAAAATTTACCATCTAGAAGCATAAACAAATATAAGGAAAATAAGATCAAATTGGAATGGAAGAATTTCGAAAAATTATTGTATAAGCTATCGCCCATGCGCTTCTTGCGATGCATTATAAATTTAGACTTCTCAAAGGACGAGGACAACGTGTACCAAAAGCTTTGAAACACTACAAGGGAAAAAAATATTGGAACGCCCAAATGCATCACAATTGCGTCGCTAAACATGCTATTGCGATGCAATAGCGACGCAATGACGGCGTCGCTCAGATGTTCGTCGCAATATTGATTTGTTGCAATTGCGTCGCAATATTACGACTCTCTGCGATGCAACAATGCGTCGCAATATTGCGACGCATCCAAATGCGTCGCTTAATTTAAAATTAATTTTTAATATTTAAAATTATTATTAAATATTGCGATGCATTCAATTGCGTCACAATATTGCGATGCATTTAGTTGCGTCGTAATATTTAATAATAATATTTTTGATATAATAGCGATGCAATTTGAGTCGCTAATGCGTCGCAAAGAAAATTTTTTTAAAATATTGCGATGCAAGGTCATTGCGTCGCAATATTTATTAAAAATATTTTAGATATAATAGCGACGCAATTTGAGTCGCTAATGCGTCGCTATTATTTTTTTTAAAATTATTGCGACGCAGGTCATTGCGTCGCAATATTTAATAATAATATTTTAAAAATATTAGCGATGCAATTTCAGTCGCTAATGCGTCACTAATTAAATTTTTTAAAAAATATAAAATATTAAAAATTAAAACGGTTAATACAATTTCGTTACATTTAAATATTGATAGAAAACATTCTTCACTCATATTGATCCAAACAATAATCAATTTCCAAAAATAATTTATATATTAAAATTTTGAAGTTTTCATGTACAACATATAAAAAGAAAAAAAATACATCAAGAATCTGAGCGATCACGTGGAGGCTGGAGACCCTGCGACAAGCGGCTAACCATATCCTGCAAATGACGCATCTGATCTCGCACGTCTGCAAGCTCCTGATCCCGGCCTCGCATACGCTGCTCGAACTCGTGCTCGACCTCCTGCCGAACCTCCTAACCTCCTGACGAACGTCCTGCCGAACCTCCTCCGCAATAGATCTCCGAATGTCGTCTAAACGCTCGGCAGGAATATCACCAGAAAATCGCGAGCTGGAGGCCTGATGGGAAAAATATGCAGAAGCTCTAGTGCCCAGACCATAGACCCTGCGGTCTCGGCTGGGCACCAACAGCCTCCAAAAACACACGCCGACTCTCCTCTGCTGAGAGTTCGACGGGCGTCTCCCCATCAGTGGAGTCGACCTGCGATGCCTGGGAGCGAAGCTCCTCGACTCGTGTCTTTGAATTATAAAATCAACAATAAATGAGTTAATAAATTTCTCGAAATAAAATTTTAGAAATTAAACAGATACTACATAAAGCTAATTTCTTACCGCAACCTCCCGTGATCGCGTGTCGACCCAGGAACCGTCCCTCCTGGTGTGTGTCGCCCTGAATAGACGAAACTCACCAGGATCTCCGCCCTCCTGCTCAGACTATAACAATAAAAAAATTGATATTAATACAAATATTTGTAAATAACTAAATTAGTAATTAAAATATTTATGTTTTCTTACCATACGCCGTCTGTGCTCCTGAATCGAAATGGAGCCCGAAGTATGGCGGGAGAGACCCGTGCCAGGACCGCCCTTCTCAGATCGGCGGTTCGTGCTGGCTGATGCGGACCTCCTGCGCCAGCCATCGGACTGCCAGGCCTGCTGCCACTCGTGCCAAATACCCTCTGGCACATGCGCAGGACGCTGACCCGATGACCTCCAACGATGAAGCATGTCGGAGTATCGGCGTCCCGTCAGAGCCTCCCATGCTGCCCTAATGGCATCATGGCTGGCAGGGTCCCACGTAAACTTTTTCTGCATTAAAATAAACAGTTAGTTTCAGAATTTATTAAGATTAAGAAATTTTATATCAGTGATAAATTGTATTTAATAAGTTTACCTGAAACTCAGAAAAATAAAACTCCCTCGTGGCTGGAGATACGTGGCGCCAATCGTAGCCACTGGGATCTGCACGCCTCTGAAATACGGCGCTGATGTGGCTGGATACATGATGCTGCTCAATAAATCTGTTAAAAAAATGCATGTTTATAAGTAATTGACTTAAAAACATAAACATATATTTTTAATTAGTATATACTTACAGCCCATGAGCATCAAGTCGAAGTACGGTGCGGCCGATGGTGGAAGAACTCTCGGAGGTATGTGCCGATCGGCTGGATGGTAATACCAATGCAGGATCACCGCCGACTGCTGGAGAGATCGAAGGCTGTGCGATGTGTGGAGATCCGAACTCTCCATCTCCAAAGCTCATGTGATCTGATGCAGCAGGCTACGTCCCTGCTCACTCCGTATGTCGTCGGTAGATCTACCTCTGCCCGTCATACTGAAAATACTAAAGATTCATGCAATTAAATTACGATTAATGATTGACTATGTAAAAATTTAACACTTATAAAATAAAGTTGAATTTAAAAAAACCTCTATGTTTAATCGGTGTCATTTGTTTCGTGAAATGTTGGTTCAACATCCGATGCCGTATCGGACTGCGATTCAGTTTCATTATCATCGGAAGGAAACCGAACATTTGCATCCGCAATTTCTTGGACATCACCATTTGGATCTCTAAGTGATGTTTCAGGAGCCCTTGTGTCGTCCTCAATTGCATGCATTTCCATCTCATCCTCTTGAAATGCAGGGCACTCGGCTGATTGACTTGATGAACTCTCCTCTAATAAGATTGTTGAACGTGGGACGATTTTAGAAACAGCCCACCAATCTCGCTTGTCGTTGCGCAAACTTGGATATCCGCAGTAAAACACTTGCTGAGCTTGGGATGCAAGGATGAATGGGTCATATTTCTGCAATCTTCGTCGATGGTTCACTTCAACCAAATTGTAGTCGTTATGAACCCTTTTGCCCACAGGAACTGTCGGATCGAACCAATCGCAACGAAACAATACGGTTCGTTTCATAGGCCAACCGGGATATTCAACTTCAACCACCTCTACTAACTTTCCATAATAATCCTGCATATTTGCTCCAACACTTTCTCCTTTAACACACACGCCCCAGTTCTGCGTGCCTCTTGAAGCTGCTAATCGTTCAATCTGAAATTTGTACCCATTAACAAAATAGCCAGTAGAGGTTGTTACGGTCTTCAATGGCCATTGCGATAGACATTTAATGAAAATATTATCGGTTGGGGACCATGGACCGTTTACCTATAAATTAATAAGCTATTCACAACCAATTCAAAAAATTAAAGCCATTATGAAATTGATTGAGTGATACTACTCACAAATTCATAAAACCAGTAAGCGAACTCCGTTTCTAACTTCTGCCCAATTGCAACTTGACTGATGTCGGGATTCATCTGTCGTTGTCTATCACAATACATCCTTATGGGATGATAAGGATTAAAACTATGTTAGCAATTAAATATTATGGTATATTGTAATTTAAATTAGAAGTTCAATTAAGCATTGAAGTATACACTTACTCAATATATGGATCGACTTCTCTACAGTTCATTAGGATGTAATAATGTGCTGCATTATACTCCATATCGCTAAGATTTCTTGACTTCTGCCCACCAAATGAACGGCCGATACCTTTAAAAATTGATATTCTACCGTCATTAGGTTCTCCTTCGTCCACACATACGTCATCGTTACGACCAAGATTTCGGCTCCTCGTGTGGACGTGACCCTCAAAGTAATGCGAGGCAAAAGCTGAAACTTCTTCGACCAAGTGTGCATTGCATATAGAACCTTCAACCCTTGCCTTATTACGCACATTATTTTTTAACTTCTTAAGATACCTATATGTAAAGTTGAACAAAAAATTAACCAATTTTCTCGCAATGAAATAATATTTGAAATGTCAACATGTCTTAATGATGTATATATTTACCTCTCGAAAGGATACATCCAGCGATACTGCACGGGACCAGCTATGCTCGCTTCGTATGGCAAGTGAACCGGTAAATGCTCCATTGAGTCAAAAAAACTGGGAGGAAATATTCGCTCAAGCTTGCATAAAATAATTGGAATTTCCTCCTCAAGCCTTGCCATGGATGCAGAAGTAATGACTGCGGCAGATAACTCCTTGAAGAACAAGCTGAGCTCCGTAATTGCCTTCCAGACATGTTGCGGAAGCAACTCACGAAAAGCTATAGGTAATAACCGTTGCATGAAAACATGGCAGTCGTGACTCTTCATGCCGAACAACTTGAGCTTATGCATGTCCACACACCTACCGATATTTGAGGCATAACCATCTGGAAATTTTAACCCTCTAAGCCAGTTACATAAAACTTCTCGTGAATTTCTGTCAAGAGTGTAACAGGCTTTAGGATAGGTCCCATCGGCACTCCTTCTCAAATCACCTCTTCTGCAGTACTGATTAAGTTCTTCTCTTGACTTTGCAGTATCTTTTGTTTTTCCCGGGATGTTTAGCACCGTGTTAAATATGTTATCAAAAAAATTTTTCTCGATATGCATAACATCCAAGTTGTGCCGGATGAGATTTGTGCTCCAATAAGGCAATCCCAAAATATACTTCGCTTCTTCCAGTTATGTTCTTTACATATACGGCCATTTATTCTATCTGCATCTGGTTCCCATGCATACATCAACCCCAAATGCTCTATAGTATCAAATATATCCGTGCCGGACCTAACCGGTTCGGCGAATTTTGTGACTGCTTTGTTCTTCCGGAAGGCGATCAAGTTACGCCTGTAAGGATGATTTGGGGGCAAGAACTTCCTATGGTTATCAAACCATGACTGCTTACCACTCTTCTGCAATGTAAATGCATCCGAATCATACATGCAATGAGGGCATGCCAGACGTCCAGCAGTGCTCCAACCAGACAACATTGCATATGCCGGGAATCACTTATTGTCCACATCAAAGCAGCTCTCATGATGAAATTTGTTTCATAGAAATGTCGTAGGCTACGACTCCTGTTTCCCACAACATTTTCAATTCGGCCACCAACGGTTGCAGAAAGACATCAATCTTTTCCTTTGGATTTGATGGTCCTGGAACCAAAACGGTTAAAAACATTGCAGTATCTTTCATGCACTTCCATGGAGGAAGGTTATATACAGTCAGTATCACAGGCCAACATGAATACTGTTGCCCCGCTTGACCAAATGGTTGGAAGCCATCGGTACAAAGACCTAATCTCACATTCCTTATATCTTCAGCGAAATCAGGATGATTTTCATTGAAATGCTTCCAAGCCTTTGAATCTGATGGATGCCGCATTTCATCCTCTTTAGATTCATGTTCGGCATGCCATCTCATATCAGCAGCTGTTGCCTCAGATCTGTATAATCTCTGCAGGCGTGGGGTAAGAGGAAAGTAATGCATCCTCTTGTAAGGCACACTTTTCCTCCTACTTGTACTGGCTCCTCCTTCGGTGTTTTTGTACCTCGATTGCCCACAAATCTTACACCATCTCAGCTCTGAGTCTTCACCCCAAAATATCATACAATTGTTCAAGCAACAATCGATCTTATTAACTGGGAGCCCAAGCCCACGCAACAACTTCTTTGTTGCGTAAAAACTGTCTGCTGCAACATTATCATTTGGCAAAATTTCTTTGATTAACCCAGCTACAGAATTGAACGCCTTTTCTGATAATCGATGTTCTGCCTTAATATTCAACATTCGAGCAGCTGTAGACAACTGGGAATGACCCTCACAACCAGGATACAATTCTTGATTTGCAGCACGCAACATATCATAAAATTGTTGTGCATCTGGATTTGGTTCTTCCATAAATGTATTCTGATTGAATTCATTACCCGATGCATTCATCACCATTTGTTCATATGTGTTTAAATTCACAAATGGTTCATCTACGGGAATTGACTCTTGTTGGCCTATAACAGCTGCTGGAATATCCTCTGGTTCACCATGACAGTACCAAACATAGTAATCAGGATGTTTGGGGAAGAATGTGTTTACGTGGAATTGTCAAAGGTGTAGAGACATCCGAAATAAGACTGTGGACACCTTCAACGTACCCGTGCTAATCCTAGGGCCATCCATCCAGTCAGGTTGGCTACATGCAAATGCGATAAATTCTTCCAATCCATTCAGAAAATCTGGATTAAGCAAGCCATCTTTTATCCTTGCATACATCCACGAGCGAGCCCCGCTCATTTTTGACCGACTTATACAAAGTCTGGTAAATCATTAAATGAAACCACAAAATAAAACTATATTAGTATTACTAAATATATAACTAAATTATTTCTTGGTCACAACTAAGGTTAATACAACCATTTAAATCATTTATAAGTAAACCAAATTTTTTTAGGCAACTAAGGTCCCTACCATGCAAGGGCGAGCCACGGCTACGATCCTTGGCGTGCTAGCAAGGACCGATGCACAGGTTCATGGCTAATGGGAGGGCTTGAGTTTGGGTCGGGCCGCAAGGCGGTCGTTTAATCATGAGACTTCACAAGCATTCAAGTGTCTTAAATTAATTCTACCTTCACTCCATGTCTATAAGGTAAGGCCCTATCCCATTCAAGAATATTTTTTGTGATATGTTATTCTGCTATTAATTATCATCGATCGGTTACATTGAAATTTCGGCAGCATTTCCCCATATGTTCTCCTAAATGTGTGGTATATAAGCCACACTAGGAGAACGTATGAGCAAATACAAACCGAAATCTCACCCAACGATGATTAATAGCAGACTAACATATCGCAAGAAATATTCCCAAACTGTCCACCAGGACAATTTGAGAATTTGCAAGACTAAGGCTTACAAATTCTCAAACGGGTCTAAAGGTTATAGTGCTGTGATTATGGAAGTCCGAAGACAATCGAACTTATGCTTGTTATTCTTAACTTCTTGTGAATTATACATGTAATCACTAACTTTTTAAGATTATTGTGTCAAATACAAATGTTTGTGAAGACTAAAATGTAAATCATTGAAACTACTAATTTGTTGCTGAAATTAAATAATATTACAACAAGACTTTTTATTTAGCATTACATAATTTAATGCATCATTCAGTTTGCAGCAGAATATAAATAATCAAGACATAACAAATGTAAATACAAATGCACAAATATTATTGCATAAACATTCTGCTTAAATTAATTATTGCATAAATATTATGCAAATTAAATAATAATACAACAAGACTTTCTATCTAGCATTACAAATATTATTGCATAATCAAGACATAACAATCAGGCTCCAACTAAATTTTTTTTTTTTTTTTGGCCGGAGAAGACAAAATGGGGGGGGGGGGGGTTTCCACAATTTTTTTTTTTTTTGACAGTGGCCTGGCCACCGTGGCCAGGCCACTGCCGGCGGCAACGGCCGTGGCCGAACAAGAAAAAAAAGGGGGGGGGGGGGGGGGCCCCCCCCCCCTGTTAAGAAATTTTTTTTTTTTTGACAGTGGCCTGGCCACCGTGGCCAGGCCACTGCCGGCCACGGCAGCGGCCGTGGCCGGGCCGGACAAGAAAAAAAGGGGGGGGGGGGGGGGGGGTTTCCCCCCCCCCTGTTAAGAAATTTTTTTTTTTTGACAGTGGCCTGGCCACCGTGGCCAGGCCACTGCCGGCCACGGCAGCGGCCGTGGCCGGAGAAGACGGCTGGCCGCCTTGTTGGCCACGGCCGTGGCCGGACAAGAAAAAAAGGGGGGGGGGGGGGGGGTTTCCCCCCCCCCCCCTGTTAAGAATTTTTTTTTTTTTTGACAGTGGCCTGGCCACCGTGGCCAGGCCACTGCCGGCCACGAGAAGATGGCCACGGTCTTGGCCGTGGCCGGAGGGAAATGATTAAAAAAAATTTTTTTTTAGAGAGTGTGGGGGCTTACCTTGGTCGAGAGAAGGCCGGAGTCGGAGGAGAACGCCGGGGAGCCGGAGCACTAGAGGGGAGGCGCCGGAGCAGCGAGGTGGGAGCCGAAAATTTTTTGAGCACGGCGGCGGCTAGGTCAAGACGGGGAAGAAGAAGAAGGAAGGCCCGCTTTATATAAGTAATTAGCGACGCAATATTTGCGTCGCTATATGGTCGCAATATTTTTTTTAATTTTATTATGTATTAGCGATGCATTAATGCATCGCTAATCCATCATTAATCTGGTTTTATTATAATTTTATGAAAAAATAGTGACTCAAATAATTGCGTTGCTAATGCGTCGCTAACTTGGCGCCAATCTCCGGCGAGAAATTTATTTTTATTTTCTAGGAATTACGTCGCTAAGGCGTCGCAATATTTTTTTATTTTTAATTGATTAAATAATAACTTATTACAATAATTACGATGCAAGCAGTGCATCGTAATAATTTTTAAATATTTATAAATGATATATTTATAATTTATGATAATAATTGTGACGCAAAATTTCAGCGCAATAATTTTTTAATATTTTTATTAATACTAAAAAATTTATTAATACTGAAAAAATTTATATTTACTAAAAATAATTGTGACGTATACATTGCATCGCAATATTGTTTAATTTTTTCCTAAAATGCATCGCTATGGCGTCACAAAATTTTTTAAATATTTATTAATGATAATATTTATAATTTATGATAATAATTGCGATGCCTTATTGCGTCGCAATAATTTTTTTAATATTTTTAATTAGATATATTTATTTAAAAAATATTACGACGCAAATTATGCGTCACAATATTATATTTTTTATTTATTAATACTGATAAAAATTATTTTTACTAAAAATAATTGCGACACATACATTGCGTCGCAATATTTATTTAATTTTTCTGCTAAAATACGTCGCTACGGCGTCGCAATAATTTTTTAATATTTTTTTAAACTTTTTCATAAATTTTTTTGAGTAATTATTAGTGATTCGACGGTTGCGATCGATCCAAGCCATGATCGATCCCAGTCGGCGATTATCCGACTGTTGCGATCGATCGAAGCCCTGATCCCGATCGGCCACGACCGATCTCGGACCGTGGCAATCAGTCCGATCGGCAACGATCCGACGGTTGCGATCGATCCAAGCCCTGATCCCGATTGGCCACGACCGATCACGGACCGTTGCGATCGGTCCAAGATCGCTGGTGATCCGACGGTTGCAATCGATCCAAGCCCTGATCCCGATCGGCCACAACTGATCTCGGACCGTGTCGATCGGTCTGATCAGCAACGATCCGATGATTGCAATCGATCGAAGCCCTGATCCCGATCGGCCACGATCGATCTCGGACCATGGCAATCGGTCCGATCGGCAACGATCCAACGGTTGCGATCGATCCAAGCACTGATCCCGATCGGCCACGATCGATCCCGGACCGTGCGATCAGTCCAAGATCGCTGGCGATCCGACGGTTGCAATCGATCCAAGCTTTGATCCCTATCGGCCACGACTGATCTCGGACCATGGCGATCGGTCCGATCGGCAATGATCCGACGGTTGCGATCGATCTAAGCCCTGATCCCGATCGTCCATGACCGATCTCGGACCGTGGCGATCGCACCGATCAGCGTCGATCCAACGGTTGCCATCGATCGAAGCCCTGATCGATCCCAGTCGGCGATCAACGATCTTGGACCGTCGCGATCGATCCGATACGCGACAATCTGACGGTTGCGATCGATCCAAGCCATGATCCCGATCGGCCACAACCGATCTCAGACCGTGGCGATCGGTCTGATCGGCGACGATCCGACGGTTGTGATCGATCCAAGCCGTGATCCTGATCGGCCACGACCTATTTCGGACCGTTGCAATCCGTCCGAGATCGGCGACGATCTGACGGTTGCGATCGATCCAAGCCGTGATCCCGATCGGCCACGACCGATCTCGGACCGTGGTGATCAGTCCGATCGGCAATGATCCGATGGTTGCGATCGATCCAAGCCTTGATCCGATTGGTCACGATCGATCACGGACCGTTGTGATCGGTCCAAGATCGCTGGCGATCCGACGGTTGTAATCGATCCAAGTCCTGATCCCGATCGGCCATGACTGATCTCGGACCGTGGCGATCGGTCCGAATGGCAACGATCCAACGGTTGCGATCGATCGAAGCCCTGATCCCGATCAGCCACGACCGATCTCGGACCGTGGCAATCGGTCCGATCGGCAACGATCCGACGGTTGCGATCGATCCAAGCACTGATCCCGATCGGCCATGACCGATCCCGGACCGTTGTGATCGGTCCAAGATCGCTGGCGATCCGACGGTTGCAATCGATCCAAGCCCTGATCCCGATCGGCCACGACTGATCTCGGACCGTGGCGATCGGTCCGATCGGCAATGATCCGATGGTTGCGATCGATCCAAGCCCTGATCCCGATCGTCCATGACCGATCTTGGACCGTGGCGATCGCACCGATCGGCGTCGATCCGACGGTTGCCATCGATCGAAGTCCTGATCGATCCCGGTCGGCGGTCAACAATCTCGGACCATCGCGATCGATCTGATACGCAACAATCCGACGGTTGCGATCGATCTAAGCCATGATCCCGATCGGCCACGATCGATCTCGGACCGTGGCGATCGGTCCGATCGGTGATGATCTGACGGTTGTGATCGATCCAAGCCGTGATCCTGATCGGCCATGACCTATCTCGGACCGTTGCAATCCATTCGAGATCGGCAACGATCCGATGGTTGCGATCGATCCAAGCCGTGATCCCGATCGGCCACGACCGATCTCGGACCATGGCGATCAATCCGATCGGCAATGATCCGATGGTTGCAATCGATCCAAGCCCTGATCCCGATCGGTCACGACCGATCACGGACCGTTGCGATCGGTCCAAGATCGCTGGCGATCTGACGGTTGCAATCGATCCAAGCCCTGATCCCGATCGGTCATGAATGATCTCGGACCGTGGCGATCAGTCCGATCAGCAACGATCCGACGGTTGTGATCGATCGAAGCCCTGATCCCGATCGGCCATGACCGATCTCGGACCATGGCAATCGGTCCGATCGGCAACGATCCGATGGTTGCGATCGATCCAAGCACTGATCCCGATCGGCCACGACCGATCCCGGACCGTTGCGATCGGTCCAAGATCGCTGGCGATCCGACGGTTGCAATCGATCCAAGCCCTGATCCCGATCAGCCACGACTGATCTCAGACCGTGGCGATCGGTCCGATCGGCAATGATCCGACAGTTGCGATCCATCCAAGCCCTGATCTCGATCGTTCATGATCGATCTCGGACCGTGGAGATTGCATCGATCGACGTCAATTCGATGGTTGCCATCGATCGAAGCCCTGATCGATCCCGGTCGGCGATCAACGATCTCGGACCGTCGCGATCGATCCGATAGGCGACAATCCGACGGTTGCGATCGATCCAAGCCGTGATCCCGATCGGCCACGACCGATCTCGGACCGTGGCGATCGGCCCGATCGGCGACGATCCGATGGTTGCGATCGATCTAAGCCTCATCCCTATTGGTCATGATCGATTCCAGACCGATGCAATCAGTCCGAGATCACTGATGATCCGACGATTGTGATCGATCCAAGCCCTGATCCCGATCGGCCACGACCGATCTCGAACCGTGGCGATCGGTCCGATCGGCGATGATCCGAGGGTTGCGATCGATCCAAGCCCTTATTCCGATCGGTCACGATCGATTTTGGACCGATCGCTATTTAACATAATTAATTTTTTTAAATATATTGCGACGCAAAGGGTTGCATCGTAATTTTTTAATATGATAATTATATTATATAAAAATTAATTTTAATTATAATAATTACGATGCAATAAGTGCATCGCTATATTAAAATATAATTTTTCTAATTAATTTTTTGGTTTATTGCATCGCTAATGCATCACTATTTAACATAATTAATTTTTAAAAACATTGCAACGCACTGTGTTACGTCGCAATTATTTTTTCTCATATTTATGCTTTATAAAATGTAATTTTATTTAAAATAATTGTGACACATTTATTGCGTCGCTAAATTAAAAAATAATTTTTCTAATTTTCTGGTTATTGCATCGCTAATGCATCGCTATTTAAAATATTTAATTTTTTTAAAACATTGCGACGCACTGAGTTGCATCGCAATATTTTTTTCTATATTTCTACTTTAAAAAATTTAATTTCATTTAAATTATTTGTGACGCAATTGGTGCGTCGCTAAATTAAAAATAATTTTTTAAATTTTTTGGTTTATTGCGTTGCTAATGCGTCGCTATTTAATATATTTAATTCTTTAAAAACATTGCGATGCACTGTGTTACGTCGCAATATTTTTTTTGATATTTTAATTTTATAAAATTTAATTTCATTTAAATTTTTTGCGATGCAATTGGTGCATTGCTAAATTAAAATAATTTTTCTAATTTTTGGTTTATTGCATCGCTATTTAACATATTTAATTCTTTTAAAAATATTGCGATGAACTGTGTTGCTTCGCAATATTTTTTTGATATTTATATTTAATAAAAAATTAATTTAAAAATATTATGACTCATTATTTCCATCTCAATATTAAAAAATTAATTTTTTTTGAGTTTCTGGTTAATTGAGTCGCTAATGCGTCGTTAATTGCGTCGCAATATTTTGTTGTTACAGAGGCGCGCAAAGTGGTCGCAATTTAGCGACGTATAATTGCGTCGCTATTTCAGTATTTTCTTGTAGTGTAGTGTCGATGAATATTATCTTGAAGTGCACCACTAGAAAAGACCCCTCCTTCAATATTTGGGGTTGTTAAGGTCGATGGAGACTTTTTGCTTATAAAAATCTCCGTCGATTTATGGTTTAAGGCGCTGCCCATTCACTTTAAATATTTTTTTGATCTCATGTTGTACTTCAACTGCTAAGGATAGACTTTAGTTACCACAAATGGTCCTCACCATCGAGATCGTAGCTTTCCTAAAAAAAGTCAAAGTCTTGAGTGAAATAATAGAACTTTTTGACCAACTTTGAATTCCTACTTAAAATATGCTTATCATGCCATCTCTTGGTTTTATCTTTATAAATTTGAGCATTCTCATAAGCATCATTGTGAAACTCATCCATCTCATTGATTTGCAATAATCTCTTCTCGCCAGTTGCTTGTAGATCAAAGTTAAGTATCCTTGTCACCTAATAAGCCCTGTGTTCTAGCTCCACTGGAAGATGACATGCTTTTCCATTAATAAGCTGATATGGTGGCATCCCAATCGTTGTTTTGAATGCTGTTCTATAGGCCTATAAAGCATTATCTTTTTGAGTTGCATCATTTAGTTTTCAATGCATACTCATCATCCTGTGATCGTCCTCGTTGGTATAAGTTTATTATTATCATTCTTGATCATAGTTATTTCATCTTTCTTTGGTACAATTTATATTGGACTTACCCATGCGCTGTCCGAGATAGAATAAATAATTTTAGCATCTAATAGCTTTAGCACTTTTTTATGTACCACTTCTTGCATTGATGGATTCAATCTTCTTTGGGATTGGACAATTGGCTTATATTTATCCTTCATTAAAATCTTTTGTGTGCAAATTGAAGGAATAATTCCTTTGATGTCAGAGATGGTCCATCCTAAAGCCAATTTATGTTCTCTTAAGATTCTAAGCAACTTTTTCTACTCTATATCATTCAAAGAATTATTAAAAATAACTAAAAAAGTAGAGTCTTGGCTTAAGAAAGCATACCTTAAATTTGATGGAAGCCATTTTAGCTCAAGTTTAAGTGGTTTCTCTGGTAGAGATGTTGGTTGATATGATTTTAAGTCTTTCACTTTTAGTTGCATTAAAGGAGGAAAAAGTGGTATAGCCTCCAAATATCTTTCACTCTTTAACTTCATCATCAAATTCAATAGATGTAGAGTGAATAAGACATACCTCAACTGGTAGCTTTAGAAAATTATCTACATAAGTCTTGTCAGCCATAATTACATCTCAGTCACTTATTTGAAAAAAAGAATGCATCTCAGAAGAAAATTTCATAGGCTTAAGTACATCAAAAGTGACCTCATCCTCTCTGACCCTTAAAACAAGTTTTTCTTGCTGGACATCAATTAAGGTTCTTCCTATCGCAAGGAAAGGTTGACCCAATATCAAAGGGATCTCCTCGTCCTCCTCCATATCAAGAATAATGAAGTCAGCCAGAAAGATGAACTTGTCAACTTTCATTAATACGTCCTCAATGACTCTCTTGGTTATTTTATAGATCTGTCTGCCAATTGTAAAGAGATAGTGGTTGGATTTACTTCTTCTAGACCCAATTTTCTAAAAACTAAGAGAGGCATTAAATTAATACTTGCTCCTAAGTCATATAAAGCTCTATCAAAACAAGAATTTTCTATAGTGCAAGGGATAGTGAAACTTCTTGGATCTTTCAGCTTAGGTGACAGCTTCTTTTATAAGATTGCACTACTCTCCTCTGTCAGCATTATTGTTTCATACTCCTCCAATTTCTATTTTTTGATATAATATCTTTTAAAAATTTAGCATATTTAGGCATTGTTCTAAAGCTTCAATAAGAGGAATATTAATATGCAATTGCTTAAATATCTTAGAAATTTAGAAAACTATTCATCCACATTATTCTTTTTTAATCTTTATGGAAAAGAAATTGGTAGGTCATAAATTGAAGGAGAATAAGTCTTAAAAGTAATTTTCCTATATTTTTTTGATTTTGAAGCTCTTTCATTCTTCTTAGTCTTTTTAGCTTGCTCCACTTCTTTCATCTCTGACTCAATTTTCTTCATCTTGGACTCTTCATTATCCATATTTTCATCTTGTTTGGCATTTGTTACTTGTGGCTCCCCATATGTTCTTTCACTTCTCAATGATATTGCCTTTGCATGTTCTTTAGGATTAGTGATAGTGTTGCTTGGTAAAGTTTCAGCAGTCCTCTCTGTGAGCATGTTTGAGAGCTGACCAATTTGTACATCAAGATTACGAATTGAGGCTGAGTTATTTTGGATCGCCACATCTGTTTTTTGCATATATTGCATAAATATGTCCTCAAGTGTTGGCTTCTTCTCTTGCTGTGGAAATTGCTGAGGTGGTTTAGCTTGCTCTTGATTATTGATCCATGAGAAATTGGAGTGATTCCTCCATCCAGGATTGTACGTGTTCGAGTATGGATTATTTTGACGTTGAAAAGTTGATACGTAATTTGCTTGTCCATAACTTGATTAGGCAAAAGGATTTTCCACCTGGCAGTCGACACTTGAATGATTTTCTTAATAATGATCACAAACATCATTAGTTTGAATAGCATTAACATTTATCTTACCAGTTGTTGAGATAAATTTGTCATTTGTGCTGCCAACGAAGATATAGAATCAAGTTCTAAAACTCCAGCTGTCTTTTTTGGTATTGCTCTTTTTGCAAGCCATTGATAATTGTTGGATGCTAATTCTTCCAGAAGTTCATATGCTGTTTCATGAGTTTTACTCATTAAAGCTCCACCAGCTGCTGCATCAACCATAGACCTATGTAGCTCCTAAACCATTGTAGAATGTTTGTACTTGAAGCCATGCTGGAAGGTCATGATGAGGACATCTTCTCAATAAATCTTTGTACCTCTTACATGCTTCATATAATGATTCATCCTCAAATTGGATGAATGTAGTGATGTCATTCCTTAGCCTTGCTATTTTTGTAGGAGGAAAATATTTTGCTAGGAATTTTTGTGCTATCTCTTCCCAGGTAATGATGACGCCAGGTGGCAAGGAATTCAGCCAAGCCTTGGCTTTATCCCTAAGTGAGAAAGGAAAAAGCCTTAGTCGAATCGCATCATCTGTCACTCCATTATGTTTAAAAGTATCATAAATTTTTAAAAAATTGTAATATGGACGTTAAGATCCTCTTGTGCTAACCCTCCAAACTAGACAGACTGCTGTATCATTTGAATGATGGCTGCTTGATCTCAAAATTATTGGCTTGTATGGCTGGTCTTCTTATGCTTATTGTAGCCCCGTTGATCGAGGGCATAGCATAGTCTCGTAACGCCTTGTGCTCCTGATCAGCCATATTAGGTAGAGATATGTTGTCTTCTTTCTTTTATTTTTATCTTTCTTTTTCTTTTTCTTGAGCTACCGTAAGGTTCTTTCAATCTCGGATCAAAGGGTGTAAGTTCTAATAGTTTAGATCTGGGCATGCACTTCTAAATTTTTAAAAAATAAGGATGGTTGGGATCAACTTTGCTGGAGAAGTATTTGGGCTTTCACCTTTTGTTATAAACAATTTGGTTGGCGTAGGAGTAATATGCTTGTCCTAAGAAAGAGATAAAGAAAATATATTTTAATTATAAAATAACATTCAAAGTATTAAATATCTAGCTAGTATCAATATCAATAACAAATAATTAATCCTCGACAACGACGTCAAAAATTTATTCGCATAAAATAATCGGTAAGTGTACAAAATCGTCGTAACAAGTAGTAAAGTATTCCTTTTAGAGAACAGATGTCGAACCCACATAGATTAATTATGTTATTGAATACCAAAATTTACTAAATTAATTACTATTTAAAAATTAAATTTACTAAATTAATTAATATTTAAAAAAATATAAATAAAACATTATATTATATGAATTAAATAAAACTATTTAATCTAAAAATTAACAGAGCGTAAAAATCTAAACGTGTAAAAATATGATAAGAATGAATCCAGAGCGATTGATTTCACCTAACAAATCCCACACAATTTATTCTTCTTAATTATTAAATTCTAATAATTCCATGTTGATGATTAAAATTTTTTTAATTATCCAATATCTTCTCTTGAACTATATCAAAAATATCTCTAACTAACAACTTCATATCTCTATGTGAATTTAATTAATTGGAGACTCATTACGTACTTTGAATTTTCTAAAAATCACATTAATTGCGGTAAAGTATCTCTACTTTCGCTTAACTATTTAATTCTAAATCTAAAATAATAAATCGGTCTCATTGTAATTCAATTGATCAAACAATAAATTGTAAAAATTAATCATAAGAAATAACAAATCACCTCTCTCATTGTAATTCAATTAATCAAACAATAAATTATAAACATTAATCATAAGAATTAAACACTCAATCATGAAAATATAAAAAATAAAATAACTAATAAAATAAATTATGTATTCATTGATAGATTACATCAATGCTCTAGAAAAAGAAATTAGTTCATAATAAAAGTGAAAAAAAACTAATAAAACTTATATTTTTCATTGGAAGCAATTGATGAATACGCAGCTCTCACCTCTGTTCTTCAGATCCTCCTCTGTTAAAAAACTCTAAAAGTCTCAAAGTCTATGGTTTTTGGATGCAAACCGCTGCCTCCTTTTTATAGTTAGAAAGCCGATGCTATATTGTATTGAATATGATGAAAAAATCATCGCCTAAGAGTCCTTTTTTGGATAACTATCTCTTTGTCAACTAGGCCTCATCCATTGAAATACTGCATTGCCAACTCATCAATGCATGATCCTCTCCTCTTTGAAAATATGGCATTGGAGTCCTCATCGCCGTGAGTCTTCATGCCGCCAGCTTATCGCGTGAAGGAGTCCCCACAAACCACCTCATCAACTCGTCTTCACGTAGAGTCCCTTGGCCATTGCTTTTTTTTATTTACTTTCAAAATTAAATAAAAAGTAAATAAATAAATAAATAAATATAATTTAAAATAAATTAAAACTAGCTAATGTTGTTATGAAAGTATATGAATTAAATGATTGAATTTATGCTTATCATAAAATAATAATAATAAAATCTCAATTAAAAAGATAAAACCAAGAACTAGAAACATTCATTAAATTTCCATCATTTCCTACCAAAGAAGAAACTCGCTTTCAGTAGAGCAATACAATTCAAATAGAAAAAAGAAGGAAAGAAAAAAAAAGTTAAGGCTTTCAGTAGAACATTAGGATCTAGATCTCAGAATTAAGATCTAGAAACACGACAAGAAACCATAGATTCACCAAAGAAAATCCATTTTATTTTCCAACAAAATATTATCAATGTAAGGGGCAAACTAAAAGTAGTTATGCAGTAATCACAAAAACCCATCACTGGATCTAACAAAAACTAGACAAAAAAAGGAAAGAAAAGGGCAAGCAAATTACTTGACCCTGAGCCTGCCAGTCGTCTTTACCTAGAGCCTTCCCCTCTCTTCCTTCCACTGGGAGGTGAAGCTAAGACACCGGATAGACTCGGGTCGATGGGGTGAGGTAGATATGCTGGAAGAAGAAACTAGCGGCAGCCACCCCTTCTTCTCTCTTCGTTCAATAGGGAGGCGAAGCCAAGACACCGACGATGGGTTCGGGTCGACAAGGCAGGTGGATAGCTGGAAGAAGGAACGAGTGGTGGATAAAAATGAGTGGTGAAAATGAATGGGAGCTAGGGTTGAGCTAGGGTTGAGCGGCGGAAATGAATGAAATAAGGCATTGGAAGACTTGGAACTCGGACGTGTTGCGGCCTTGCGGGTTACCTCGGGTTAGGGTTTATCGCAACCCGAGATCGGGTTCATTACAAATTGGTCTGGGTTAAACCCAAGTCTTTTGGGTTCGGGTTGGCAAACATGAGTTCAAATACTGCTGTAAATCGAGTTCGGGGCCGGGTTCGATTAAACCCGGCCCAAGTTGCACCCCTAATTGGGAATTTATCGTTAGCATGTAAACATTCTCAATGAGATGGAGACTGCAACTATCTTAAAATAAACCTTATTAAATTGATTTTATTTCGAATTGAGTTTAGGATAATTTTTTGATATTTAATATATATTTAATAATCAAAATATATACATATATTATTTTTAAATTTATATAAAATTTTAAATTATTTTATTTTGTATATTAAAATTCATAAACCGTATGAATTTAAGAATGAAAATGATGATTAAATTTAACTATATATATATATTTTTATTGATCAATTTAATAGTTAAAGTCTTTTAGTAGAGATGGTGAACAATGATAATGTATATTTTCTATGATAGGTTTGATCTTTAGATGAATTTTATTTTTTTTAAGTTTGCTAAAAGAAGAGACAAATAGTTCTTGGATTTGAACCAAACTAACTCAAAACCAACTTCTAATAATAGAATATTGGTTAAATTGATGACAGCGATAATGGCCATGTGAAACAAGGATGACTAAACTACAAAATATTAGCACTAGGAGGGAGCTTCTATTTACATTGCAAAAATTACTCTCCACACCCACACTTAACCAAAAAAAATTACCCAATTTATTTTACCCCTTATACAATGACTATTTTGCCCCTTTCAATTTCTCTTCACACCACCTGAGCAAACCACTTTCCCTCCTCCTCCGCCCCCCTTCGTTCGGCCCATCAGGGCCGAACAGAAACTATCTGTTTGGCTCATCAGGGTTGAACAGAGGTCAGGCCAAATAGAAGGCCTATGTTTGGCCATGTTTGACCAAACAGAGGCCCTCTATTCAGCCCAACAGGGCTGAACATAGGGGCACGGGCAAGGCAAAGCCGGAGGCTAGCAGAAGGGAGGGCAAGGGCAAAGGGAAGCCCAGAGGGGAGTCAGAACAGGGGGAGCCGAGGCGACATGCCCAACTATGGAAGGGGACCAGGGGTCAAGGGAGATGGGGTCCAAGGAGTGGGGCAGGAGGAGCTGGGGCTAGGGGAGGGAGCCAGTGCTAGGGGGGTGCCGAGGAGGGGAGCAGGGGGAAGAAACTAGGTTGTGAGGCTACCAAAGGAGGAGGAACAAACTGGCTAAAGGATTACATGGACCGGTTAACCTCTTTGGCATCGTCGTCCTTCTTCTTGCTCTGGTTCTTTAGACAGTGGAGCCATCATTACGATGACGGTGGTGGTGGGGGGGGGGGGGGGAGGGGGGGCCGCCGCCGAAGATGACACGGGGGGAGAGGGCACCGGAACGAATGGGGTGGGGGAAGCTAGGGGGCACCCGGAGTGCCGGAACAAATGAGGTGGGGGAAGCTAGGGGGCACCCAGAGCCGGAACGAATGGGGTGGGGGAAGCTAGGGGGCACCCGGAGTGAACGAGGGCTATCAGAGCGAATGAGGGGAGGGAGAGGGGAGCGGCAGTTGGCCGCTACAATGGGGTGAGGGAGAGGGAAGAGGGGAGCGGCCGGATGGAATGAGGGAGAGGGATAGTTTAGATTTTTTTTTTTGGAAGGGTGTAAAGAAAATTTTGAGGGATGTGGAGAGTAATTTAAAAATATATTAAAAAATAAGGATATGGAGAGTAATTTTTGTGGTGTAAATAGAAGCTCCCCACTAGTAAGGATGAAAAAGGAATCTGACTCCCTTATTATTAGTTTACTTCCATTATCACAGAGTTCGTCGGTTGACAATATTTATGGAGCATGATCCATGATAAGCAAATAGCACAATCTACAATTCTCACGAGTCACATGATATATGATATTTGTGAGGATAGTAAGCGAAACAGTAGACTCGAATTGGAGATAGCCCTCTTTAGCAGCGAAACAGTCCTGAAAGGCTTCTTTTACGGTCCCTGCAAGAGTTTGTAGGCTTGTAAAGAAGTCACAGTAATATAAAGGGAGAGAAATCTAGCGACAAACCAGCATCTCCAAAGATTTTCGGCTCTCAAAACATACTGGGCTGCCCTTTGGCCTTTTGGGAATATATCATGGAAATATCTCAAAAACGATCGACTTCCATTTCACAAATATTAATTAAAAGGGTGGCACAACTCTGTTTGAAGCTCAAAACCAAATCTTTCTTGATAAGCTGGTGCTGAATATAGATAGCAACGTGTTCTACCTGCCATCATTTAGGATGCCAACAAGCTTTGTCTGACTACAGGATCAACAGTTTGAATGAAACAATACAGGAGGCTAGCGAGCCCATCCCTTGACATCCATAATTAAGAGGGTGCATTAGGAATGGGCATGGCCTTCTGGAACTGTAAGCCAACGTAATTACAAATAAAACTCTGTGATCGTTGAAGCTTGAAGCATCCATCCTCTTCATCAAATAATTTGATCAGGATTTCAGAATAAATAATCCTACATCGGCTCTTATTTCTCAAAAATAAATGTTTAACCTTATTTTACTGTTGAATTATTGTTCAATTATAAAGAAAGAAGATAAATAATAAAAGTGAGCATGAAGTGTAGCATATATTTAAATAAATTTTAAATTTCAAAGTCAACCGTTATAATTCAAATAGATATATTATTTGAAAGGATATGTCTGATTCAAAAAGATATATAACTCAAAAAGGATACGTCCTTTAATGAAAATGTACCTTTCAAAGTCAACCGTTATAATTCAAATGGATATATCACTTAAAAGGATATATATGTTATATATCACTTGAAAGGGATACGTCCTTTCATGAAAAGATGACTTTGTGTCTATAAAACTAACGATAAATAGAACTGATATAATCAAATCTCTCTGATCTTGTCTTTTCTCCAGAAGTATTGTGTTCTAATTCCTTAGAGAATTTTCATTATTGCTTCGGTGCAAATTCTCTCAAGGCTTGTCATATCCTAAAAGCTATTTGCAAAAATTAATCCCATAAGCAACTATGAAGAGAGGAGGAGGGCAAATAATGCTTTAAGAAAAGTGTATACATACGTGTTCTAAGTCTTCTCTTATCTCCAACATTTTAGTCTTAACCAATCCAAGAAGATTATCTTTCTTTCCAACATTCTTAAAGCGTTATATGCGGTTATGGAGATTGATACTGCAAACGCCACCATCAAAGTGATGAACCAAGACCTTGTTCGTTTGGATCGATGGGACTAATTTTACTCGCTGGCAATTTTTTGTTGACAACCTTGAAGATTTTCTATGTTCTTGATTCTGATCTTCAAGCAATTCCAGAACCTTCTGAAGAGAGAAAGGCAGCACATAAGAAACGACAAGAGGATGAACTCATATGTCGTGATCATATTTTGAATGCCCTAGCAGATCGTCTCTATATCTATACACTGATAATCCATTGTAAGAGATTCTAGAAAGCACTAGAATTCAAATATAAGGCTGAGGAGGAAGGGACAAAAAATTTTGACTCTAAATATTTTGATTTCAAATGCTTGATGATAAACCTATTTTGCTTTAAGTACATGAATTGCAAGTTATTGTGAACAAACTGAGAGCTGTGAAGATTGAACTTTCTGAAACTTTTCAAGTTGATGCCATTATAGCAAAATTACCATCTTCCTGGAAAGGCTACAGAAAAAAGTTACTTCATAATTCTGAAGATATTTCTTTGAAAAATATTCAGAAATACCTACGAATCGAAGAGCAATTGAGGGAAAGAGATGAGAATGAAAATTCTTATGAAGGCCTTACAAAGGCAAATGCAGTGAGTAAGCTCTCACAGCCAATAAAGGCAACCAAAATAAAGAAAATTTTCTGTCCTAAAAAGGATCAAGAAAAGTTCAAGAATCTAAAAACCAAAAGGTGACCAAGGGAGCATGCTTTGTGTGTGGCAAATTTGTGCATTACGCTGTGATTGCAGGTTTAAGAAGAAAGCTAACCAAGAGGCAAAATTGAACTCTGTGACGGACAGTGAAGAGATATTGCTGTTGTGAGTGAGATCAATGCTGTTTAAGGCAAGCTTCCTTGCTGGTGGTATGATACGTGTGCCACAGTCCATGTTTGTTATGATAGGTGACTGCTTTAAACCTATTATGAAGAAATTGATGGACATGAGATTCAAATGAGAAATGAAGGCTGATCCAAGTGTTAGGCAAAGAAACTGTAAAACTTTTCTTTACTTTTGGAAAGAAAGTTACCTTAACTAATGTTCTTCATGTCCCAGATTTGAATAGGAATCTAGCTAGTGGGGATCTTTTAGAAAAACCTGGAATAAAATCTATGTATGAAGCAGAAAGACTAATTTTAGCCCGTAATAGTGTCTTTGTTGGAAAAGGCTATTCATGTGAGGAAATGGTCAAATTATGTATTGCTGATAATGCTATTAATAACAATTCTGCTTCAACATGAAAAAGACAAACCTTCTGCTTTAATTTTCATGCCGATAGGGCTCTGGCATCTTCTGTTTAGAGTGCTTTAAGATTTGTGCTTCCGTCCATCTCCTGCTCGATCTCCGGCGTGTCAGACTTTTTCCGGCGACCCTTCTACCTCGGGGGTCATCTTCTGGTGATCCTCCCTCCTCTATGGCTTCGATTGGGGAGTCTGGTTTTCCAAAGGCGGGGAGCCGTGGCCTGTCGTCTGGCTTTATTTGTGTATCTTCGTCCCCATCGCCGGTTGAAGTGGCTGAACTGGAAGGCCATTTTCCAGAGGTCGTCCGCATTTCTTCGGTGACGCTGGAGGAGTCAAGCTCCTGCTGGAAGGATCAGGCAATCTTGGCTCGCACTTTCCAACGATGGATTTCGCCGGATGCCTTCGTGAGGGAATTCCGGCGAGCAGGTGTATCAGGGGTCATCCAGCCATTAAGCCTTGCTAATCGATGCCATCTTTCGATTTGATGATTCTGGTTCGAGGAATTGGTGATCGGCCGTCCCTGGGTGATCAACGGACAGCCAGTTGCCATTGAGCTTGGCAGCCGGAATTTGTTCCGGTTTTGGATGCTGTGGCCTCTGCCTTGCTCTGGGTGCGTATGCCCTCCCTCCCGGTTTGAATTTCTGGAAGGAAGAGGTGTTGAGGGATATCTTGGCGCCAGCAGGGGAGTTTGTATATGCGGACTCTGCTACTCGGCAGCTTTTCCAGGGGGGGATTCGCCAGAGCCTGCGTCCGTGTGGATCTCCGGCGCCCTCTCCGGCCAGGTGTCCGAATTCAGGGACTGGGTGCCCCCTTTTGGCAATAGTTCCAATTGAAACTTGGAAGGTGTTTGCCCTCACTACGATTCAATCCACCTCTATGGGCCATGTGATTTGTCTTCCCCATCTCCGGCGGCCGAGCAATCTTCGGGTGGGCATGGCTTCGGGCCCTGGATGATGGCTTTGCATCGTCGTCGTCCGCAGTCTTCAGAGCAGAGGTTCCCTGTCAGCTCCCCCTCCTCTCTGGGGCCACCGATAGCACACCTGCACACTTGTGGTAATCGGATAGAGTTTTACTAGTCTTTATGTAGCGCTCCATAAAGAGCTAGAGAACCCCAACTAATTATCATAAGTGGCAGACACACGAAAACACATCCTGTTAAAAACTTTTCACTTTCATCTCAATTATATACACAAATCACCCAATCAACATTAAGCATCAACCTGCTCAGATAATATTTTTCATGACATTCCTCAGGCAGTTTACAAGATCACATTCACATTCGACATTAAAATCCTAAGTGCACACATCATACTCATAATCTTCTCCAAAACATAAGTCTCGTATTCATATCCAAAAAGGTCTAAAACATCATTACATCCCACTGTACACATACACATATACAAAATACAATTATCAAACCACACTCTCTCAATATACAAGGCTAGCATTTAAACACTCTTGCATCCAAGCAAGCTTCACCAGCTAAGGGTCCTGTCCTGTTATCTTGTGATCCTGGCAGAAATACTCACTGATCTGAAAGAACATTTAAATCATAGAGGGATGAGACCTAAGTCCCAGTGACTGGATAACCATCTAACTATGGAGAAATAGAGAACCATAACCTCTTAATTTCAATCGTATGCTGAAACTATTTAACTTGTACAACTCAAAGTACATTTTTAACATGATATCAGATAAAATAAAATGTAGCTTATTCTTCAAATAACATATCAGTACTGGAATACTCTATAATAACTCTTCACTGAAAGATAACTCATTAAAATAAAACTTCATGCATTACAATATGAAGATATGCATTCTTTATCTACAACCCAGACTCCCATCAGGATCTGCTTGCCCACTGGCATCTCAAGTAAGATCTCCCTCTCGGGATAACTATTTGGCCCATTGGCCCTTTTTATATCACAACATATGCTTTTAGATCTCATGATGCTGGGCTGTGTGTGTAATGCCTCTGAGGTACCACCCTACAGTCGCCCTTCTGTAGGTGTACTCTCATCGGGTGCGTGACTAGCAACAGGATCCCCGCACAAATAGCACCCCTTACCCGTGCGGTTCACCTGGCAAAGTGCTTTGTTCCTTAACCCTGGAACCTCGGGTTTTCTCTCTGCCCCCACGGGCTATATATAGTAATCAGCTCCACTGAGCTATGATTCATGCCCCCACGGGCTGCTCACAACCAGCCCCACTGGCCTGGTTAGGCATGCACTCACCCCTGATTCTGGGGTTCATCGTACGATCTGTTCGCAAGGAGGTGCCGGCTCGATAGTAGTGTGCAATGCTCATGCTACAGTACAGTCTAAAGGGTGATCAGCCCCCTAGCTGCCTGATGCTCAGTATGACTCATACATCATTTGTAAAGCTTTATCATGCAAATATGCCATGTATACATTAAAAATTCCCTCATTGAAACTCATGCTTATGTGTTTATGCTCAAAACTCATTTATCAGATTATCATATACTAGGTTCTCATTTCTCATATTTAAAACATACATAATACTCCTAAACATAACATACCATAACTAGGTATAAATCTCATTATACTAGCTCAAATTAACCTCTCATTGCTAGATGAGAAATCCACTCACCTTAGTAGGTTACTCCTCGACTGGTACAACTGGTACTCAACTCTGGTATTTCGGCTCCCTGGAATAACCCTCTTGACCTACGTCAACATACAGATACAATAGCTATTAGGATTACCTCCACACGAGGTTTTCCCATGAACCATGCATGCATACATGATCTATCCTCTAATATCTCATTATTTTCTTCCACCCTATCTCTACTCAAGATTACTTCTACTATTACCTCAAAATACACTAATCTAGAAAATCTAAAGTCATACAAGATCTAGGGAAGCTATAGCTTACCTGGAGTCGAGCACAAACCCCCAAGCTTCCCTTTCCCTTTCTCTTTCTTCCTCCTTTTTCTTCTTCTTCTTCTTCTTTTCCTCTCTTTTCTCTCTTCTTTCTTTCTTTCTTTTCTCTGGCTGAACCCACGTTCCCCTTTTTCTCTAATGACTTGGGGACCAAGTCATAGGAAACTTAAGGGTTAAGGCATGCCAAATCTCCCTTTTACCCTCACACACTCTTAACACACTTTTTGGAAAACACGTGGCTCACTTATAACCATGCTATTTTGCCCTTATATTTTCTTTCCTAAGTTGCCCTTAACACAATTTGCAATTGACATCGGAGCCTTTTCCCATTTTGCCCCTGATATAGCATTTTTTTAATAGATTTATAGCCCAGATCATCCTTTTTCGCTTAAATCTATACTTTTATGTAACATTTCTAAGAAAAGACTTTACCATCTTGAAGAACTCGATTTTAGAAATCCAACGGTTCAAACGGCATCCAAATCGGACTTGAAACGGATTAAATATGAATTTCTCAAGATTTAACTCAGAAAAACCTGCCGTCGCGGAGTCGGCTCGAACAGATTGCGAGTCGGCTCGAGCAGAAGTAGGGGTCGACTCCAGAAAAGTAGGGGTCGACTCCTGAAAGTAGGAGTCGACTCCAGCACTGCAGGGGTCGACTCCTAAGCGTGCCGAAAGTTTAAAACCGTGCCGGAGTCGACTCCACTCTGATTAGAGTCGACTCCAACCACTAAAAACGTCATTTTAGGATAAAACTCAAACTAAACTTGATTTTTCTTGTGATTTAAACCCATTAAACTTAAGTCTCTCAATTTCTCAAATCAGACTCATTAACATTTAGAAATATACTTATTTACTCCAAAATTTCTTCTCTTTACATTTATCAAAAGGCCAACACACCCATATTCAAGAAAACTTTCTGACTTTCATTTTAACTGAAAATGCCATAGATTACAAGGTTTTCAGGATGTTACAATTCTCCCCCTCTTAAGAAATTTCGTCCTCGAAATTTAGCTAGATATATTTTCAAATAGATGGGGGTACTTAAATCTCATCTCATCCTCTCGCTCCCATGTAGCCTCCTCTTTTTGATGATTTAACCATTGCACCTTAACTAACGGAATTCTTTTACTGCGGAGCTGCTTAATCTCCCTACTCAAGATCTTCACTGGTTCGGTTGCAAATGATAAATCCCCCTGTAACTCTATAGTCTCAGACTGAATCACATGAGAGGAATCTGGCACATACCTCCTAAGCATTGATACATGAAATACATTATGAATCTGAGATAACTCTGGAGGTAAAGCCAATCTATAAGCTAGTGTCCCAACTCTTTCCAGAATTTCATAGGGTCCAATATACCTGGGACTCAACTTGCCTTTCTTTCCAAATCTCATAATACCTCGCCAAGGAGATACCTTCAGAAAGACTCTATCTCCAACCTCAAACTTTACCTCTCTATGCTTTTTATCTGCATAGCTCTTCTGTCTATCCTGGGCTGCCTTTAATTTAGCTCTTATAATTTTAACTTGATCTGCTGTAAGCTGCACTAACTCAGGGCCTAACAGCCTTCTCTCTCCCTCCTCATCCCAACACACTGGAGTTCTACATTTTCTCCCATACAAGGCCTCATATGGTGCCATATCAATGCTAGAATGGTAGCTGTTATTGTAAGCAAACTCTATCAAAGGTAGATGATCATCCCAGCTACCAGAAAATTCCATGACACAAGCTCTCAGCATATCCTCCAGTGTCTGGATGGTTCTTTCTGACTGACCATCGGTTTGGGGATGAAATGCTGTACTGAACCTCAATTTAGTCCCCAAAGCTTTCTGTAATTCTGCCCAAAATTGAGATGTGAACCTTGGATCTCTATCTGATACTATCGATACTGGCACACCATGCCTACTCACAATTTCATGCACATATAATTCTGCTAATCTATCCAAGGTAAAGACAATCTTAATTGGCAGAAAATGAGCAGACTTAGTCAATCTATCAACTATCACCCATATAGCATCATTGCCCCTTCTGGTCTTTGGGAGTCCTACAACGAAATCCATAGTTATATGCTCCCACTTCCACTCTGGCACAAACAGAGGCTGAAGCTTTCCAGCTGGACACTGATGTTCAGCCTTAATCTGCTGACACACCAAACACTTAGATACATACTCAGCTATCTCCTTTTTCATACCATTCCACCAGTAATTCTGTTTGATAGTTCTATACATCTTAGTACTACCTGGATGCATTGAATAAGCTGAGCTATGTGCTTCCCTTAAAATCTGATCTTTCACTGATTCCACAGCTGGCACACAAACTCTGCCCTTGAATAATAACACTCCATCACCTCTAACAGAAAACTCTGACTGAGACCCACTCTGAATTAAATCTCTGGCTTTAAGCAAATGTAGATCTAGCAACTGAGCTTCTCTTATTTCTTCTAGCATTTGGGGTCTCACTCTGAAAGTAGCCAACAAGGCTCCTGACTCTTCTACAGCTAGCTCTGCATCTAACCTCCTTAACTCAATCATCAAGGGTAGCTGTACGGTTCTGATAGAAGCCAATGTGGCCATAGACTTTCGACTCAAGGCATCAGCCACAACATTAGCTTTCCCTGGGTGATACTCAATAGTGCAATCATAGTCTTTAATCAATTCAATCCATCTTCTCTGCCTTAAATTCAATTCCTTCTGGGTCAGAATATATTTCAAGCTCTTATGATCAGTAAATATCTGGCATCTTCTTCCATACAAGTAGTGCCTCCAAACCTTCAATGCAAATATAACAGCAGCTAACTCCAAATCATGGGTGGGGTAATTCTTTTCATGGGATCTCAACTGTCTAGATATATAAGCCACTACTTTCCCATTCTGCATTAAAACACACCCCAAACCCTTCAATGAGGCATCACTATAGATCACATAATCACTGGCACTATCAGGTAGTATTAGGATTGGGGCTGAGGTTAATCTCCTTTTCAATTCATCCATACTCTTCTGGCATTCATTTGACCAATCAAACTTGATATTCTTTCTAAGCAGCTTAGTCATAGGAGAAGCCAAAATCGAGAAATTTTCTATAAATCTTCTATAATATCCTGCTAACCCCAAGAAACTCCTCACCTCAGTCTGATTGGTAGGTGATACCCAATTTACTATAGCTTCAATCTTTTGAGGATCTACCATAATACCTTTGGCTGAAACTACATGTCCCAAGAACTTTACCTCATCCAGCCAAAATTCACTTTTACTAAACTTTGCATATAATTGCTTTTCTCTTAATATCTGCAAAACTGTCCTCAGATGCTGTTCATGCTCTTCACTACTTCTAGAATAAATCAAGATGTCATCAATGAATACTATCACAAATTTATCTAGATACTCTTGAAATACTTGATTCATCAGGCCCATAAAAGCAGCTGGAGCATTTGTCAAGCCAAATGGCATTACCAAGAACTCATAATGACCATATCTGGTCCTGAAAGCAGTCTTAGATATATCCTCATTCTTATTCTCAATTGATGATACCCAGATCTCAGATCAATCTTTGAAAACACTGCTGCCCCCTGCAGCTGATCAAACAAATCATCGATCCTTGGTAATGGATAATTGTTTCTAATGGTCACCTTGTTCAACTGTCTATAGTCTATACACAACCTCAAGGTACCATCCTTTTTCTTCACAAACAACACTGGTGCACCCCATGGTGATATACTGGGTCTAATAAACCCTTTATCCAATAATTCTTGTAACTGACTTTTCAATTCTTTCAATTCAACTGGAGCCATTCTATAAGGTGCCCTGGCTATTGGTCTGGTATCTGGGGCTAGATCTATACTGAAATCAAATCCTCTGTCAGGAGGTAACCCTGGCAACTCCTCAGGAAATACATCTGAAAAATCCCTTACCACAGGGATATTCGTCAGCTCTAAACCATTGCCCTCTAGGCTCACTGCACAAGCTAAATAGGCTTCACATCTCTTTGCTAGCATTCTATTGGCTGACAGAGCCGAAATCACTCCTGAGGGTAACCCCCTCCTATCACCAACAAAACAGACTCTATCATCAGAAGTTTGCAACATCACCTCCTTCCTTAAGCAATCTACTCTGGCTCTATGCACAGATAGCCAATCCATCCCCAAAATGGCATCAAACTCTTTCAACCTCAAAGGAATCAAATCTGCTGCTAATTTCTGACTCCCCACAGAAATATCACAACCTCTATACACTTGGTCTGCTATAAAAGGCCTCCCTACGGGCATAGATACTACCAACTGACTACCCAACTGGCCCACATCTCTAACTAGATGCTTAGCAAACTCACATGAGATAAATGAATGCGTAGATCCAGAATCAATTAAAATATAAGCATCATGATTATCGATGGGTAGCATACCTGTCACCACATCAGGATCAATCTGAGCCTCCTGTCTGGTCATGGCAAACACTCTGGCCTCGGCTCTCGGAATACTGGATGACCCTCCTGGCTGATTAACATTAGGCCCCACCTGACTGGCTGAAGCCACTACACTACCATCACCTCTCCTACTAGGCTGTCCCCTTGGCATTACTGGCCCCTGAGGAAGCCCACCAGCCTGCTGCCCTCTCCTAGGGCAATCTCTCTTCAGGTGACCTAGATCACCACAAATATAACATCCCTTATTGCCCCTCCTACATTCTCCCAAATGAAGTTTTCCACATACATTACATGGGGGTATATTTCTCCCTCCACCAGAAGGACGACCCTGCTCCCCTACATCACCAGACACCCTGCTGGAGGCAACCTGAGGCACACCCACATAAGGCTTTCTTTGAACTGGGCTAGATGCTGACACAGATACGGATCCTCTGCCCACATCACCAGGGGCTCTAAACCCAGAATAAAACTGTCCAGTCCTCTGGGGTTTCTTGAATGGCTGAGTCCCTCCCGGAGCAGAAGAATGACTAGGAGCACTTCTTTTCATTCTATCCTGCCTCCTACTCATATATTCTTTTTCAATCTCCTCAGCTTTGAGTGCTCCCTGCACCAACTCAGAGTAATTATTGTAGGTCTGCATACAGGTCTTGGCCTTAATAGGGAGATTCAACCCATCCTGGAATAGTCGACATCTCTCCCTCTCATCAGCCACCAAGGCCCTAGCAAACTGAGATAACTCCACAAAAGTGGCTTCATAATCTGCCACGGACATCCTCCCCTGAGTCAAACAAAGGAAATCCCTCCTCTTCTGATCCCTATAAATCTCAGAATAATATTGCTGATGAAATTCTCTTCTAAAATTTTCCCATGTCAACTCCACTCCCTGGGGCTGCCTGCCCTGAATAGATCTCCACCAACTCTGGGCTCTACCCTCCAGTAAAAAGGTGGCAATACTCAGCCTCTGCTCCTCAGAGCATCCCATCACATCAAATACTCTCTCGATCCTCTGCAGCCATGCCCCGGCCTGAATAGGATCAGTAGTTCCCTGGAACTCCAGAGCCCCTAACTTTCTGGCTCTTTCCACATTCCTCACAACCTCAGTATTTTTAGATGGAAGGCTAGAACTAGCACCCACAGCTGCTACCACAGCCTGAGTAATCATGCCTACCAACTCTGACATACTAGGCCCCTGAGTCTGTACTCGAGATGGGTCTACTGGCACAGGGGTAATAGACTGTGAAGAAGACTCTGGCATCTGCTCTGGAGATGCCCCCACTCTAGCCTCCTTAGATACTGGCTCGGTGGAATCACTAGAAGCCATTCTATCAATTTGACTTCTTCTAACTGACCTTCTGAATCTACTTTGACCTTTGCTTCTATCCCTGCCTGAAGATTGCTCTGTCTCTCTAGATGCCTTTGTAGTAATCGTCCTACAAGACATTATTCATTACATCAGTTTCATCATTCAATAGCTATAATCATAAAACATTCAATCATCCTAGACTCATACTCATACTTATTCCCCTAGGACCTAATAACCTAGGGCTCTGATACCAAAACTTGTCAGCTCCCCCTCCTCTCTGGGGCCACCGACAGCACACCTGCACACTTGTGGTAATCGGATAGAGTTTTACTAGTCTTTATGTAGCGCTCCATAAAGAGCTAGAGAACCCCAACTAATTATCATAAGTGGCAGACACACGAAAACACATCCTGTTAAAAACTTTTCACTTTCATCTCAATTATATCACAAATCACCCAATCAACATTAAGCATCAACCTGCTCAGATAATATTTTTCATGACATTCCTCAGGCAGTTTACAAGATCACATTCACATTCGACATTAAAATCCTAAGTGCACACATCATACTCATAATCTTCTCCAAAACATAAGTCTCGTATTCATATCCAAAAAGGTCTAAAACATCATTACATCCCACTGTACACATACACATATACAAAATACAATTATCAAACCACACTCTCTCAATATACAAGGCTAGCATTTAAACACTCTTGCATCCAAGCAAGCTTCACCAGCTAAGGGTCCTGTCCTGTTTATCTTGTGATCCTGGCAGAAATACTCACTGATCTGAAAGAACATTTAAATCATAGAGGGATGAGACCTAAGTCCCAGTGACTGGATAACCATCTAACTATGGAGAAATAGAGAACCATAACCTCTTAATTTCAATCGTATGCTGAAACTATTTAACTTGTACAACTCAAAGTACATTTTTAACATGATATCAGATAAAATAAAATGTAGCTTATTCTTCAAATAACATATCAGTACTGGAATACTCTATAATAACTCTTCACTGAAAGATAACTCATTAAAATAAAACTTCATGCATTACAATATGAAGATATGCATTCTTTATCTACAACCCAGACTCCCATCAGGATCTGCTTGCCCACTGGCATCTCAAGTAAGATCTCCCTCTCGGGATAACTATTTGGCCCATTGGCCCTTTTTATATCACAACATATGCTTTTAGATCTCATGATGCTGGGCTGTGTGTGTAATGCCTCTGAGGTACCACCCTACAGTCGCCCTTCTGTAGGTGTACTCTCATCGGGTGCGTGACTAGCAACAGGATCCCCGCACAAATAGCACCCCTTACCCGTGCGGTTCACCTGGCAAAGTGCTTTGTTCCTTAACCCTGGAACCTCGGGTTTTCTCTCTGCCCCCACGGGCTATATATAGTAATCAGCTCCACTGAGCTATGATTCATGCCCCCACGGGCTGCTCACAACCAGCCCCACTGGCCTGGTTAGGCATGCACTCACCCCTGATTCTGGGGTTCATCGTACGATCTGTTCGCAAGGAGGTGCCGGCTCGATAGTAGTGTGCAATGCTCATGCTACAGTACAGTCTAAAGGGTGATCAGCCCCCTAGCTGCCTGATGCTCAGTATGACTCATACATCATTTGTAAAGCTTTATCATGCAAATATGCCATGTATACATTAAAAATTCCCTCATTGAAACTCATGCTTATGTGTTTATGCTCAAAACTCATTTATCAGATTATCATATACTAGGTTCTCATTTCTCATATTTAAAACATACATAATACTCAACATAACATACCATAACTAGGTATAAATCTCATTATACTAGCTCAAATTAACCTCTCATTGCTAGATGAGAAATCCACTCACCTTAGTAGGTTACTCCTCGACTGGTACAACTGGTACTCAACTCTGGTATTTCGGCTCCCTAGAATAACCCTCTTGACCTACGTCAACATACAGATACAATAGCTATTAGGATTACCTCCACACGAGGTTTTCCCATGAACCATGCATGCATACATGATCTATCCTCTAATATCTCATTATTTTCTTCCACCCATCTCTACTCAAGATTACTTCTACTATTACCTCAAAATACACTAATCTAGAAAATCTAAAGTCATACAAGATCTAGGGAAGCTATAGCTTACCTGGAGTCGAGCACAAACCCCCAAGCTTCCCTTTCCCTTTCTCTTTCTTCCTCCTTTTTCTTCTTCTTCTTCTTCCTTTTCCTCTCTTTTCTCCTCTTCTTTCTTTCTTTCTTTTCTCTGGCTGAACCCACGTTCCCCTTTTTCTCTAATGACTTGGGGACCAAGTCATAGGAAACTTAAGGGTTAAGGCATGCCAAATCTCCCTTTTACCCTCACACACTCTTAACACACTTTTTGGAAAACACGTGGCTCACTTATAACCATGCTATTTTGCCCTTATATTTTCTTTCCTAAGTTGCCCTTAACACAATTTGCAATTGACATCGGAGCCTTTTCCCATTTTGCCCCTGATATAGCATTTTTTTAATAGATTTATAGCCCAGATCATCCTTTTTCGCTTAAATCTATACTTTTATGTAACATTTCTAAGAAAAGACTTTACCATCTTGAAGAACTCGATTTTAGAAATCCAACGGTTCAAACGGCATCCAAATCGGACTTGAAACGGATTAAATATGAATTTCTCAAGATTTAACTCAGAAAAACCTGCCGTCGCGGAGTCGGCTCGAACAGATTGCGAGTCGGCTCGAGCAGAAGTAGGGGTCGACTCCAGAAAAGTAGGGGTCGACTCCTGAAAGTAGGAGTCGACTCCAGCACTGCAGGGGTCGACTCCTAAGCGTGCCGAAAGTTTAAAACCGTGCCGGAGTCGACTCCACTCTGATTAGAGTCGACTCCAACCACTAAAAACGTCATTTTAGGATAAAACTCAAACTAAACTTGATTTTTCTTGTGATTTAAACCCATTAAACTTAAGTCTCTCAATTTCTCAAATCAGACTCATTAACATTTAGAAATATACTTATTTACTCCAAAATTTCTTCTCTTTACATTTATCAAAAGGCCAACACACCCATATTCAAGAAAACTTTCTGACTTTCATTTTAACTGAAAATGCATAGATTACAAGGTTTTCAGGATGTTACATTCCCCCTGAGGCATTCTGGTTCACCACAATCTTCGTCTCAACCACCCCCCTCTGGTTCTTTGAAGAAGCCGGATTCGTTGGCGGAGGGGTGGTCGTCTCCGGCTAAGGTCAGTCGCCGGAGATCCTCTAAGGCTGTGAAGACTCCATCCAGTGTGCTAATGGCTCCTTCTCATTTCGGCTAGTCTGCAGGTGGATTCGGGTGTTGCTGTGGATGAAGCCAGCGAGACTGTTGGCGTGCCGGTAGAGGGAGGCCGTGCTGTTATTATCAGTCCATTGGAGGCACCTAATAAGGAAGTTCAGTCAGCAACTTCAGATCTTCAAATTACAGTGGCCCCCAATTTGAAGACTAATAATCCTTTTGCTATCCTGGGTGCGGGCAAGTGAGATGGTTCATCCTCTGCCCGGACTGATGCTAATCCGGGCCGTACTAAGCGTGCCAAGCTGGTGGAGTCCCACCCTCTGCGACCGCCTGTCACATGTGATAAATGGAAAGGTAAAAGCTCTGTTTCAGTGCCCAAAGGATCCAAGCTGAAGTCTAATCTACCTGCTGTCCTAACCTTGGTCGGCATTCTATCTCTGAAGGCAGTTGGTCTGATAAGACTTCCTCGGGTCAGGAGTCATGCACTATTATGTTTGGGGGCCAGTCATCAAATGCTGCTAACTGTAACCATGAAGCGACTCTTTCTTGCCTTAAATTGGCAATTCAGGGTCAGTCAAAGGATCATGATTCCCCAGTTATGAAATCTCGGGGTGGGGAAGCTGTTCCTACACCGGACCCAAGGACTGTTAATCCTACTTTGGATTGTATAATGTAGTCAGATGTGGGTGGTTCCCTGCCTTCGGATTACCTTTCTGATTCAGTTATGATGGAAGATCAGGGTGGACATCCCCCTTCCCCCAATTGTAAATGAAAATACTTATATGGAATGTTAGAGGAGCTCGAAAACCATCTTTTCGATCCTCTTTCGGTAGATTATTGCAGATTCATAATTTTGATATATGTATCTTAATGGAAACCCGGTTATCGGGAGACAGCTTGGCTCGGTTTCGGAGACAGGCTTCTAGGACTTGGTCTTCATATGCTGTGGAGTCTGAAGGTCTTTCTGGTGGAATTGTTGCTTTTTGGCGGCACTCATCGATTTCTATGAACGCCTTTCATCAGTGTAATCAACAGATAGCTCTTCTTGTCTCGGAAGGGTCCTCCAACCCCTGGCTCCTTTCAGGGATTTATGCCAGCACTGACTTCAGGGAAAGGTGTGTTCTCTGGGCTGAGATTCTCTCTCTCCTTAACCAGGGTATCCCATCCATTGTAGCTGGTGACTTTAACTGTATTGTTGCAGCTAACGAGAAGAGAGGGGTAGACGGGTCATTGATTCAGCTGATATCACTGAGTTTAGATCATTTATCTCTTCTGCTGGATTGCTAGACTTAGATTTTTCTGGAGCCCAATTCACCTGGTGTAACAATCGGCAGGGTTCGGCTCGTGTCTGGGAAAGGCTGGATAGAGCTCTGGCCACTGCTCAATGGTCCCAGATGTTTCCCTCTGCCACTGTCACTCATCTGTCCAGGATAGCGTCTGATCACTGTCCTATTTTGATTTCCACTGAACCTGTTCTTCACCAGCGGCGACAGTTTAGATTTGAGCAATTTTGGACGTCTTACCCCTCAGCTCGTGCTATCGTATCCCAGGTCTGGCACTTACCTATGAGAGGTAATGCCTCTTATCGGCTCTCTAGAAGATTGGAGCTGGTTAAGCGTCGGCTGACTAGATGGAATAGATTCGAGGTAGGAAACCTTGTGAGATAGATTGAGCAAGTTGAAGCAGACATTACTCTTATCCAAGAAAGAGAGGACCAGGATGGCTCGCTATCTGTTCTTGATCTTTTCTCTCTTCGTTCTAAGCTTGCTCTTCACCACTCTCTTCTGATGCAGCAGGAGATTTATTGGAGACAGAGATCTAGGGTTCAGTGGATCTGGGAAGGTGATCGCAATACCAGGTTCTTCCATCAGGCCACTTTGAAGCGACGGGCTGCTAATAGAATCAGAAGAATAGCTGATGAGAATGGCAATCTCCAAACTGACCCTGTTGTTATTCATGATCAGTTGCTTCATTTTTTCCAGTCTAGATGGACTGAGTTATCTGGTACGGGAGCTCCTGTGTTCAGGGTTTCTCTGTTCAGGGTTTCTCCTATTAAGAAGGTCTCTGACCAGCAGAACGACCTTCTGTCTAGACCAATCACAGCTGAGGAGATTCGTATGGCTTTATGAGATCTCGGCCCTGTCAAGGCGCCTGGCCCTGATGGATTTCCGCCATTATTCTTCCGTCATTACTGGGATATTGTTGGTCAAGAGGTCACTCAGGCTATTCAGAGTGCTTTTCTTTCTAAATCTATCCCTACTGATTGGAATCGCACTCTTGTCACTCTTGTGCCGAAGCAACATGATGCTTCCTCCCCCATCATTTTCGACCGATCAGCCTGTGTACTACTCTATACAAGGTCTGTGCCCGCCTTCTAGTTTCCCGCCTACGTGTGGTGATCCCTCAGCTCATCTCTACTGAACAAGGGGCTTTCATTAGAGGTCGGAGCATCTCCAATAATGTTCTTATTGCTCAGGAATTCATGTTTGATCTTCAGAGAGCCTCGGCCAGTCAGTGTCTTATGGCAGTCAAGCTTGATATGGAGCTAGCCTACGATAGATTGAGTTGGGCTTTTTTGCATCGTACTCTGATTGAGTTTGGTTTTCATGACCTTTTCATTGATTGGATTATGGCCTGTATCCAGAAGCCTTCGTTCTCTCTGAGTATTAATGGGATGCAGACCTGTATCCAGAAGCCTTCGTTCTCTTTGAGTATTAATGGGATGCAGACTAGTTTCTTCCATTCTTCTGTGGGTCTGAGACAGGGATGCCCGTTGTCCCCGTTTCTGTTTGTTTTGGCTGCGGATGATCTTTCCCGTGCTTTTCATCAGGCACAGCAGGACAGCTGTATTGCTCCCTTTCTGGCTGGTCCTTTGGGACCCCCTATATCTCACCTTCTTTTTGCAGACAACTGTATTCTTCTGGGCCAGGCGTCTATTCGTAATGCTGTTAGTTATGCTTCTCTTATTCAGGACTATTGTTGTGCTTCGGGACAGAAGGTCAACTTAGAGAAGTCCTCCATTTGCTTCAGTCCAAAGACCTCCAGGTCCATCAGGGAAGCCGTTCACCAAGCTTTGGGTATCTCAGCAAAGACTGATGGTCTGTCCTCTTTGGGCATCGCGGTATTGGGGAGGCGTCCTCGCATTAGTGATTTCACTACTTCTTTGGGCATCACGGTATTGGGGAGGCGTCCTCGCATTAGTGATTTCACTACTATTGAGAGACGGATTCGGGATCGGATTGATGATTGGCAGGTCATCAGCTTGTCCATGATGGCTAGGATCACTCTTATTCGCTCTGTCCTTACATCCCTTCCTATGCATCTAATCTCTAATGCTGTGGTTCCTATCACGTGCTTGCGTAGGATAGAGCGATGGTTAGGGACTTTCTGTGGGCTTCTACGAAAGACTGTCACAGTATTCATCTTCAGGCGTGGGATTTGATTTGCATGCCTTTGAATGAAGGGGGTCTTGGGATTCAGTCCCTGATTGTGAGAAGAGATGCTTTGATGGCGAGACATGCATCGAGGTTTCTCCTTGATCCTCATGGATTCTGAAGTTCATTTATGAGAGCTAGATATGGTGATTGGTCCCTGGCTATGGATCGTCAGCCTTTGCGACGGTATTCCTGCTTTGGAAGGAGGTGTGTCGTCATGCTCGTCTATTCGGAGCAATATATCATGGATGATTGGTGAGGGCTCCTCGGTTGATGTCATTCAGGACAGTTGGATCACGGATCTCCCTCTTTCCCGTTGGCCGTCATTTATTAGCATGGATGTTCCTCAGTATATGAGGGTGCAGGATCTCATCATTCTGGATCTTTCTTCTTGGAATACCCCTGTGGTGACCAGTTTATTTGGGGAAGAGCTTGCTCGTCGGATCCTTTCTATTCCCCTCACTTTGGGACACTTTCCTAATATGAGGTTATGGAGGAGATCCTGTCTGGCTATGGCCCCCACTAGGGACCTCATTGGGATTTTCAGACCCCAGCCTCGGGAGTCGCAGGATGCGAAGTGGATATGGATGCTCCCTGTTCATCCCAGAGTCCAATTATTTATATGAAAGATTCTGTGGGACTGTCTTCCTTCTTGCTCACTTCTGTCGAGAAGGGGTATTCATATTGAGACGATGTGTCCGCTGTGTGGGCAGAAGGAGGAGACTATTGATCATGCCCTTTTTATATGTCCCATTCTTTGTGGGATTTGGACGAGAATGAGTTATGATTGCAAAGTGGATGATACTGGTTCCTCGTGCTCCCCTTTCCTTGATGCTCTCCGAAGGACTACTAGCATTGCAGCGCCCTTTGGGCTATCACTGCTTATCAGATATGGCTGTCATGGAATCTGCTTATCTTTTCTAATGAGTCAATTTCCCCCTCAGATTAGAACAGAAGATCAGATCTATGGTGGATGAAAGCGCTTCTTTTATTAGTGGTTTGGATTTTTCTAACCTTGGCCACTGGGGCTCCCCTGCTGTTTTGGCAGCAAACCGTCGTACGGTTTATATCTCTTGGGAGCTCCCCCTGCAAGGTTTGTAAAAATCAACTTTGATGGAAGCGTTCGTAGGCAGCTGGTGGTTTTGGCTCTCTTGATTCTTCTGTCCCAATGGCCGAGCTTTATGCTGCATGGGCTGGCATCTCCTGCGCTGTTAGGCAGCTTCATGCCCAATGCCTATTAATTGAGAAGGATTCTCTCATAGTTATTCGGTGGCTTAGAACGGGATTCTGTGATCAGGACTCCATCAACCCTATTCTTAGTGATATTCAGGTTGCTCTGCGGGGTCTCCATACTCTCCATATCCGTCACATCTACCGGGAGGCTAATTCTGCGGCTGATTAGGTTGCGGCTGCAGTGGCCCAACACGGAGGCTTTTGGATTTGAAAGCAGGGTGATCCATGTTTCTGCTCTTTTGCAAATTATGTACTCTGATAGATCTGGGCTGACTCGCACGAGAATAGTGTGATCGCCCGTTTGTACAAAAAAAAAAAGGTTGATTAACATATGAAGGAATTAGCACTATGAAGAGAATGATTAAATATGGTTTAATTTTCTGTGATAATATTAATAAATTTTAAAAAATATGAAATATGTGTTAAATCAAAAATGGTAAAGAAACCTTTTCGTAATATTGAAAAAATTCTTAATTATTAGATCTCATACATTCAGATATATGTAAACTAAATGGTATATTAACTAGAGATGGTAATAGATATTTTATCACATTTATAGATGATTGCTCAAGATTTACTTATGTTTCTTTATTGAAACATAAAGATGAGGCTTTTAAAATGTTTAAAGTTTATAAAGATGGAGTAGAAAATTAATTAATAAGAAAAATCAAAGTTCTTAAAAGTGATAAAGAAGGAGAATATTTTTCAAACGATTTTAATATATTTATGAAGAAAATGGTATTATTCATGAATGTTCTGCGCCTTGAATACCTAAACAAAATGATTTGGCTGAAAGAAAAAAATAAAACTTTTCTTGAAATAATTAATATATATTATACTAAATTATCATTCAATTTATAGGGTGAAGCTCTCCTTGCTGCTTGTCATATTTATAGAATTCCTTTAAAAAGAAATAAAATTTCTCCTTATCAAATATGGAAAGAAAGAAAACCCAATATAGGGTATTTCAAAGTATAGGGGTGTCTTGCATATTACAAAAATAATGATCCCAAACGGACCAAGTTGGGTCCAAGAGGAATTAGATGTGCTTTTGTAAGTTATTCTATAAATAGCAAGGCATATAGACTCTTAAATTTAGAGTCTAATGTAATAATAGAATTAAGAGATGTAAAATTTTTTAAGTATTATTAATTTTAAAAAATAAATCTCAAACTCTTATTAGTGGAGGATCATAATTGAAGACATATTCTAAGACTGAAGATCAACAACCAAGTAAACCTCGTAAAAGCAAAAGAATACGGAAAGCAACATAATTAGGACATGATGAGATTGACTCTCAACTTATCTCCTTTTACCTAGTAGAAGGAAATAGAAAGAAAGTCATGAGAACAACTCCTTTTGTTCTTCAAGTTGAAGATGATCCTAAAACTTACAAGGAAGTTATGTATTCTAGAGATACTGCTTTATGAAAAAATGCTATAAATGATGAAATAGATTCTATTATATCAAACCACATTGGGAACTTATTTATTTACCCCATGGTTCTAAACCCACTGATTGTAAGTGGGTGTTTAGAAGAAAGTACCATACTAATGAAACTTTTTATACTTTTAAGGCTAGATTAGTAGCAAAGGGGTTTCGACAAAAGAAAGGAATTGATTATTTTGATACATATGCTCCAGTAGCAAGAATAACTTTCATTAGAATTTTATTTGCTTTAGCATCAATCCATGATCTTCATGTTCATCAAATGGATGTTAAAACTGCATTCTTAAATGGTGATCTTAATGAAGA
>UESW01004069.1:295198-333079 GCA_900491605.1 Calamus simplicifolius | reverse complement strand
AATACCGAAACCCCTCAATAGATGGTTGAAATGCCCAAAATACATAATTCAGGACCCGTTCAGAAGAACTTGCTTCACTGTAGAAATCCCAACATACAACTGTTCCAGGGTTAGCATTCTGTAGTGCAAGCATGTATCTAGAAAGCTTTGCATATGACGGTTCCCATTCACCAAATATATCAATCAATGCCCTCTGCTTTCCATGCCATGCTTTGGCATATGACACTGTATAGTGAAATTGTTCTGCAATGGTTGCTATAATAGCTTCAATATTCACACTTGGATCTTTCTCCATAATGTGTCGAACAGCATGGCTAATAACTCGAGATGTAATATGTTTGTTATCCCGAGTTAAATTACTGAATAAACAAGAGTGCGGCCCTTCATACCTTGTGATCTCAAAAAATCCATGTTTCTTTAACTTGGTAGCACGCAACCTCCATGGACACCGTTGGGCAGTACTTGAAGAGGCACATCTCACAGACCAGAATAGTTTCTTCGGCTCCACCACATTATATGTGCGATGCTTCTTGATGTGATACATTTCACATGCTCTCTTCAGTTCATCTTTAGTATTAAACAATAATCCTTTAGCAAACTCAGTCATTGATGGATCCCCAAATTGAGATTTGAAGGGCAACTCTCTTGGAGTACTGACACATCCACCATCATGCAAATTTAACTCATTATAAAATTTCGGTACTTGTTCATATGCAAAGGCTTGATGATCATGTACCTGAGTTGGAATAGGTTCTGGATGAGTGTATGCAGGAATGGAACTAAAGCCAGTGTCATGAACTATCACGTCTCCATATGACTCTTCATCTTCATTTGACTCTTCATCTGAGTCATCATGTTCAGGCCAATAGTCATCATCTGCACTTTCGTCTGACTCCATTCCCCGACTATCAATATTACACTAATTGTTTACCACATCATCACTTTGCACTGCTGGCATAAATCCCTCAATCATTGGGAAATCCACTAGAGTCCTAACCTGTTCCTGCTGCTGGGTTATAGGAGAATTATCTCGAACATTCTCTATATGACCAATACTATATGGCTCTGGAACATCATCCTTTAAAACATAGAGTTCAATACAGCAATATTCGGAACACTTCGAGGAAAATGTCAACATATGCTCCACATCGTCGTCGTCCTCAATTGGAAGAAGCACATATTTTTGATGCAATGTTGGAGATCTCCATATCAATCTGATGATATGTCTCTGTACTGGAATTGTTAGAACTGTATGTATCTGATCAACCAACTCAGCAAAGTGTGTTCCCGTGCTCAATTTCAAACATTTACGTGGAGGTTGATTATAATGTATCCCTTCTTGGCCGCCATGTTCAATTGATCCATCATAATATAGCAGAACACGTACAGTTTCCATCTGAAAAAAGGTAATCAAAATTTATCTTCGATCAGCTACAAAAAAAAAAAAAATTTAATATGCATATATTTTAGTAGCATTTAGCACATATTGGTTTTCAAGATCCATATAGAACATTTAATCTTCCATGATGATATCATAGCTAAAATAAAACATCAATATTGCTTTCTTTTTTGTCAAAAAATCTATTAATATCAGTTATATGAGGGAATGTATAAACACACATCTCATGCATATAAAAATCAGTTTAAGAATGGAATGTGAATCTACCTTGATGGGAACTAAGTACGGAGTACACACGATCTGATAAAAAAGATAAAGACGGTGCCGTTTAAGAGGTAGCAAATATCTGGGCGAAGCAAGGGCGATTTATAGGGTTGTTTAACCCGTAGGGCACAAGCCTCCTCTTTAAAAAGGAAGTCCACTGATCGGATCTTGGGAGGGAGAAGGATCTGATAAATCGCTACACCATATGTGTAAAATCATCATACCATGTGGTGATTTTTTTTTGTTCCTTATAAGTACCCCAGCTGATGGGCATCAGTTGTGCCGAAGAGGAAGGAGAATGTGATAATAAAAAAATATCATTTGAAATGATGTTTTACCTTTTCAATATCATTTTCATAATAACTTTAGATTTTATTATTTTTCTTTAAAATCGGTTTCTTCTTGCGCCGGTTTAAAAACGACTCTAATCTTTGTTATCTTCACCGGAAGCAAATGCCGTGCCAAGTACCAACTTTATAACCGCATTCTATACATTATATTAAATCTATTATAAAAGTTTTGCTTGCATGCTAAAGAACGTGTTCCAATGAACATCCTCATCAGCTCAAAGAGCCTACGTCATTGCTGTGGGTCATATTTAGTCTGTAATTGATATCGTTTTTAAAGAAATCTGCTGTCACTGATCTAAGTATAAAATAGGTGATGGTAAAGAAAAAGAGAAAGAAAGGTTATTATATATATATATATATATATATAGTATAAAAGTCTTGCAGTCCTCGCGTTATGGGTTCTCAAGCGGGGAAGAATTTAGAAGCGTGTGATGAGCGAAAGCGACGGCGACAGCACATGAACGAGAGGGAATAAATAATAATTTATTTATTTACTAATCTACATTTTTAATACTATGAAAGGATGTAAAAGTGAAGAGACTTGCTGGTTGGCAGGCCACGGACAAATCTCTCTACCGAAGCTTGCTTAGAAAATTCTATGCGGGATCCTAACAACCGTTCGAACTTTCCGTGTGGGGCCGCCCATCCCATCCTCTTATACCTACGATTGACCAAAAGCTTCGGTACTTAAAAACTTTATGCGAGTGTCCGTTCGTCGTCGACCATCACGCGCCCAAGGGCGAATCCAACGTTAGATCTCCTCTCCTTCGCTGACAAAGTCAGCAGGGGTCCCATGCGGCTCGTCGTCGGTACCGTTCGGTCCATTGCGTGGTGCCGGTCTGATGGGCAGCAAGTACGCTTGACGCGACGTCCCAGTTCGGTGGCTTTCGTTCCGAGCCGTCCGTCGGATAAAAAGGTCTTAGATTGGTACGGGTTTAAGCCTTTCAAGGAGGAGAGCGGCAATTCTTGCCTGACCTTAGCCGCCGGCCCGTCGCCTGGGGGCTTTTTTTTTTTTTTTTTTTTTCTCCGGTCATTCTGTAGATAAAATCTGCGACGCATTTATCTTTAGGCATCTAAGCCTGGTCACGAATAGCGTGATTTTTTTATTTTTTCATTTTCATTTTTGCGCTGATACGAGAGCATGGAACGCACATTAGATAGCAGGAAAATAATGTGTTTTTTTTTTTTTTTTTTTTGTAAAAGTGGGTAATTATATTAGTATAATGTGAATAATTCTGATATATCAGAAAATAAAATTTGCTTTAGTACAATAGGATAGGGATCTTTCTACTTTCAAATCCAAAATTCAAAATGATAGGCCACAAAGATCGTCATCCAATTCATTGCAGCATTAACTTTTCGATAAACATGCTTGATTTGAACCGTATGAACCTTCGAAAGATAGTATTAATATCATGAAGTAAAGGGTTGCTTGAAATATGATCACAGTAATCCTGTCAAACCCATCGGATGACCTCGTAAGTTTCCATCGATGAAAAGATAATAAGCATAAAGAAGCAAACAAAATATCTATCCAAATTGCATAAAGCTCAGCCAAAAAAACTGACGCTCTTTTTTTAAGGTGGCGAGGTAACTCTCCCATGTCATCTTCTAGATGGAATTGGGAATCTATCGTTAGCATGTTAACATGCTCAATGAGATGGAGACTGCAACTATCTTAAAATAAACCTTATTAAATTGGTTCTATTTCAAGTTGAGTTTAAAATATTTTTTTATATTTAATATATATTTAATAATTAAAATTATATATATTATCTGTAAATTTATATAAATTTATTTTTTTATTTTTTATTTTTTTATATTTAGAAATCATTAACGGTATGAATTTAAGAACAAAAATAATTATTAAATATATATATATATATATATATATATATATATATATATGATGTTTGTTGATGAATTTAATAGTTAAAGTCTTTTAGCAGAGATGGTAAACGTTGATAATGTATATTTGCTATGATAGGTTTGATCATGAATTTTATTTTTTTAAATTTTGCTAAAAATTAAGAAGAGATAAATAGCTCTTAGATTGGAACCAAACTAACTCAAAACCAACTTAAGGAACTCATTTATAAGATTTTGGACTTAAAATTGATTCTATGGTACTAATAATCAAGCTAATTTGATAATACCAAATTGAATTAGTATAAGTTTTTAAGTTATCCTAATATGTTGCTTATCTTCAATGCTTAGGCTAAGTTTAAAATCTAAATTCTGAAGGTGAGCCCAAGTTACAGAGCATTCACTATATCCCTAGCAATGCAAAATTTACATCGCTATAGATTCTTAGGTAGAATCCATTATGATTATTTGACTCTTCAGCCAGCCTAGTAGGTTACACAAGAAATATTCCATAAATTTGTATTATAGTACAATAATTAGTGTGTATCTTTATATATATATATTGATAAAGTTGAATTAAGTTAAGGCCAAGCTAACAATTTGTCCCAGAGGTGCGTGGTCTTCAAGCCATTGACCACTATACTTATAGTGAATAAACAATATTAAAAAAGCAAAACCAGCAAAGCCTGTAGCCATTTTGTCTAGCATAACTACAAATGAGAGTAGATAATAACAACTTTCATGCACATTCAAGGGTCCATCGTAGGTAGGTAGAATAGTTCAATCATTGACCAATCTTACCACTATAGAAAGACATGCCATCACAATAAGAATAGCATTTGGCATCCAAAATAGAGTTCACCTATAAGAAGAAACCTCACCCAAAGGTAAGAGGATTCCTTTTCTCTTCTCTTTTCTTGTATCTCTCCCTTTTAGTTCGACCTTGCTTAGCTATAATCTTCAGAATTTCACACTATATTTGTATTTTTGAAACTAGAAGTCTATAAGGTCTACCTTTAGCCTCTTATTTATCTCTTCTCTCACTAGTTTAAGTATCAAAGTGCCTTAGCTAGGTAGCCCCTAGAACCCCTCATGTCGACCTTTTATCCTTGCAAAAGCAGGTATACTGCTTTCCTTTTGCAGAGCTATGAGAATCGGGCTCTATCTTAGCTTACAGCTCATTGTCCATCTCATTATCCCTTTTGGCGATTGCTTTGCGAGGCTAGATGGATCAAGTTCCACTTTATCTCCTAGCTCATCATCCTTCTTGGTGCCCAGGGTTTCTCAGTCGGATTTTAGGACCATTAAAGTGACGCTGAGTGGGAAGTGAAGTGAAGGACATACCATCTGAGCTTTTAAGGTGACTCTCAGTAATAGTTAAGACATTGTTTGGGACAAGTCAAGTATCAAACCCCCTCCTCGGTCCACCTAAAGGCAAGGATTATTGATCCACTATAGCTACTCCCTCAAGGTGAATGTCCCATTAGTGCCCTTAGTATAGGGGCTATAAAAGGAGCGGGCTAGCTTAGAAGTAGGACAAGCAACGTGGAGCCCTTCCTTACCTTTAGGGAAAGGAAATTGAGAGATTCTAACCTAAAGTAATGGCTCGGAGTTCTAGATGAGCACCCTAAGATTGCCCTGCATTGTTGCATAAAGTATACTTGGGGTCATGAGAGCCAGCCAAGCAAATCGAAAACTTCAGCTCCTCTAGCAACGCCATCCTCTAGTGGTTTCAATTCACCATTAGGAGTCTGTATAATCTTTGAAGAATTTGCAACCGATGAAGAAAGTTCTTTAGCTAGAAAAAAGTATGTCTGGCAGCATAAAACTAAAGCATTGAAGAGATATAAAATAGAGAAGGTAATATCCTTCTCCAATGCCAACCTAAGCGTGTGTTTGGTGATCATTTTGGTATCACCTTATGAACCTAATTCTAAGGTGATATGATCCTTAGTGATCAAGGATCACTATGTTCAATATATTATATCATAGTATCCAAGGATTACTAATGATCAAATATTACCATATTTGGTATGCATTCTAATTCGAAATTACTAACCATAAAATAGCATAATTATTTTTATTATATTTATATTATAATATTATAATATATAATATAATATAATCTTTTCATATCCTTGACCTTCAATGAGGAAGCCTCCACTTAATAATTCTGCTAGAAGAGAGTAAGTATGCACTGACAAAAAGTATACAGATATAAAAAGCGATATTTGCCAACTTTTAATTTGAGAAAGGTCATAATTGTATTCACAATCCACCAGAAGCATCACTCCCAAGATCACGGTGCAAGCCACTATGTATTCTCTTTAGAAAAATTAGATGGAGCAATACTATAGACCAGCATTGAAGTGCCAAGGTAAAGCACTGGGTGTGGATTTGCTGAAGTTAGGATTTGGTCCATTAGAAGATGGGGAGGGGATGCCTGACTCATGAGCAAAGAAGCTAGACTCAAATCTATGAGAAGACTTGTAGGAGTGAACCTTGATGATTAAGCGATAGAAGGAAGGAGCTACAAGAGCATAGATGAGTCCCAATAAGACTAGGAGTGGCCCTTCTAAGTCAGCATCACTTTCTTAGGCAGGGAAGGTGGAGAACTAGATGATACTATACCTTTACTAGTTGGTTTTCCTTTGTTAGGCTCCCTTTGCCATTTCTTCTTAGTAGCACGGTCTTAGATTTGTGCTAGTAAAAATTATGGATGATACATTCTTAGTAAAGTAAAAAATTTAAAAGTTAATATTGTCATCCGAATAAAGAAAAAGAAGGGAAAGCTCATGCTAAAGAAAAATTTAAAAAGAAATGTGCAAATAAAGTGTAAAAAGTAAAAAGAAGTCAAAGAAATAAAAAAAAAACCCTAAAAATTTTAGAAGCACCAGGAGCAAGTATAACAAAAAGGCAACTAAAGGGCTAGAGCAACTATTCTTAAAAGCATAAGAGAACCATCACCTCTCATTTGCTGAGCCTGTCCTAAAATTATAGTCACAACATTTATCTTGCCTCCTCAAAGGAAAAGGAAGAAGCACAAAGTCCAAGCATATTAGAAAGACCCAAAAGATAATGTGCAACCTCTACATTTAATGTATCCTCATTACCACTAGATGTCAAGGGAACATTTCTAGGCTTCCTGTTGGACGAGTTTGGTTGTTGATGCTTAGGCTCGATGAATGCCCTTATACCAGCTCAAGGTGAGTGATGGAGTAGAACTAGTAGCTTAAAATAATTCTTTTCTACAAAAGGTAAGAGCAAGCCCACCGAAGCCCTCCTCTCTATCTAGCGAAAAGCTGTAGGCCCAACACTTAAAGCATAGGAAAGAGCTCACGAGCTCACTTCAATAAAAAAGGATTAACCCTATTTTAGGCAAATTTAACACTTACTCAAATAGTAGCAGACCTTGGACTATATTTTTAGAGCGATAAAACTAAAATGGTGAACTTTATTTTAGGGTTATATATCGTAAACTTTGTTTTAGGATTATATATATATCATGATCTTTGTCTGTGGCAACAAGATTTTTTAAAATTTTTTTGAGGGTGAGAGGGGCCACGGCCTTTCAGTCTCCACTAAGGTTCATCCTTGCACTTAGATCTACTCTCTCACCTGAATAGACCACACCACCCTTAAGAGTATAAGAGGCATGTGGCAGGAGTCAAATTAAGCTAGCATTTTACCATAAGAATACATGGTTTTTTGGCAGTCATTGCCACATAAGGTGATCAGACAATGTTAAAAGAAAAACCATCTGAGCCTCTGGCCATTCTGTTGGTAAAACTTTAAACGACTACATGCAACTCTTATACATGTCCCTATGTTAGAAATATTGTTTATTATAGGTGGAGCAGCTTCATTTCCGATCAATCTTATCACTGTAACAAGAGAATCCCCCACAATAGGCTGTAGGGATAAACTACTAGCATCGGGATCAAAGCTTACTTGCAAAGTAAAGGTGATGTGATGCTTTCTCTCAATAGTTTCACATCGAGAAATTGAGAGTTGGTTGAATGGTTTATATATTGTAAAGTAAGAAGAACAAGGTACTAATTAGATTTCTTTCGGACTGTGGTGGCCTAAGTTGGTATGGACCTTATCCGTCTTGCTTTTTTGTAACGAAACGGACTCATGGATACTGCGAGTTCAGGGTCCAAATTGTTACAATATGGTATCAGAGCCATGCACTAGCCGAAAGTACAGAAGCTAAGTGCTACATCCATGAAGGATGAAAGCCACCTCTTGAATATGTGAGGGCCATCTTTAGAATCTTACCTGCCTGATGGTTGCAATCATGTGCCTCCGGCAATGAGGACATTGCCTCTGTAAGGAGGGTAGATTGTGATGCCTCTCTCAATAGTCCCATATCGAGAAATTGGGAGTTGGTTGAATGGTTTATATATTGTAAAGTAAGAAGGATAAGGTACCTATTCAATCCCTTTTGGGCTGTGGTGGTCAAGTTGATGTGGATCTTGTCCATCTTGCTTTCTTGTAACAAAAACAGGTTCGTGAGTGCTGCGGGCCCAAGGTCGTTATAGGTGAGGAGGTTCCTTTTTCTTTTGTTCCTTCTTCTCTCTTTCCTCTATAGACCTTGGTCAACAAGCTCTAGAACCTTGCAATAGTTTCATCGCCTCAAAATTAAAAGGCTACAAGATTCACATTTGATCTCGTCATTTCTTTAGCTAAGCAACTCCGACCCCTTTTGCGGTGTCATTTTATCCTCACGGGAGATCGGTCTAAAAGTATAAAGCTATATATCTTTTGTGAGGCTAAGTCTATGGTGTATGTTATCTCGATCGTATAAGATTATTAGCACTAGGTGGTAAAAAGGCGCGCAAAGTGCGAAGTTGTGCAGCCTGCCATTTTCTAGTTTATTTACCGTGAGGCAAGAAACGGCGGCACTGCAGCAGAATGGGAAGCATGATAAGATATTAGATGGTGTTTGAATGGGGCAATAGTGTGTGCCAGATTTTCCTACACAGACCTGTCAATGATCGCTTTCGAGGGCCGAAGTTGGGTTGGTGGTGAGGTTTGCGAAAGCTCCCCTTAACTGATTGCCTCTTTATTCCTTGAATCTGCTCTTTTTATTTTGACTGATTGCCTCTTATTCCTTGAATCTGCTCTTTCTATTTATTTGGAATGGACCTTTCCTCCATTTTGGTTGGCTGGCTCTAATATGCCATGCTGAACGCTTCTTCAATGCGGATTAAATGTAGTTTTGTTCTGGTGATGGACAGAATGCTTAATTATTATTATTATTATTATTATTATTATTTGCATTAACACAATAGTGATGCCCTGACAGTGACACCGAACCAAATTAAACGGCAGTATGGCATGATTCGATATGTTCAGGATCGGTACGGAATTGATTCAGGACAAATCGTTATAGCAGGACAATTAAGCATAGCAAATGTAACAGTGTTATAAAGTTTTATTTTGAGAATATTCGATTAGTTCGATAATCCATGGACCTCCATCCCTGTCGTGCTCGTGCCTGTTTCCGTGGCATGTTAATGGGCAAGTGATGTAGCCCTTCAAGTTAGCCAAGAATAAAGCCGGCACTTCACCAGAAAATCATTTGGAAACGGGATCTCCACAGAGAGAATCCCACGAATACACAGCGCATGATGGCATAGTTTGCCACTTCCTGGCTTAGTGGTTCAAAGGGCAAATCCATGCAATGCTTCAACTAATAGAGGCACACCAGATCACAAGAACTCAAGCTCACCCATTTAGATCTGTACATTTCTGGCTTCATGCAGCCCAAGCTTTTGAAGTAATTTTAAATGTCGCCCTTCCAGAATCATAGCACTTTATCCCAACTACATGGCATGCGTACCGCCCTCAGGATCAGCTCCGTGAAATCCTCCAGTTTTGCCCCCTGAAACTGCTTTTTTATGGAACTTCATCTTTAGATGGCCGTAACCAACAAACCACAACTCAAGAACACAGCCATAATCTTGTTCATTTTAAGCGCAGATTTAGCATGATCAAGTACAGATTCGTCTGCCATTCAGGTAAAACCGGATTCGGATCCTTATTTCGTTTGCATATTGACAGTGTTTATTAGATCAAGATAATCAGTTTCGATTTGGTCAGGAACAGATCTATTCACAAGACCTTGTAGAAAGAAGTCGTCACATAATATTTGATAGTTTATCCAGTAATAATTAATAAAGCCATTCTCATTACACGGATTTCTTTACTCCTTATACAATATGGATACAAACAAACAGCTCATACAAATAAAAAAAAAAAAAAAAAAAAAAAAAAAGAAGAAGAAGAAGGAGAAGAATGGTCTTTTACCCACAAACTCAAAATATTAACGGTACACATCCATGCCTCTCAACAAAAAATACGTATTGCACACATATCTTACAATATTTATGAGATTATAATGTCTACTAGATGATGACGACAACAACAACACAGGCGCCATATATTTGTTGTACCGTTTTATCATCATTTTGCTGGTTTTGTTTGACTGTCCACAGACATAGCCCGCAACCGGCTGGCAATTTGGGTGAATGACGGTCGCTGTACCGGATCAGGGGCCCAGCACTGCTCCATTAGCCTTCTCCATTCTGGGTCGCAGATAGCTGGCACAGGTGGCCTCAATGTATTGTTCACAATACCTCCTGCATTGGGTTTCACAAAACTAATAAAACAGAGCTGCAAAAATACCCAGTTTCCATAATTGTTGGTCTACGGGATAGCTTGAGGCAGGCATTCAATAAACATCCTGGTAAGAGAGAAAGTTGGAGCCTGCTCGAGAGATCTAGACGGAGATGGAAAGGCATGAAGAGAAACCTGATGGTGTGAAAGAAGAAATGATATAGCTATGCTATTTCAAACTCCTGAATAAAGTCACTCATGATCACGCAGAGCATACGGAAACAGCAGCAAAGACTACTAGAGTCCATGATTTAACTCAGTTTTATGGTTTTTTTCTGCATCTGAATCCTATAATTGTTGCCTCTGCAGAATGACTAATCAAAGAAACTTGCCATCTTGTCCCTATTGGGAGGTGCGCCTTTCAAAGTTACAAGTAAAAAAATTAAAATAAATGAACCCGTTCAAACATACCTATGATTGCCCCATAATGCATATTGGCATAAGGCTCCTCGCCTGTAAGAATTTCCCACATGACAATGCCAAAGGAGAACACATCAACCTGCATTAACATAACATGGTGCTCAATATTAGTGAATATTTAGGCTAGGAATCATAATGCCTTTTATTTTGAAAACCAATCAGTGCACTAACCTACTGACCCAAGACTTGAAACTTATTTAGGAAGATAGAAAATGGAAGAATAAAGGTTGAACTTCTATAAATTTCTGAGAAGTGTTTGAGGTCATGACAGAACTGCACCTATTCCTATTTTTATTTGTCCAGCCAAAAATAAAATAAAAAAACAAAAAGAACCTGTATAAGTCAAAAGTTCACCTTTTCAGACACCTTATTGCTGCTTCCATTCAGTAATTCCGGAGCCATCCACGGTAGTGTTCCTCTCACACCACCAGAAACCAAGGTATTTCGTTTGATTTTTGATAAGCCAAAATCACCTACCTAGATGAGGTTCATCATGAAACTTTAGTTTATTTGGAAGTGATGCTTGAGTAAAAATCCTGAATGCAGTGCTTATTTTAGCACAAACTAAATCACTATTTATCAAAATGGAAAACAGTAACTTACCTTGCAAATGGGACGTGATTGGTCTTTAAGATTGACAAGCAAGTTATCACATTTCAAATCAAAATGTACAATATTTTTAGAATGCAAATATTCCATCCCAAAAGCTGCATCCATTGCGATTATAAGCCGTTTTCGGCGATCAAGATATCTGTTAGTTTCATTATTTGAATGTGTCAGTTCAATGAGAGCAACAGAATAGCATCGGAAGGGGGATAGTCAAGAATATTTACTTGTCTTTCCGCAGTAGAACATGCCTAAGGGAACCGTTAACCATGAATTCTGTGACAGTTGCCAAGGTACCTCCTGGCCCATCTTGCACAACCCCATAAAAAGCCACCACATTTGGATGGTGAAGCTTTGAAAGAATTTCAGCTTCCCGCCAAAACTCCAGGGTCTGAGAATGGTGCCGTTTATCATTCATAAATATCAAAAATAATGCTGCTCAACTCAGTACTTCCACTCAGATGATTAATTGGTTGGACAAAAGTTTGCACAAAAGATTGGGACCATATGGTGACTATTTCTAAGCCTAAACATCCAGGTTAGAAAATATAAGAAAAAAATAATTTAATTAGTCTAATATAATTGGAGTGCTCACCAGTCGCTCTTGCTCAGATGATCGACCTGTAAAGCAGCTCTTCTTTATTCGCTTTATGGCCACGTCAGTGCCCCTCCATTTTCCATGGTACACGGTCCCAAATGTGCCAGAACCTAGTTCTCTCAGTTCTTCAAGGTCCTCGTTCTTTATAATCTGCCAATGCCTCTTTGTAAGAACACTCACCAAATTCATAAAACATGTAAAACAAGATATCCAAGAACATTAACAATAATAAGGCAACTAGCACGGTTTGCTCAATTAGTTTTCTATTAGTGCCTTTCATCCTGTTTTTTAGTACTTCTGCATGCAATATAGACATTGAATGCATTCTAGTTCACAGTCATTCCACAAGGCATAACAACCAACTCCCTCCGTTTGCATAAAATGCAATGACGCATAAATATGTATAGACATACAGAATCATATTTATGTCGTATATTGCTGCTTCCTAGTTAAATTACCCTTCTGTTAGTGATTTGCCTCTGGAAACAATTTGTTTCAGAGAAACCAACTTCTTACGCTTTTCTGTTATCCGACTCCCTGATTTAGTTAATTCAAATCCAAATGTCACATAAGATGACTGTCTCTCATGCACCCTCCCGAATGAGGATCATTCTAACCAGCTAACCATGAAAGTTTTTGACTTTTGAGCACATATATCTGATGAGTGTAGCAACAACATATATTTGATGGCAGTGTAGCAATTGTTCACTAACAATGGTCATGGCAACACACAGATAGCCAGGACAGGACATTAACACAGTCCAGAAGAGGCTCGAGGCTAACAAAAGTGGATTACATTTGCTTGAGGAATACCAAAAGCAGAAACCATTGTCAGAGAGGTCAAACATTAATGCTCAACTCAACTCAACTCAACTCATCTAAGCCTTTTCCCAATTGCATGGGATCGGCTACATGAATTTGCTTCCTCCACTCTGCTCTATTCAGAATTAAGTCAACACTCAAATTACAAAGGTCAAACATTAATAGAAAAGGGAAAAAAAATTGTGTGATAAGATGACAGTTTCTGTTGATAAAGGCAACTCATCTACACCAGCTAAATATTAACTGCCTACCCATTTTCCATTAGCTAAGATCTAATGCTCATGCAAGTTGAGCTCATGTAGTGTATCATGCAAGTTAAAATCATGTAGTGTGTGTGGAATGACTGCATACTTCAAGCTAGGGCATAATAAACGTTTTTTTATAAAAAAACCTAGTTCAATGGTTTGAACACTAGATCACAGAATCATTGACAATGCTGTAGCTTACACAAATTGACAAATATGTCCAAGCATCAAACCTGCAAATTGCTGAGATCCAAATCACCCATAGAAGTATCTATAACTGGTCCACCAACTTCCTCAATTTCAAATTTCAATTCCTGAAAACAAAAGGAAATCTTGCATGCATGTTATCAATTTAATGAAAACGTTTCCACTAGTTAGGCTGCAACTAAAAACAAACGATACCTCATACTCTGAAACATTCTTTCTTAAGTTCTCTCCCAATCTTGAGAAAGGATTCTCAACTTGCAAACCTTCACTCTTGTCCATTACATGAGGATGAACAATCTGTGATGAAATAAAACTTGGGTTCAAGATGCTAGCATCCTCTATAATGGTGCTGGATGCTCCTTGTTGCATTTCCCCATCAAAGTCAATTTGGGATTCCATGTGACTTAAATCAACCCCCTCATTTCCTAGAGGTGCAAATGGATATGGCCTAGAAAGCCCCTCTTCAACCTTTGTAAGCAGAGGTGCATAACTAATGTGGTCTTGATCCATAAGTGAAACATCTTTCCGTGCAAACTCATCTGGGGCCAGATTTCTGAAGAAAGACCACCACTGAGGTTGATGGTTTTGCATGTTCAAGCTGAGGCCAGTATCATCTTTGCACAGGGGACCTAAACTAGATGAATCCTCATCAATCCTAGCCATTGAAAAGATATCAGATAGTAGATCTGGAGGGAAACGATCATTGATATCGATATAAATCTCTCCCCGCTCTGGTGGAGGAACAGAAGCTTCCTCTTGAGAAACAACACCAGTGCTGCTCCCTGTCCAGGGGAAAGCTGAGGCATAATCTGTAGCATCAGTCAAATTTGTATCAACAGCAGAACTATCTAGTTGCTTAATGGCAGTTCCATCAACAGCTGGTTCATTGAAATTGCTTTTGGCCAAATTCTTTTCACTAGTAGTTGTAATTTTTTCTACATGTCTGGCTGCATTCAATTCACATGAGAATCCATCTTCGTTGACAGTCATTTTATCATCAACAGAGGCCACAGGTGCATGATGTGATTCAGATTTTTGAATCATACTTGCTGTTTTATGGATCTGTTCACCGCTCATCACATCAGTTTGGTCTGACACTTCTGGCTCATGCCGAGCCCAATTGGTCAAGGGCTCATTACTGCCTATAGGTTGACAAGGAAATTTTGCAATTTCTAATCCTTCAGGAGCTGAGATGGGTTCAAATTGATTCTTTTGAGTGATTTCATTTCCAGCTCTTTATATTTTCAAACTGCATTAGGCTATCTTCTAGTGGTGGTCTCATAGCTGAGGAAGACTTCTCAGTCTGAGATAATAGAGTTCCTTCATGTGCAGGATCAAGAGCTTCAGCAATAGATTCCTGGGCCACACCAGAACATGAGTTTGACAAGCGATTTAGGAACTCTGCTTGCTCTCTAGGGATCTTCTCAGACTGGTAGACTCGGAAAGGTCGCGAAGGGGGATCATTGTAGCCTAGATCAGTCATATCAGCCTCATAATCAGAAAACCCAGATGTAAAAGCTCCCCCAGATGAGCAGCGCTCATCTTCATTGAAATCAGAACCCTGACAAGCACTCACAGCATCACCTGATGATGAAACTGGTGCAGGCTCCAGGTGCTTCCTATTATGTTTTGCAGGTGGCACAGACGTTGAATGCTCTAGTGGAGAAGCAACATGGGGTACTTTGACTTGCATATGATTTGAAACTGAAACATCATATTGTTGCATGGGTGCACTAAGTTCATTTTCCAGAGATTGGAGATTCTCAACTTCATTTTTTTTCTGAAACAAACTGTCTACTGTCAACTTTGACCCTTTAATTGATGCTTCTTGATCATGCGAACTAATGCCACCGTATAGCCCTTCTTTCATGCCTTGATGGAGAGATGGAAGATCGTGGACTGGCATTGGACCAGAAGTTCCAGTGATGTGTGTGCACTGAGAATTATATTCATAGTCAAATGGCACAGATAGAGGGGTTGGAAATTCTGCTATCCATATTGTGAAATATGTCAGAAGGGTGGCTGGCAGAGTATGCATACTGGTCGCCTTCCTCATAACGTATGCCATGGTCCTGATAAGAATGCAAATAGGTATCATAGCCGCTAGACAAACTTGGCTGCACTGGCGTAGATGAAGAAGTGGCAGACACCAAAGGTGCAGTAGAAACTCTGGTTGCATTGGCTCTGTCAGATTGAACATTAAAATTGAAAAACTTATCCAAGTCACTTTCTGATGTGCTTGCCAAGCCATGCCCACTGGATGTCTTTCCAACTCCTACACCCATGCAATTGACAGCAGCAACGTACTGAATTTCAGAATCCCCCTCCGTACTGCCCAGGCTAAAATGCTTGTCATCAAATCACCTGAAGAAAATAGAAATATCCTAAGTTTCTGTGATCTCTCACCACCATCTAGGATACTGCATTCCTCCATCATATTTTGCAGATCTTCATCACAGGAAACTGACACCAAAGCATCAAGATCCTCCCCTGGCAGCTGATATTTAACAGTATGCGGTTGGTTATATATTGCCATTGTCTTTTGCATGAATTCTTGCCAGGATATGTCCCTTCTTATTCGAATAATGTGTGTATCACCTCCTACATACCTGAGTTTTCCATCACTTGGTCGAGAAAAAATCTTGCCACCAAAGCTGCAAAGGCATTTCATCTTTTTCGATGCAACATCAGAAGACTCTGAAGAAGCATACTCGTGAGAAATTCCTCGACTGCTCCCTTCACCTGATGAGACTCGTGGCATTGACCTTGATGATGCATACTGATTCTTTTTTTCCATTCCAGAGAAGCCTGTTTTTTCCATCTGTTTTAACTGTTGACTCTCTCCAGTCACAGGCACCGAAATATCTGATCCACTTTCAGAACCTGTGTGAGAAACACCTAACATGCCCCTCGAGTCCATGTAAGAAGTGACAACATTTTGATCTCCTGATGTATTTGGCACAGAGGGTTTCTTGGGCATTGCCCGTTCTCGCATAAATTCAAGAGCAAACTCTTCACCTGTTTGAATCGAGTAATTTAGTACAGGTCTGGCACCACCTGATAAATTAAACTCTAGAGGTCTAGCATTGGTGTTAGCAGAGCCTGAGGAACCTTGTGTAAATCTTTGGCTTGCAGAGCCAACTCCTTTTCCAGATTCCATTGGATCACAGTACAACTATCAGGAGTTCTTCAAATAGTCCACCAACTCTTACTGGTTTCTCTCCATTTTACCAACATTCCAGAAGGGAGGAATCCCCTTGCGCAGGGACCATAAAACAGGAAATGAGCTTCTGCAAAGTTGTGATTTCAGCACCTGTTGTTTAAATCTAACAGAAGATATTTTAAATGGAATAGAGAAAGTGAGGCATGGTAAATAGCTTTATGACAGAGTACCGTTAAAGCTAGAACAGAGCGACTCCACAGCTTAGTAGATTTTAAAGTACACTGCAAAAAGGAGAAAAATATACAGGCCTCCTATCAGACAATATGCCTGACAAAATTCAGAATAGATAAACTTCTAGTACATAACAGAGATGGTTAAGAGTAAACAGAACTATCCTTCCAGTTAAATGGTAAAGTAATAGATGCTAAAAGGTGAGAGAAAAATTTAACTTTGAAATATAATGCTACAAAAAAAGTTTTCTGGAGTGCCAGATCTTTGTTCTTAACAAAAAGGTCTACGAAGCAATGGACGTCTCGGTATTATTTCCATTGGCAATCAAAAGACTTCTTAAGACTAGCAGTGGTACTAATGGCAGCAGGGAATGAGAGTAACTGTCTAATCACATTCACAAGTCTTATGATGTTTCAATACATTGCTTACAGATCAACATGGTCAGACACATTATATAAATAATTCTCTAAACAGCTATCCCAGGGATTCTGTAACCTTTATTAAGTCATTGATATGTAAACAATATGTTGTCATTTAGAACTCACTGGATACATTAGCTCGCTAAAAGCTTTTCAAAAGCTCAGGCTGTTTTATTGGTTATCTCCTGTTGAGTTTCAATTTTTTTGTTCCAATCATATAACATCTTGTTCACAGAACAACATAAGTAATCCTATTTTAAGAATCTTTTAGGAATGAGAGTAACTGTAATATTATAATCGCATTCACAAGTCTTCAGATGTTTCAATACATTGCTTATAGATCAACATGGTCAGACACATTATATCAATAATTTTCTAACCTGCTAGCCCGGGGATTCTGTAACCTTAATTAAGTTATTGATATATAAACAATATGTTGTCATTTAGAACTCACTGCATACATTAGCTCGCTAAAAGTTTTTCAAAAAATCAGGCTGTTTTATTGGTTATCTCCTATTGAGTTTCAATTTTATGTTCCAATCATATAACATCTTGTTTCCAGAACAGCATTAAGTAATCCTATTTTTAAGAATCTTTTAGGCATGCACACTGTTATAAATAATGGGTTGTACATAAGACATTTTGACAACTTTGTAACCCCATGGTTTGTAGTAGGCGATGAATGGCCACATTGTACTGTAACAAAAGTCAAACAAGAAGGATATAAATCTAATTTGTTTTGAAATCACTGTAATCCCATAGTTTGGAGTAGGCTATGATTGGATATATCCAATCATACCTGATGACGCCAAGACACCCTCCTCGAGCGTCGGGGACGACGGACGTCTCTCTCCTCGAGGTCCTGCAAGAAGTCCCCTGGGACCGGCGACACCGGTGGGGACCCTCCGACGATCAAGTTAGCTGCTTGGGCTCAGACAAAGAACCGCTCCAGCGAAGGGGAGCTGAGGCGGTTAGGGTTTTTGCTGGGAGGAAGAAAGCTCAGAAAAACCAGAGTTCGGATCCCACTTACAGCGTGAATGTGTCTTTTATACCTGTCCGAATACAGTGACTTGCTGCTTTGAAAGATCTCTGTTGTATCGTCCCCGATGGATATGACTGGGCTCCATTGCTAGAGGCAGCGAGTCGTACTCCCTTGTAAGGCATGGTGGCGTACAGAGGCATGCAACGCGCCAAACGTCGTTATGAGGCATGGCCCTCCGTACGGGGGCACAATCACGGAGGTACTGGGTGATACGCTGCGGTAAGGCATGGTCATGCACAGGGGCATGCAACATGCCAAACATCGTTATGAGGCATGGCCCTCCGTATTGGGGCACAATCACAGGAGTACCGAATGGTACCACGGCCAGGCACAGCCATGTGCTGAAAATCATGTGTGAGCACCGTGCATCCTGATAGTTGCCGTTTTCCTCAGTAGTTGAGTAGCGTGTAGCGATGCACCCCGAGGGTTAAGAAGTGACGGCCCCACCCCGACCCCGAGGGGGTGCCGGGGCGGGGAATGACGATGCACCCCGGGGTTAAGAAATGATGACCCCACCCCCGACCCCGAGGGGGTGCCGGGGTGGGGGAATGACGATGCACCCCGGGGGTTAAGAAATGATACCCCACCCCGACCCGAGGGGGTGCCGGGGTGGGGAATGACGCACCCCGGGGTTAAGAAATGATGACCCCACCCCGACCCCGAGGGGGTGCCGGGGGTGGGGAATGACATGCACCCCGGGGGTTAAGAAATGATGACCCCACCCCCGACCCCGAGGGGGTGCCGGGGGTGGGGGAATGACGATGCACCCGGGGTTAAGAAATGATGACCCCACCCCCGACCCCGAGGGGGTGCCGGGGGTGGGGAATGACGATGCACCCCGGGGGTTAAGAAATGATGACCCCACCCCCGACCCCGAGGGGGTGCCGGGGTGGGGGAATGACGATGCACCCCGGGGTTAAGAAATGATGACCCCACCCCCCGACCCGAGGGGGTGCCGGGGGGGGGAATGACCAGACCGGGGGGGGGGGTTGACCCCGACCCCGAGGGGGTGCCGGGGTTGCACCCCGGGGTTAAGAAATGATGACCCCACCCCCGACCCCGAGGGGTGCCGGGGGTGGGGAATGACGATGCACCCCGGGGTTAAGAATGATGCCCCACCCCCGACCCCGAGGGGGTGCCGGGGGTGGGGAATGACGCACCCCGAAGAAATGATGACCCCACCCCCGACCCCGAGGGGGTGCCGGGGCGATGTTAAGCCCCGACCCCGAGGGGGTGCCGCCACCCCGGGGTTTGATGACCCCCGACCCCGAGGGGGTGCCGGGGGGGGGAATGACTGACTGCCGTTACCTTTTCTGACGACGTTGGGATCAGTCATATCAGATGCCCCCTCGCCCCTGGGGCGAAGCGGGTCCCACCGCTGAGGCCCAAGGGGCGTTCTCCACGTGGCTGATCCCTAGCCTTGTTCTTTATGCGGACGGTACGGGGGATGCAAGAGACGGCCTTCCGTACCACGCCAGCCACGATCGCCCTCGAAAGTGAGGATCAGCTCTTCGGAGTCCGCGCGAAAAGGCGTGTAATGATTTCTTCTCATTACGGCGACGTCGGGGGCCCCACCATCGGTTGGGGGCGTGCCGCGCCACGCGCCGGGGCACTCCTCGAGGCAAGCCGCGTATGGCAAAGGGCCGCGTGGCCGACGAGACATGGCGGGACGTTTTGAAAACCAACAAAGCCAGGCGAGGGGGGTGAACTGACGCCCATCACCCCCCATCATCGTCTTCTTCGCCTGCTCCCAGTGCTCCTGCAACCTGCGAGCTCGCGCCCAGCTTTCTTTGCCTCCCAGGTCAGCCCCTTTCGTCTTAATTTTCTTTATTCATGAGTCTACCTTCCTGGACCTCGGAGGACGGTTCTGAGGACCGTCCTCCCTCTGTGAGGCCCAGACTCCTTCTCCTTCCTCCAATCGAGTGGTCCTCTGATTCAGAGGACCACGTCCCTTTGGCCCGGCGACGGGCCGCCGGTGGAGCCCCGGTGGAGCTCGAGGGGCCCGGCCGGGGGCGGGACCTCCTCGAGGGTGGAGGAATCCCCAGGGGGGAGCCTCCTCGCTGAAGCGGTCGGATCTGGAAAGGATCCGGGCCCGCTATCGGATCCCTCAGGGAGATCAATTTCTGCCGACCCCCGACGACCGGGTCATCTCCTCCCGACCCGGTCGGTAGCCTTCTACGAGGTCTGCCTACAGGTAGGCCTCCGTCCTCCTTTCCATCCTTTTTTGTCACCCTCCTTGACTTTTACTCTTTGACCCCTTCCCAGCTAGTCCCGAACTCTTGTCGGGTAATTAGCGCCTTTGTCATCCTTTGTCATCGCCTAGGTATTACTCCTAGGGTCAGTTTATTCCGCAATTTCTATTCCTCGGGCCCAGAAGGGATGGTGGCTGTTTCAGCCCCGACCCAATAGGGTCCTTAAGCTCTTTTGCCTTCATCAATTAAGGGGTGGAAACCCCGTTTCTTTTTTGCCAATATCGACCAAGTCCGGCCCCGGTGGGGGGACCCCGACCTCCGAGGGAATGTCGCGGCTGTCCAGCCTGGGGACCGGGAGGCGATGGGGGCATTGCTGACCGCCGAGATCCCCCGGTACACCCTACTGCTAGGGAGGACAACTTCGAGTTGGCGGGCCTCGTCCCATCGGGGTAAGTCCTTTTCCACTTAGCTAGAAATCCTGCCCTTCTTCTTTTTCTTCTTTCTTTTTTTTTTTTTTTTTTTTGTTCTGAAAACTTGACTTGTGTTATGCAGCAATGAAATTCCGACCGCGAAAGTGGTAAAGGCCGCCAAGAAAAGGGCCCGAGAAGGGCCGCCCAGGGACCAGCGGGCCCCGGCCCCGAAACGCCCGGTGGTCCGGGCCTCCCTCCCGGCACCAGTCCCTCCCCCCCGGCCCCACCACATGCCCAGCTGTACCGGAGGTCGACCTTACGGCCGACACTCCACCAGAGGTGGGGGCGACTGCGGAGCCACCGCCCAGCGGCGGGAGCCACCGGAGGAACCAGAAGTGGGGGCGGTGCCAACCGGGGAGTTCCCGGTCCCCGAGAGAGCGACCCCACCAGACGCTGCCAGGGACTGGGGCGAGGGACCATCCGGCCCCGCGAGCCCACCCCCGAGGGGCCACTCGGGAGTGGCCCGCACATAGAGCCGGGGATCAGGAACGGCGGAGGGAGGCGAGGGCGCACCCAGGCCGCCCGAGACTCCCTGGACGACGGCCGTTGGGCCGAGCGGGCCCTGGGTCCGGTCTTTGATCTTAGGATCATTGAAGGATCTCAGCCATCTGGGGGCGGGCACATTCTTCCGGGACTCTTACGCCGCAGTGGTCAAGGTAAGCAATTTTCTCGTTCCTTCCCCTTTATTGTTCCTATGTATATATACTGTTGACCTGGGCTTGTGTGCAGATCGCGCACTCCCTGAGGGCCGCCAGGGAGGTAATCCACGGGGGAAAGAAGTTCTGCGGGAGACGCAGAAGGAGGTCGAGGAGGCCCAGCGCCGCGCGAAGAGGCAGAAAGGGCGCTGGAGCGGTCAAGCCTGTGCAAGCGAGGTGAGGGCCGCCACGAGCCGGGCGGAAATGGAGGCCAACGTGCGCGCGCGCGCTCTCTCAGATGACGGAGGCTGAGAGCGCGGTCATGGCCAGAGATATGCACATCTCTGAGTTGACCTCAGCGCTCCAGGAGGCCGAGGACCGGCGGGCGGCGGCGGAGGAAGCTAGAGTGGCAAGGGAGGAGGCCTGCCGTGTGAGGAAGAGTTGAGCCGCGCTCGAGAGGAGATAAGCCGGCTCGGGAGGCTGAAAAAACCACGGCGGAGGCCCTTACTGCGGAGAAAGCTCGGGCCGCTGGACTTGTTGAAGAATACAAGGCGTCTGAGCGTTTCGCAGATGACCTGGCCGAAGCTTCGGCCGCCGTATTCCTTGACGGGTTCCAGCATGCCAAGGAGAGGGTGGCCAGGGATTTGAATTTCCCCCGGCCCTGGAGGTCGAATTGTCAGACCAGACTTCTTCCGATGATGAGCCCGCACCGGCAGAGCCATGAGTCTGCGCCGCGATTTTGTTTTTTTTTTTCTTTCTTTTGTAAGCCCGACTACGTCGGAGTTTTGTAGTTCCTAATTAAAAATACTTTTCACGATGATCTTCGTGTTATTGTTAACTTCATCAATTGATATGTGGCCCCACGATCTTGTTCCTCGATGATTCCGGGGACACCTTCCCACCTGCGCCACTCCGCCTTAGTTACATGACCCGCGGTTAGAGCTAGGTAGGGTTGAATCTTGGAAGGGTTGGAGGCCAGCGGTTAGCCGGGTTTATGCCTGATTGGCCAGGGCCTTGAGTGCCGACGGGGTGCCGGGCTTTTGTTGTTAAGACACCGCTCTGCCAGTGGTACACTGGGCTTTATGCCTGGCTGGTGCAGGGCTTTGAGTGCCGACGGGGTGCCGGGCTTTTGTTGTTGAGAGCCAGTGGTACACTGCTCTGCCAGTGGTACACTGGGCTTTATGCCTGGCTGGTGCAGGGCTTTGAGTGCCGACGGGTGCCGGGCTTTTGTTGTTGAGAGCCAGTGGTACACTGCTCTGCCAGTGGTACACTGGGCTTTATGCCTGGCTGGTGCAGGGCTTTGAGTGCCGACGGTGCCGGGCTTTTGTTGTTGAGAGCCAGTGGCACACTGCTCTGCCAGTGGTACACTGGGCTTTGTGCCTGGCTGGTGCAGGGCTTTGAGTGCCGACGGGGTGCCGGGCTTTTGTTGTTGAGAGCCAGTGGTACACTGCTCTGCCAGTGGTACACTGGGCTTTGTGCCTGGCTAGTGCAGGGCTTTGAGTGCCGACGGGCCGGGCTTTTGTTGTTGAGAGCCAGTGGCACACTGCTCTGCCAGTGGTACACTGGGCTTTGTGCCTGGCTGGTGCAGGGCTTTGAGTGCCGACGGGTGCCGGGCTTTTGTTGTTGAGAGCCAGTGGTACACTGCTCTGCCAGTGGTACACTGGGCTTTGTGCCTGGCTGGTGCAGGGCTTTGAGTGCCGACGGGTGCCGGGCTTTTGTTGTTGAGAGCCAGTGGTACACTGCTCTGCCAGTGGTACACTGGGCTTTATGCCTGGCTGGTGCAGGGCTTTGAGTGCCGACGGGGTGCCGGGCTTTTGTTGTTGAGAGCCAGTGGTACACTGCTCTGCCAGTGGTACACTGGGCTTTGTGCCTGGCTAGTGCAGGGCTTTGAGTGCCGACGGGTGCCGGGCTTTTGTTGTTGAGAGCCAGTGGTACACTGCTCTGCCAGTGGTACACTGGGCTTTGCCTGGCTGGTGCAGGGCTTTGAGTGCCGACGGGGTGCCGGGCTTTTGTTGTTGAGAGCCAGTGGTACACGCTCTGCCAGTGGTACACTGGTGCTTTGTAGTGCACTGGGCTTTAGTGCCGACTGCCGGGCTTTTGTTGTTGAGAGCCGTGGTACACTGCTCTGCCAGTGGTACACTGGGCTTGCCTGGCTGGTGCAGGGCTTTGAGTGCCGACGTGCCGGGCTTTTGTTGTTGAGAGCCAGTGGTACACTGCTCTGCCAGTGGTACACTGGGCTTTATGCCTGGCTGGTGCAGGGCTTTGAGTGCCGACCGGGCTTTTGTTGTTGAGAGCCAGTGGTACACCTCTGCCAGTGGTACACTGGGCTTTATGCCTGGCTGGTGCAGGGCTTTGAGTGCCGACGTGCCGGGCTTTTGTTGTTGAGAGCCAGTGGTACACTGCTCTGCCAGTGGTACACTGGGCTTTATGCCTGGCTGGTGCAGGGCTTTGAGTGCCGACGTGCCGGGCTTTTGTTGTTGAGAGCCAGTGGTGCTCCAGTGGTACACTGGGCTTTATGCCTGGCTGGTGCAGGGCTTTGAGCAGATAACTAAATTGAATCTTGTTAGCATTGAATAAGGGGTGAAACCCAAGCAAACACGGAGATGATGCTTAACATGAAAGGAGGGATACATTACTGATAATACCGGCGGAGGTTATCCGCATTCCACGTCCTAGGGAGTGGTGTCCCATCAAGTTCTTCAATTTTATAAGCCCCGTGGTGCAGCGTCTCGGTGATCCGGTAAGGTCCCTCCCAGTTAGGGGCTAGCTTGCCTCCCTCAGTTGGCTTTGAGACCTCAGCCCGTCGAAGGACTAGATCTCCTGGTAGGAACGTCCGGGGGCGCACGCGTGCGTTGTAGTATTTCGCGGCCCGTTGCCGGTAGGCTGCCATTCGAAGCCGCGCCCTGTCCCGCACTTCCTCCACCAGGTCGAGGTTGGCTCGCAGTTGGTCAGGGTTACCTTCTTCACTATAAGCCTCCACCCGGGGGCTGGGTGCTCCGATCTCCACAGGGATAACAGCTTCAGAGCCAAAGACTAGCTGAACGGCGTTTCGCCAGTGGGGGCTCGAGGCGTTGTATGATAGGCCCATAGCACGTTGGGGAGCTCCTCTACCCATCGTCCCTTGCAGCCATCCAGTCGAGACTTCAGTCCCTGGAGGATGATTCGGTTGATCACTTCAGCTGCCCCGTTGGTTTGAGGATGCCCGACGGAAGTGAACCTCTGAAAAATACCCAGCTCGGAGCAGAACTCCCGGAAAGGCGCATTGTCAAACTGCCGGCCATTATCAGTGACTAGTGTGCGCGGCAGCCCGAACCGACATATGATTGACTTCCAGAAGAAAGATCTCACTTTGCTCTCGGTAATCTTGGCCAGAGCCTCAGCTTCGACCCACTTGGTGAAGTGGTCCACCGCCACCAAGAGGAACTTCCGCTGCCCGGAAGCCGGGGGAAATGGACCCAAGATATCCATGCCCCACTGGGCAAAGGGCCAAGGCGCCACCAGGGGGGTCAGGTGAGATGTCGGCTGTCGCTGGATATTGGCATGACGTTGGCAGCTATCACACTTCTTGACAAGCTCGGCCGCGTCCTCCTTCATTGTCAGCCAGAAAGTACCCTTGGCGCAGGGCCTTGTAAGCTAGGGCTCTGCCCCCCAGATGACTCCCGCATACGCCTTCGTGGATCTCCCTGAGGATATAATCTGATTCAGCTGGCCCCACACACCTGAGGACCGGATATGAGAAGATCTCCGATAAAGCTTCCCGTCCATCATCAAGAATCTCGGGGCCCTTCGTTTGAGCAGCTTGGCCTCCGCCTCCGGGAGAGTGCCGTCAGTCAAGTACCGGATGTAGGCATCCATCCAGGAGGGCTCCTGCTCCACCGGCAGCACTTCATCCGCGGCCTCAATGCTTGGGACTTGTAGATGCTCCACGTATGTTCTTCCCAACGTCCCGTCGACCGAAGTGGCCAAACGGGACAGCGCGTCAGCCCTGGCATTCTCTGGGGATATAGCTGACACGGAAATAAGAAAAATGAGACGCCTGGGACTGCACCTTGCTCAAGTAGCGGGACATGGTGGGGTCCCTAGCCTCGTACTCCCCGGCGACTTGTCCAGAAATGAGTTGAGAGTCCGTGAAGGCCCTCAAGCGCCCCGCGCCCAGCTCCTTAGCTAGTCTCATCCCCGCCAGCAGGGCTTCGTACTCCGCCTGATTATTGGTCGCCGGGAACTGGAATCTGAGAGCGTACTCCACCACGTCTCCCTCCGGGCTCGCGAGAATGAGTCCGGCTCCACTCCCTTGAGAGTTTGCCGCTCCATCTACATGCAGGATCCAATCCTCCACCTCCCAGATGAGGGAGGGTCCACTCTCCGGTCGCGCCTCCTCCACGTCCTTCTCGGTCCAGGAGCACTCGACTAGGAAATCCGCCAACACCTGGGACTTCATGGCTGATCTTGGCCGGATGGACAGGTCGAACTCGCTTAGCTTGATGGCCCATTTAGCCAGCCGGCCGAGGTGTCGGGGCGAGACAGGATAGCTCGCAGGGGCTGGTCCGTAAGCACCACGATGGGATGGCTTGAAAGTAAGGCCGAAGGCGCTGAGTAGAGACCACCAGGCGAAGATAATCTTCTCAGTTTTTGAATACCTGGTCTCAGCGTCATGGAGTACCTTGCTGGTATAATAGATTGGCTTCTGGGCTCCGTCGGTATCCATGCGCACAAGCACGAGCTAACAGCCTCGGGGAAGCGGCCAGATATAAAAAGAGCTCCTCCCATTTTCAGGCTTGGACAGTAGCGGAGGAGTGGAGAGAAACTGCTTCAATTCTTCAAAGGAGCCCTGACACTCTTTCGTCCACTCGAAGCCGTTAATCTTGCGCAGCGCCTTGAAAAAAGGTAGGCACCTCTCCGCCGACCTTGACATGAAACGACTCAAGGCCGCCACCCTCCCCGTCAGGCGCTGCACCTCCTTCTTGCTGACCGGAGGCCGCATCTCCAGGATGGCTCTGATCTTGTCGGGGTTGGCCTCGATCCCGCGCTGGGTCACCATGAAACCCAGGAACTTGCCAGCCGCTACTCCGAAGGCGCATTTGTGGGGGTTGAGCTTCATCCGGTACCGGCGCAGATTGCTGAAAGTCTCCTCGAGGTCGGTACATGGTCTTCTGCGTGGTGCTCTTGGTCAGCATGTCATCCACATATACCTCCATGTTGCGCCCCAGCTGATCCTCAAAAACCTTGTTCATTAATCTTTGGTAAGTGGCCCCGGCGTTTTTCAGTCCAAAGGGCATCACCCTGTAACAGTAGATCCCCTTCTCCGTGACAAAGGAGGTTGCTTCTTCATCTGCTGAGCTCATCTTGATTTGATTATACCCCGAGAACGCATCCATGAAACTGAGCGTCCCATGCCCGGAGGTGGCGTCTACCAGCTGGTCGATTCGGGGGAGCGGGAAGCTGTCCTTGGGACACGCCTTATTGAGGTCGGTGAAATCCACGCACATCCTCCAGCTTCCACTGGCCTTCGAACCATCACGACGTTCGCCAACCAGTCGGGGTAGCGCACCTCGCGGATGTGGCCAGCCGCCAACAGCTTCCGCACCTCCTCGTCAACAGCCTTCTGCCGGTCCGGGGCAAAACTCCTTTTCTTCTGCCTGATGGGCCGGCACTCCGGTCGATGTTGAGCTGATGTGTAATCACCTCCTCCGGGATCCCGGGCATGTCGGATGCTGACCATGCGAAGACGTCGGCGTTGGCCCGCAGAAAGGTAGGAGCCGGTCACGGGCTTCGTCCGGAAGCGAGGCTCCAACTCGAACCGTCTGCGCGGGGTCCTCCCCGAGGGGGAAAGTGAGCAGCCGCTCGGCCGGTTCCCCCCTCCTCTCCAAGTCTCGTGGGTCAAGGGTCTCGGTGTCGATGCAGATGGCGGTGCAAGCCTGCCCCCTGGGGACTGGGGGCCAAGTGATAGCAAGCGCCGGCAGGCCCTGCTCTCCTCGCATCTCGCCGATCCCGCTGGCGGTTGGGAACCTCACCAGGAGCCGCTTGGTGGAAATGACGGCATCCAAGAGGTTGAGCCCGGGCCTCCCAAGAATCGCGTTGTACGCCAGGGGCACACGGACCACCAAAAATTTTATAAGGACAGTGCTCTGGCACGGAGCCGTTCCGGCTGTCACGGGAAGAGTAATTTCCCCCTCGACCCTCACAGAATCTCCTGTGAATCCCATCAAAGGCGTGACGACAGGTCGAAGTAGATCATGCGACAGGTTCATGCGAACAAAGGCATCGTAGTTCAAAACATCTACGGAGCTTCCACTGTCGACTAGGATTCGTTTTACAGGGTGTTTAGCAATCGTCATGGATACGACGACGCTATCATCATCTTTATTTACAACCCCCTCCAAGTCCTCTTCGAAAAAAGGAATTACAGCCTCCGCTCCTCCCCCTTGGTCTCTTCGGCGGGCCTCCTGCCCCCCAGGAAATCATCGCCACTGTCTTCTCCGTCGGGGCGTTATCAATCACCGGCGGCGCAGGCGCTGACGGGCCAGGAGCTCCTGGGTTGTTCCTTTGGACGAACTTCCTCAGGTGGCCTTGTTGAATGAGGTCTTCAATGGCTTTCTTCAGCTGCCGGCAGTCGTCGGTGTTGTGGCCATGGTCCCGGTGGTAGCGGCAGTAGAGATTTTTGTTCCGGGGATCTTCGGGTTGATGGGAGGAGGGCGTTGCAGATAGGGCTCCCCTTCGATCTCGAGCAGGATCTGGGATATGGGAGCAAGCAACGGAGTGTAAGGCCCGTCTCTCGGTGCAGGAGGTCGAGGACGGTTGTCTGGTCGGCGAGGAGGCTCGGGCCTCCTGGGGCGGGCTTCCGCAGGTTCTGGCTGGGTTGGCTTCCGGGGTATATCCCGCCGGCCTCACGCCGGGAAAAGTCAGCTTCGTCTGCCCGGATGTACTTCTGGGCGCGGATCAAAAGTTCGGAGTAGGAGCCCGGCGGCTTCTTGTCAAGAGAGTATGCGAAGCGGGAAGGGCGGAGCCCCCGCTTCAGAGCCAAGGTAGCCGAGTCCTCCAAGTTATAGACCTCCAGGGCGGCCTCCTTAAACCGGGCGACATAGTCCGCAGGGACTCGCCATTCTTCTGCTGGACGGCAAACAGACTGTCTGCCACCCTCGGGATCTTCCGGCAGGCGTCAAAGTGGGCCAGAAAAGCCCTCTCCAACTGGCGAAAGGAGTCGATGCTCGTGGCGGCAGGCGAGAATACCAGGCCCGGGCAGCTTTTTTCAGGGTAGCCGGGAAGGCCACACACATAAGGGAGTCAGTGGCCCCCTGAACTTGCATGAGCACCTTGTAGCTTTCCAAATGGTCCAGGGGGTCCGTAGTCCCGTCGTATGGGTCCAGCTGAGGAAGGCGGAACCGGGTAGAGATTGGCTCCTCCATGATGCGGCGGGACAGGGGAGGCCGACTGTCGTAGTCAGTCTCCGGCAGGTGGGTGATTCGACGGCTAAGTTCTTCCAACTTCTGATTGCACTCCTCGAGTCGACGCTCAGCTCGACGAGGCATCCGGCCATCAAAGGAGCCCTCCCCCGAAGATTCAGAAGAAGAACGGGGGCGGCGATGCCGGCGCGGGCGCTCCGCCTCCTTTCCGTGCCGCCGCTTAGGAGAGACGCTGGCGTGGCGAGAAGGAGACCGGGGCCTTTTGGATGCCTCGCGGTGATGCGGCTTGGCCGGGGATCGGCGGTGATGATCTGCAGGAACTGGCGATCTCCGGCGGGAGGAGTGCTGGCTAGGCTGCATCACTCCAGGGACAGACGGGTTCGGCTCCGGTTGCCGCAAGGCCGCTTGCTGCTGCTGCATGCTTTGACCACCGCCGCCAGCGACTGGACCTGGGTGGCCAGGGCAGCGAATCGATCTTCTTGAAGTGGCTGTGGAGCAGACGCAGGGGCGTCATTCTGCGGAGCAGAAGGCCCTGCCCCCTGGAGGTTCGGAGGCTCTGGGAAACAAGATACGAGAGCCGGGGGGGCCTCCGCGGGTGGACCAGCCCCGCAGCGCTGCCCCCCAGCGCGACCGGCTGAAACTCCTTTTGTTCGAGTTGTCACCATGGCTTCAAGGTCTTGAAGACAAGAGAAGAAAAGCCGCTGGTTCGAAGTCTTTCTTACCCCCCTACCTGGCGCGCCAATCTGATGACGCCAAGACACCCTCCTCGAACGTCGGGGATGACGGACGTCTCCTCCTCGAGGTCCTGCAAGAAAAGTCCCCGGGGACCGGTGGCACCGGTGGGGACCCTCCGACGATCAAGTTAGTGCTTGGGCTCAGACAAAGAACCGCTCCAGCGAAGGGAAGCTGAGGCGGTTAGGGTTTTTGCTGGGAGGAAGAAAGCTCAGAAAAACCAGAGTTCGGATCCCACTTACAGCGTGAATGTGTGTCTTTTATACCTGTCCGAATACAGTGACTTGCTGCTTTGGAAGATCTCTGTTGTATCGTCCCGATGGATATGACTGGGCTCCATTGCTAGAGGCAGCGAGTCGTACTCCCTTGTAAGGCATGGTGGCGTACAGAGGCATGCAACGCGCCAAACGTCGTTATGAGGCATGGCCCTCCGTACGGGGCACAATCACGGAGGTACTGGGTGATATGCTGCGGCAAGGCATGGTCATGCACAGGGGCATGCAACACGCCAAACATCGTTATGAGGCATGGCCCTCCGTATTGGGGCACAATCACAGGAGTACCGAATGGTACCACGGCAGGCACAGCCATGTGCCGAAAATCATGTGTGAGCACCGTGCATCCTGATAGTTGCCGTTTTCCTTAGTTGAGTAGCGTGTTAGCGATGCACCCCGAGGGTTAAGAAGTGACGGCCCCACCCCGACCCCGAGGGGGTGCCGGGGGTAATGACGATGCACCCCGGGGGTTAAGAAATGATGCCCCACCCCCGACCCCGAGGGGGTGCCGGGGGTGGGGGAATGACGCACCCCGGGAGTTAAGAAATGATGGCCCCACCCCGACCCCGAGGGGGTGCCGGGGGTGGGGGAATGACGATGCACCCCGGGGGTTAAGAAATGATGGCCCCCCCCCCCGAGGGGGTGCCGGGGGTGGGGAATGACGATGCACCCCGGGGGTTAAGAAATGATGGCCCCACCCCCCGACCCCGAGGGGGTGCCGGGGGTGGGGGAATGACAGTGACTGCCGTTATCTTTCTGACGACGTTGGGATCAGGATGACCCCGAGGGTTAAGAAGTGACGGCCCCACCCCCGACCCGAGGGGGTGCCGGGGGGGGGAATGACGATGCACCCCGGGGATTAAGAAATGATGGCCCCACCCCCGACCCCGAGGGGGTGCCGGGGGTGGGGAATGATGATGCACCCCGGGGTTAAGAAATGATAGCCCCACCCCCGACCCCGAGGGGGTGCCGGGGGTGGGGGAATGACGCACCCCGGGGGTTAAGAAATGATGGCCCCACCCCCGACCCCGAGGGGGTGCCGGGGGTGGGGAATGGCGATGCACCCCGGGGGTTAAGAAATGATGGCCCCACCCCCGACCCCGAGGGGGTGCCGGGGTGGGGGAATGACGATGCACCCCGGGGGTTAAGAAATGATGGCCCCCACCCCCCGACCCCGAGGGGGTGCCGGGGGTGGGGGGAATGACAGTGACTGCCGTTATCTTTTCTGACGACGTTGGGATCAGTCATATCAATACCAAAGGTCAATTATGGAAAATTATAAATCTACACTATTTGACAACTTTGCAACACCATAGTTTGTGGTAGGTGATCATTGATCATATCCTACCATACCAAAAGTCAAAGAAGGATATAAATTTAAAATGACCATATCTCATGATGGTACATTGGAGAGCCAAAACATATAATCCAGTGAATATCGCTTGAATATGCAATATCCAAGTATTTTAAATTTTGTTCTGGCAGTATACTTGGAAAAACTGTAGCCTTGCTAAGTAGATTGTTTAAAAACAATTTCTTACAAATGCCAAAAAATGTGCTATACCTTTAGAACAGAAAGGCATGGTTCTGAAATACAGAAGGTGTGCATTCAATTTAAGTTTGGAGTTCAATTTAAAATGTGATATCTAGTATGTCGAGTTTCTCCATAAGAAGTTCATAAGCAATCTTGACCAAATTAACATTCGACTCAATCTTTTGTCCGGATTATATAGACATGGCGATCTGGGCATTGCCAATTTAGACCATGCATTTACTCTCTATAGAAAAATTGAGGCCCAAAAGACTTGTATTTTCTTCCTATATCATTTATCGACTTTTCAAATGTCATTTCAAACTTTACCTTCTGATCATTTGAAACATTCCAAATGCATTATTCTTGCTCTTTAATAAATATATGCTGGTGTTCTGATAGAAGTACTCCTGAAAGGTGTTGCATTTCAGCCCCAAGTTACAAAATTGTTTAGGCTAAATTTAGTCCATAAGAACAAGAGATTGCACACCACATGCCACACCCGGACATGGTCCAAATCAGGTTGCCTTGCACACATATCCCACATATGTGCAATAGGTAATGATAGATAATATTTAATCAAATCAAAACTTGACAAGTGGTAGGACCCATCAAACATATACACCCTAACTACATAAGATGTGATCCTAGTGGTTAAAATATTATCCGTTTGACTTTATCTTTCACACAATAAATCCATGTGATCTCCTTACATTCCTAGATGTGCCACAACTGTCCAACAATTAAGCCTACAGAAAGCAGAAGTGAGATGAAATATTCCCTTCTCCTTCAACTTTGTGGATTCTAATGCATGTGCTAACAGATTTTTCATGACATGTTGGACCAAGATAAAGCCTTGTTGAAGGGAACATGACAACTAAATCAAAAAATCACATGTGAGATAAAAGTGGCAAGATCTTTATGATTGCTTCAGCACACTAATGCATAGTGGTGACTTCATTTGCTCAAGACATCATTGTAGGCATTCTAAATGTATGTTTTCCAACAGAAAGTTGCCACTCTACAACATGGTATTTCCACAAGTTTGGCACTAGCATCAATCTCAGTTACCCAAACTGGGAGTAGGTGTGGGAGTGGGTCCAGGAAACAGATATTCTAAAAACACTTAAAAAATGCCTGAGAAGCAAGAATTCGAGTTTTTGAAGAGTTTCCATCTTTCCAAAAAGGGTTTGTTACCCCGAGTAGAATTTTTCTACAACTAAGGCATCAATATCAAACTCCATTTCAAGTCAATAAGCAAGTAGTCAATATTGAGAAACCTAATTTTCTATTGGAACCTTTTTTTTATGAGTCCTCTTTCAACATTGCAGGCAGAGACATAAATCTGACTAAAAATGACTTTCTTCAACAATCCATATTGGTATAAAGTATTTCAACTGTGAAATAAGTTGGGAATATGAGTAAATGGAAACAGAAAACCATTCAATGTTAACTGTTAAGTCTCAAGTAAATTAGGAAGCTCTTGTTCCTCATTCAACAACGGTTAGGCAAAACCACCCCATAATATGACAAAGTTCCATAAATATTCTTTCAACTTGGTTTGAGTAATTCTTTCAGAAAAAAGAAACAGATTTGAGCAATGATGCTAGCATTGGACAAGCTCAACTCACTTTGTTTTTGGTTTTACATTACCTAACAAAGTAACTTCTTAAGACTCCTAAAACCTTTTTTTTAAAAATTTTTTGCTGATTTCAACAATCTCTATCAAGCTTGGCATGGTTTTGATTCAACCACATAATGAAGTTCTTTATTGCCCTCCAGGATCAGCTTGCTTGGATGGGTTTCTTCTGAAAATAAAGGGTGCAGCTTAAATAAAGACACTTTAAAAGGGAAAAGAAAGTAGCTTAATCTAAGAAAAATAACATATGGAAGACATATAGTGCCTCTCTGGATGTTGAAACCTCTGGATGACAAAGGTTGATGAGAAAGAAGAGGGTTTCCATTCAAAGAGATAAACAAATGGATGTTGAACATCAATTACCATCCTGTTCTTCAACCTGATGTTAGCAGACATTTCAATCCCTTTTCCAGGATGATTTGCATTATGCCTAAAAAATACGGAGTAGCTATCAGCGGCCACATTAAATCTCTTTCAAAAATCCACTCTAATGGAATTGTAAAATTGCCAAGAAGATCTTATTAAACCCAAAAGATCATGCAACATCCACGGATGCCTATAAGATATGGATTTACAAACACTTGTATAAACATATTGATGTCAAATAATACACCAAATACCATTGCATGATCTAGGAGGAGCAAAACTTCATGCTCAGCTTAAGAAGAACATCAAAAACACATGCATCATGAATGCATATATGTCAACATTAGTTATCATACAAACCGAAGAAAGAAATCAGTTACGTCAAAAATAATAAACATTGGATGAGAAATTATGAATACATTCCCTTAGCACCGGATGACCTTGAAGGTACAATGATCCATCTCTTACATTCTATACCTTTATTACATAGTTCAGAATATTTTTAATGGTTTTATGTTGTTTTATATCCCTTTTGTGACATTAGAACAGAAGCTGAAAAATTTATACTGATATGAACAATCCAATAAGATCTATTTTAATTCAGATTGATGGGCCTTAAAATTGTGATAGAGGACACATTTGGTTGCAGGATAAAGTGAGGTAACCTTCTGAAGTCATTTCATGTTATCCTGTCAAACACCATAACTCTATCCAGGAATTAAAAAGGCTGGTGCAGGAACACTCTCAAGATTTGTAAAAAGAATTTTCCATTCACTTATTCCTCAAAATTTAAATAAAGATATGTTAAGGAAATGCCAGAATATATTTATTCCTTGTTATGCCTCCATTTTCAACCGAACTTATTCCTCATTTTCTGCTATGATGGAGTACTTTAATTCTGCAACCAGACAAGACCACAGAAGATTAGGTTTCTAATATCAATTACAAGTCATTAAGTTGGAATGGAGTTTGGCACTGATGCTGGTCGCAAAATGTGGGTGGAAGTGCAATTTGGAAGAGTGATAAGTTATATTTTAAAAAATGCAATATCAAGCAGCTTGATAAAAAAAATTATATAAATAAAGCAGCTGATCTCAAATAGGCAGATTCAATGGACTAAAAGTATCCTAAACTTCTTATAGATTTCAACAGGAGAACTACTCTCAAACAATCGAGCAAAATAAAGCTAATTTTCAATCAAATAAATAGAACAAACATTCTAAAACAGAGCTGGATTAAAAAACCAAAGCACAAACATTCTTCCATTTTTCCAAAAAATTCTTAAAAATTAATCTGGACAATGCCATGGTAGATGGAACGGGGGAGAAGATTAGTTGGTCAGAGAGAGAAGCGACCGATGGAATAAGAGAGAGGTCGAGAGGGAGATAGAGGGAAAGGCAACATCGGAGTTAGGGATAAGAGGAGAAAGATTACCGCCGAAGCCGAGAGGAAGGGCTCGGCTGGCCAGCGTCCTACCCCGTCGTCATCGACGGCGTCGCCGCTCGATCGAAGGGAAGGCTGAGGAGACGTAGAAGACCGGAAAAGCGATCGGGAGAAAGACTAGGGATTTCAGAGACTTTTAATTGCCGCTATTACTTTTATGATATGCGATTTACTATAATGCCCTCGAATGAAAATAACAATGGATTTTAATGCGAGGTTAAAACCGTCTATTACGCCCTGTCCAAACGTCGGACGCCGCAATCCGGCTGACGTAGCGTGGAAACCGGAGCTTCGAGCGTAAGGCGGAGGCAGGCGTCACCTTTTCTTTTTTTTTTTTCTTTTTTTTCCTTTTTTTTTTTTTTAATTAACGTGGATCGTCGGAGAGAGTTCAGCAGGTTCTGGCCCTCCATTCCCTGATATTTTTTAGACTAACAATTTTATGATGATTTAGCTTGCAACTAAGATGCAGGATTTTAGATACAAGTGCTGCTGGATCGCCTCCATCTTCTGTCCTTGTTCCTGAATAATTTTTTTTTGCATTCAAATAGACTTTTAAAAACTGGGTTAATTCCTTAGCAAATTGATTGGATCATGGACCAGTGGAAAAATGCTTAATTTGAGCTCAAAAGCATTTTGTTGGTCCGTACCTATAATTTGACAATTCTATGGTTAATCAAACCATAGTTGGTAACAAATACTTCAATTGCCCCCAATCCTTTTGATAACAATAGAAAACACAAGGAAATGTTAGAAGAAAATTGTAATGCATTGTTTGAAAGATATTTACACCTAGTTACAAGCTATAAATAGCCAAATGTAAACCATAAAAGAAGAAAGAAAATATAATTAGATATTTATTTGATGCTATTTTAATTTGGTTCTAAATATTGCATTGACATATAATATATATATATATATAAATATATATTATACTTTTTGATTTGATTTTATACTTATTTGATTGAATTCTAGCCTTTTATAAATCACAAAACTGTCCCCTTAATTTTTTAATATGGATTCAAAAATTCCTTGAGTTTTACTTACAACATAGTATAAATATTATTATTCTTGAGTTTGTTAGTGGGTTAGTTTTCTTCTTTCTCCAAACAAACCACCGCGAATTATTCTATGATAATTTTTTCTATTTAACCATTTATTCAGTCAGTATCGTTTCTAATGAATTAAAAAATTTCAATTTAAATGATTTAATAGGTACAAAAATTAGTTATTTAATAGCTAAACAGGTATGACATCCTTCATCCCATCCTATTAGCTTTTATAATATATTATATATATATATATATATATATATAAATATTAAATAATAAAATATATATATACTAAAAAATTTTAGTAAACATGTTTGAATCTTCTTGTCTCTTTTCTTCTTCATGCAGCCGCCCTGAACATCAAAGCAAAACCTTAGCCAACCGATCTCTATTCTCGTTAATATTTTTTTAAGCTTCTAGTAAATTATAAGTTTAATAAAATAATTTTATTTTTTTATATAAAGTCAATAGGTATCGTTTATCTGATCAAATATTTTTATTTTCATTCTATTAACTACAACGACTTAATAGAATGAAGAATAATAATAAAAAAATATTAACGAAGAACCGATAGAAGCCGCCTAGGCCATTGCCATCCCTACTCCTTTCCTTTCCTCTACCATAGCCTCTCAACCTCTTTCTCCTCCCTATTTTCCGCCACCTTGCATTAACCTCGCTTTACCTCTCCCACGTCTCGTATGATCACCTTAAAGCCATCGCCTTCCAAATCCCTCTTCCAAAATTCGAGCTGCCATTGTTGGAAGCCGAACCCAGTCCCTCAAGAACATCAGTCCGTATGATCATGAGAATCTATTGACTTGAAGCTAGTCAACTGTGTTCTAATTGATGAACTACTGAAATTGGTAATGAAGGAATTGGCACTAAATTTTGGCAAATTCTCTAAGATGTACGTCAGGTTGCACTGCATGGGGACATATACATCATGTTCTTATCAAGAAGGGTCAAAGTCCGAGGCTGTAGAAGACCATCAGTACTGCTATTGAAACCAAATAAATAAGCTTTATAGTTAGATTGACAATTAGGATGCAGTGGTCCAACCTGATGGCTATCATAGTCTCTATCATGAGAATCCCTAAACCATGAATGATCGATATATATAGAGGATCCAGGCTTCCCCATCATGCTTGGTGGTGATTCCTGATGGAAGAGATAGGTGCATGCCCATTAATTACTAAATGGGATGGAGACTTTGCTCGTTTGTTGTTATAATTGCATGGAGTTGGATGTGGTTGAGCTCGACAGTTCGTAGGCCTTTTATTCTCCATGCATTATTTCTTGACCAAAGGATGACACGTCGGTCCTTCTTCTTCCTCTTTTTCTCTAGCTACTTGATGCTCACCACCCTTTGATCATCTTAGATATGATTTTTGTTATATATTTCACATAATGTCAAAGTGCCAAGCTGCAACAAAAGATGGATTTTTTATCGAACACCTGAAAATGATTATGTTACATCTTATTTAGATAGATAATTAATTCCATTTTCATGGCACTAAATAGCAATCTATCTACTTGACGCGCGCGCACACACCCATGCACCCTTATATTATTGTGTTAGATTATTACATTGATACATTGATACATTGTATTAGATTATTACATTGATACATTGATAATTGTATTACATTGATGCATTGATATATTGTATTAGATTATTACATTGATACATTGATACATTGATAATTGTAATAGATTATTATATTGATACATTGATACATTATATTAGATTATTACATTGATACATTGATAATTGTATTAGATTATTATCTTAAATTATTATTGTTTCTTTTCAGAGAGATCCTATTACGGGAG